>VRYO01000638.1:1108262-1226309 GCA_009812075.1 Sialia sialis | reverse complement strand
CCAGCCCAGCAGCCTGGCCGGGGGTATCGGGCCATTAAGGGTCCATGGGACTGAGCAGCCTGGTCAGGGGGGTGGGATTGAGTCACTGGTGCTCTCAGCAGCCCCCCCAAAGCGGATTGGGCCCTTGCGAGCCCAGCGGACTCAGCAGCCTGGCTAGGGAGGTGAGATCGAGTCCTTGATGCCCACAGGGACCCCCTATCTCAGCAGCCCAGGCGTGAGTGGCAGAGTTCAAAAGTGCTTGGTGACAACTAGACCCATTCCAGCCATCCCCACCGTGACAGGGGTCCCGAATTCCCACCCCCGCACTGCAGGCAGGCAAGAATCGGGGCCGGTCCGTGGTTTGTGTCAAGTCCTTTTTATTCTGTTCCCACAGAAACACCTGGTGAGGGGGCAGCTTCTGGGAGGGAGTCACGACACAGCGGCGGGGGTGGTACGGCACGGTACGGCACGGTACGGCACGGTACGGGGTCACTACGGGTGGCACAGAGCACAGCAGACACGCACACCGTCACAATGTTCAGAGGGAGCGCACCCGGCATCGCACTTACCGCTGCAAACGGCGCCCAGCCGCGCCCGGCCCTCGCTCTTTGCACCCCCGTTCCCCCGCCCTGCCCAGCAGATTGCCACAACTCGGGCTGGGGGCCCGGCCCGGCGGCGGGGGCTGCGCGCCCCCCGGTCCTGGCAGGCACGAAGGCAAGGTGGCGGATGTGCTGGGGCGGCGAGATTGGCCCCGGCGGGGGTCTCGGTCCCGCGTGCGATTTACACACTGTACAAGTATTTACAGCGCGAGGAGTGGCGGGGCCGGCGGCCCGCGGGAGGCACCCTCAGCTCTGCACTTGTCATCGGCGGGGACAGGCGGTGGCTGCGCCGGGCCGGGGCTCTCCTCCGTGGCGCTGCCCCCGGGATCCCCGTCCCGCAGCCGCCGGCCTGCCCCCAGCCTTGGGCACCGGCAGAGCTCCCGGCGAGGCATCTGCCACAAAGCGTGGGCTTCCCGAGGCAGCCGGGTCCTCGATCACAAGTGCATAAATCTGCTAAGAGCTTTCAGTACAGCGATGGACTGATGGAGAAGAAAAAAAAAAGAAAAGTCCAGGCAAAGAACAGCAAGCACTGAAAGGCGGGTGGAACCGTGCAGAGAAGTAGCAAGCCATGCTCTACGACGGGACAGACGGTCACGGGCGCTAGGGCTGCCCTTTGGCAAAGTGGGCCCTCCGTGGGTCGAACATGCCACGAATTCATACGCACGGGTGGTCGGTACAGAATAGTTCTCGGGTCGCTCGGCGGCACGCTTTGCGATGGAACCCTTAGGCGCGACATTGAACTGATTAGCTATTCACAGGTCTTGTTCTGGAGTCGTGTTATTTCGTTGCATAGAACATCAGGCGGGTGAGCGGGCGGCTGCCCCCCGCCACGGGGGTGTCGGCGGGGCGCTGCCAGCGCGGGGAGGCGGCGGGGCGCGGGCGAACCCCCTCCTCGGGCTGCCTCCCCCCTGGGAATCCCCTCCTGGCAGGGCGAGTGGGCTTTGGCCGCCGGCCGCTGCGCCGGCCGTCCCCGCAAAATGGCTTGAGAAGGACTTGGATTGCACAGTAAAAGGAAGGGTACTGCCGGAGGCAAAGCTCTCCTGATCTTGTTCCACGGGATTTGTGCTCTTTTGTAGCCTCCTGCACTCTATTGCTTCTACAGACGACAGCCCGTGTGCTAACTCATCGCACAAAGCAAAGAGGGAAGAGGATTTGATATAAACTTTAGAAAAATAAAACCCCGAAACCAAAAGAAAATGAACCCAAAGAAACTGAGAAAAAAAGGACCCCCCCTGACGACTCCCCGTGTCCCCCCCCCACCCCCCGGTGCGGATGAGGTATACACAGAAATCAAAGTGGGATGATTAAGGCTGTTCTTGAAAGAAAAGGGGTGCCCGGCGGCAGGCGCGCTGGCTGCGTGGCGAGGGCGAGCGCGGCCCTTTCAATGCTTCCAATGGCTTCGGGACACGCGCCCAGCCGGCCGCGCCGCCCGTCAGAGTCCTATGGCCTCGTATTTCGGTAGTAAAACAGTGTTAGGTCCTAGCTGACGCGCTCCGGGGCTCCCCGCGGGGCCGGGAGCGGCCGCAGTGCAGGGGGCGCGGGGACGGCCCCGGCGGGGCGGGTGGGAAGGAGGAGCGGCGCCCACGGCGCCCAGCCCTCGGCTCGCGGGGGAGGAAAAACCTATGAAGAGGCCAGAGCTGGGGTTCAGAGGGAGCAACTCTGCGTATAATCTTGAGAAAGGGCCGCAGCCCACCTACGGGGCCTGACCCGACGGTCCGGACCAGGCCCATCCCCTCGGGGCAGCTGCCGGGGCTCGCCGTGTGCCGCGCCGGAGCTGCTCGCCAGGCGTGGGGGGCACCTGCCCCGGGGCGTCCGCCGGGCCCCTGCTCGGCCGCCGTTTGGTCCAGCATCCAGGGATCGCCCTGCTTTCAAAAGCTTTCGAGAGACAGAGAGAGAGAGAGAGAGAAAGGCGTTAGTCCGAGCAGCTCCGCCCCGCGGAAGGGACCCCGCCGAGCGGCAGCGCTGTCCCGAGCGAAAGGGCTCCAGAGAGCCAAGAGGCACTGCCGGCGGAGCAGCTGCCGCCGCCTCCGCCCGCCCCCGCGCTGGACGGGCTCCCGGAGCACAGCCTGGACCGCCCAAGCCTTCCCTGGAAACCCAGGGTCTGCACCAGCGCTGCCGAGACTGCGGAACAAGGCCAAGCCTCCACGCCTTGGCTTGGGGCCAGCGCCAGTGGGATGAAGATGGGGATGAGTGGCCCCGCACGAAGGGGATGGGTCCGTGCTTATGTCTTTCCCAGCATGGGGGCTGGGAGTGTGGCAAGGCAGGACTCAGCAGGTGCTCAGGGGACACTGGTGCTTCTGGAATCTCAGAGATGGCGGTGTAGGGGACCTGTGTGCAGGTGTGCCCTGTACACTCACCGTTATACTCAGAGTCTGGCGCCGTGTGCTGAATTCATTGGCTTCTTCATAGGTTTTTCCACTGCAACGACTCAAATCTCCACTCACTTCCCAAACTCCTGCAGTGGAAGGGAGGAGGAGGGCATCAGGCACAGCTGGGGCAGGGAGAGCCCACAGCAAAGTGCCTGGTGCAGGATGCACTCACCTTGTGCCGTTCTCTCACCAGAACGAAGTGAACTTCTTGCCGAAAGCTGACACCGCTGTGGGGAAGCCAGGACAGGTGTCAGTATGGTAGTGACCCTGGTTTCCCACTTCCCTGTGCCCCAAATTGTGGAAACACTGCATCCCACTGGCTGCACCCAGCCATCCCCAAGGTGCTTGACCATCTCGCTGCAGAAGAGCATCACCACCCTGTCCCCATCCCGGAGCAGTCCTCACCTTCAGTCAGTTTGCCTGCTTGTTCTGCTGCTCCCCCTGGCAGGATTTTGGAGAAGACGCTCTCTCCCTCCCCGCCGGGCTGCCCCGTGGCCATGCCCGCGGGACCACGCGGCCCGGCTGCCCTTGGACCGGCCTTGCTGTCTGCTGGGGGACAAACAATGCCACTGTGAGCCAGGGTCAGGCCTGGCTGGGGGAGCTCAGCTGAGCTTTGGGGTGCCAGGCAGCTGGCACAATGGGAGAGAGACGGCACAGTGCCACCGGGGCTCACTGACCTGCTGCTCCCAGGGGCTGTGCTGACGGTGCTCTCCCCGGCTGCTGTGGCACTTTTGCTGCAGGTTTGGATGTGTCCGTTGGCTCCGCTTTTGTCTGGAAAGGGGAAAACAGCTCTCAATGCTCACCCTCCCAGTAAAGCATCTGCTAGGAGTGGCCCAGGCCAGGAGGTGACACCGAAACCCCCAAACACTGCTCTGCAATGCCAAAAGATGCAGCAAGGGATCCAGGACATACTGATGTCCCCTGTGGGTCCCCTCGAGGAGGATGGCAACTTCCATAGCGCCATAGGCGTGTCTGTAGTGGGTGTGTGAGTGGGATACACTTTACTGCACGGCTCCCATTCCCAACCCTTCCCCTGCCAGCCCCTGGACACAGCCAGCTGTGCCGATTCCAGGCAGAGCTGTGTGTTCAGGATGCAGTCTAGTCAACTAAGCTTGTACTTACTGCCGGTGCTGGGTGTCCACCCGGCTGTGCATGGAGTGTGGCTGGTGCCTTCCCTGCTGCCTGGGCCGGCCCTGGCTGCTGCTGCGGTGGCCGGGATGAGGCAGGTCCTGGTGTCCTGCCCCTGGTCTCAGGCTGTGCCGAGCTTGCTGGCTGGGCAGCCTGGCGTGCTGCCGGCTGCTGCCGTGCTGCCGGCTGCCCTGCCTGCTGCTGCCTGGCCGCCGGCTGCTGTGGGTGCGTGAGGGGCTCCTGCTTCGGCGCTGGCATGGCCGACCCATGCGGCTGAGAAGGTTTCTGTGCCTTGGGGGTCTCAGCGCCATGGTGGTGAGCAGCAGGGCGGGATGACGGGGCGTAATCAGCGGAGCTGGGGCCGTAAGGTGTGCGAGATTCGGGCTGCTGCGCCTTCTTGGGGCCGGCTGAAGGCCCATGGCCACGGGGCTCGTGGCGGCCGGATTCTCGCGCGTGCTGCTTTGATGAGCGGCGTGGGGGCTCGTCGCTGGTGTGCCGGGAGGAGCCAGCATGGCGATCGTACTCCCTGTGGTGCCGGTGCTCGCGATGCTGGGGGTAGTCATCGTGCTGCCACGGGTCTTCATCGGGGGGCTCGTCATAATCGTGGTAGGTGTGCTTAACTGGGGGTCTCTTCTGCGAGGAAGAGTGGCCACCGTAGTGCCTGACCCTCTCTGCCCGCGCCTCCCTGGGCTTATCAAACCAGTCTGTCTCCTCCTGACCCAAATGATAGGCTTCGGAAACCAAAAACAAACCACAGTCAATCTCTCGCTCGAGGCTGCGCGGGCGGAAGCCATGCAATGAAGTGGGAAGGGGAAGCAGCGGGCACGCGCGCGGGGGACAGCACGTGCCGGTGGGGACGGGACGCGGCGCAGCAGGGCACCGTGCAGGACCGGCTAACACCGAACACCCAGGGCAGGGGGAGGAAGGCACGTGTCAAGCAAACTGAGGCGGTGAGAGTGTCTCTGCGTACGAGCAGACGGGCATGCTCCAGGGAAGTGCCATGCTCTGGGGTGGTCACCACGGGGAGCTGTTACCTTCGCTGTCTGAGACAACGCAATGGGCATCATCCATGCCGTAGCCCTCCTCGTGCTTGTACGAGTGACTCCTTGGCACGTCTTTGATGTGCTTTTGCACATCAGGCAACGAGTGGCTGGAGCAAAACTGGGAGCAGGGGTCCCCCACTGACTGGGGGCCCGGCCCTCCCACAGTGCGTGACCCCCCCATTGACTTCCCCATGGGGCTGACGGGGCTTTCCTCCTCCGAGGGCTGCGAGCGCATGGGCGCCCGCCCACGGCTCTGGCTCATGCTGAGGGATGAGGGCTTGGAGCTGACTTTCTGGGAGCGCTCCATGCTCTCCCGCTCATAGGACTTGCTCCGGCCACCCATCTCCCGGCTGGAGGACTTTTCCACCCCATAGCCAGAGGAGCGGGTTCTGCTGCTGGAAGAGTAGACTCGCTCCTCCTCGTCCACCAGATCCCGGCTGGAGACACCATAGTACTTCTGCTGCTCATAGACGTTCTTCTTCAGGCCATAGGTGATCTCATCCTGCAGCTTCTTGGCCCTAGAGGCCACATTGCTGCTGCCAATCGAGGTGGTTGTTGAGTAGGAGGCCAGATCTGACTCCACATCTTTGGCTTCTTCAATGGGGGAGAACTTGGAGATCTTTTGCTCCATGCCCTGCTTCCTGTGCTTGCTGCGCTTGGAGGAGATGACGGCGGGTGCCAGGTTCTTGGATGAATGCTTCGGTAGTGGCGTGCCAGAGCTGTGCTTGTCCATGCGTGAGGAGTGCCGGTACTCGCTGTCCCCATAGTAGTAGCTCGAGCTGGTGGAGCTCCCGGACACTCTGCCATTGCTTTCTGTGCCTCGGTAGTAGCTGTTCTTCCCACGATGGTCGGGGCCATGGTGATCATAGATATCCTCCTCAGACTCCTCCTCGGCTTTGGTGTAGCAGCAGGGACGGCTGGAGCCCTCGGTGTCCCCTAGATCACTCTTCTCTCTGCTGTGGCGGCTATCAGTGCTTGTGCCCACCGGCTCTGCTTTCTGCCCATCCACCGCTGGACTCTCCTTGGTGAGCTCGCTGATGTCCTCGATCATCACATAGTTACGGGGGATGTTCTGCTCCAGACTGGTGTAGAGGGACTCGGAAGAGTAGCTGGCTGAGGGGCCCGGTGCCGTGCTGGTTCTCTCAGCTGGCCGGGTCTCAGGTGCCTTGTACTGCTCGTAGCCACCGCTCGCCGGTGCAGTGCTGAAGGTGACGTCAGGCACGGCAGAGGAGCTGGTGGCTGCACCAATGACCTCGTAGTTGGTGGGGATCTTCTGTTCTAGGTCAGCCAGTGAGGTCTGCCGTGGTTTCTGGTGCCCACCAGCTATGTCTGCTGGGCTCTGATAGAGGGCAGGCTGTGCCGCCGGCACGGTGCCTGCCCCAGCAAAGGCGCTCGGGGCTTGGTAGGGGTTTTGGGGCTGGAAGCCTGGCTGGGCTGGGGTGCCCAGCTCTGGGTATGCAGTGCCGGGGGCGGAGAAGCCACCGGGCGAGGTGAAGGTGGGTAGTGGAGCTGCCGGCAAGCCATCCTGCGAGGTGCTGGCTGTGGGATACTGCGGATGCTGTAGGCGTGGTGGTGGGAAGGCGGCGGGGCCCTGCGGGGCAGGGTATGGGTAGGCGCCGTAGGAGGCGGCGGCGGCAGCGGCAGTGTAGTCGGGGTACTGCGCGGCAGGGCGCAGGCCAGCGCTGTCGTAGGCGGCGAGGCGCAGGCTGTGCAGCTCGCTGTCCGACAGGTAGTCGCGGCGATCCCCGGGGTAGCGCAGGTAGGGGTGGTCCCGCCCACCAACCCGATCCTTCAGCAGTGACTCCTTGCGCTGGGTGATGCCGAGCTCCAGGTACTTCAGCTTCGCATCGATCTCCTTCTCCTCCTCGTCCAGCTCCGCCTGCTTCTTCCGCAGCTTGGTGGCCTCGTGCTCCACCAGCCTCAGGTCACGGTCCAGCTCCTTCAGCAGGCTGGCCTTGGTGACAGGCGCGGTGGCCTTGGGAGCCAGGCTGCTCAGGTAGAGCTGGGAGGCAGCTGGGCTCGCCAGGGGGACATGGGGCTCCTCAGGGGGTGGGCTGGGCAGCGTCCGCTTCACCTTGCGTGCCAGCGAGCTTGACTGCAGCCCCCCCACCTGCAAAGCCAAGGGACATCTGGTCAGGGGGGCAGGTGGGTGTCCCCCCCACGTCCCACCCCAAGCATTGCAGTGGTCCTCCCATGCCCTAGGCGCTGGGGTGAGGCATCCTGCTGTGCACGTGTTCCCCCATGCACTGAGAAAGCAGCGTTTATGTAAAAGCGCAATAAATAGGATGGAAGTAACAGGCAGGGCGCTTTCCGTGAGTAATTACCGGGGGTGGCAGCTGGCCAAGTGTTGAGCTGGCCACGTGCATACCCTCTGCTGCAAAAAATGCTTTCTGACCGTGGGCACTTGGCAGAGCGACTCAGGGGACTGCCGGTGGGTGCTGCTGCCCCAGGAATTGCCCTGGGACTTTTTGGCTGGGGACTCAATTGCCCGGGGCAACCTTGGTGAACCACCACAACCCTAAATGGAGCCATGAAGGGCTCCTCAAGAGAGAAGGGGAACTCATCTAGAGCAGGGGACAGCCCTGATGCTGCCAACCCGCAGCACCTCCTGCCTGCTGACAGGCTCACGCAGCCAATGGACCCCCAGGGCCTCCCTCCAGCTGCTGGTATTGGCATGCACGGCTGTGCCTGCTGGCTGCCATCGGCCGCTGCGGGGAGCCGGCCTTCTGAAATATTAATTGCCACAGCGTTAATGAAACTGAAACATCCCGAGGTACCTCCTGGGGCTGTTCCCTGGGGTAAGGTTGTTCCCTCTGGTGACCTACCTGTGAGCTGGGGAGCAGTGGGTGTTGGTAGAGGGAGAATCTGTCCTTGCCGGCCTCCTCAGAGGTGGGGCTGATGGGCTTGGGGTCGGACAGGGAGCGCTGCATGGTCTTGATGGGGCGTGGCAGCGTCTGCTGGCGCTGGGCTAAGTCAGTGGTGAAGTGCTTCTGTGGGGGGACGTGGGCCTTGTTCAGCCGCTCACTGGTGGCGAAGGAGGACTCCAGGAGGCGATGGGGGGACAAGGGGGAGACGGGTGAGTAGAGGACCTGGGGAGAGCGAGGTGGCTGGCGGGTGACCAGCTGGGAGAGGGATTCGGCTGGCAGATGGGACTGGTAACCAATTTCCAGGGGATCTGGCTTTTTCTTCTCAAACTTGCCCAGGGTCTGCTGCCGGACGGTGTGGGGGTCCAGGGGGCCTGTGCTTACTATTTGGAGGTTGGTGGAGTAGGGTGGGATGGTGGTGGGCACTGTCAGCTGGGGGATCACGACACCAGGCTGGGGAGCTGGCTCTGGCTCTGTCTGGCAGGCCAGGCTCTCACCCCGCTGCGTCTTCTCTGGGGCCGAGATGTACTTGACGATCTCCACTCGGGGGTCATGGGTGGTGATGTGAATAGAGGGGGAGACACGGAGGAGCTGGTCGGGCTCTGTCTGCACTGAGCAGTCGCTGATGGTCTGGATACCCACGCTGGCTGTGCGGGTTGCCCCATCTGTCTTGCCCTCGGTGCTGGCCTCAGAGTGCCGTGAGGCCCTGGAGCGCCGGCGGCGCACAGGCTGCTCCCACTCCCCGCTGTCCTCCTCGTCCGTCTGCACGCTGCAGTCAGCGCTGCGCCGTGTCCGCCTCCGCCGTGACACCATGAACCGCTCCTCGCCATCCTCCTCATCTGTCTGCACGCTGCTGTCTGCCATCTTCCGTGCTGCAAAGGTCTCCTTCTCGTAGGCATCCCTCAGCCGTGGCATCGAGTTCCTCTTCTTGATGCCCCGGCTGGGCTCCCAGGACTCCTCGACTTGAAGTGACATGTCCGAGGCCGAGCTGCTGAGTGGCCGCTGTGGCATGGGGTAGCGGGGACCGGTGGGCCCCTCTGGGGGTGTCTGGCCTGGTGGGGGCCATGCCTGCCCATTGTGTGGCAGCACCCGTGGTGCCTCAGCGGGCCCCTCGGGTGGGCGGGCAGTGGGCTCCACGGGAGTGGGGAAGATGGTCTTCTGCCGCTTCTGCTCCTCCAGCTGCTGCTGCAGCTGGTGCTGGAGCTGGTGGATGTGCTCAAGCTGGAGGCGCTGCTGGGCAAGCTGCTCCCGTTGCAGCGCCAGCTGCGCGTGCCGCTCCTCCTGCTGCTGCTGCAGCACCTGCTGCTTGATGCACTGCAGCTCCTGCAGCTCCCGCTGCACCAGCAGCTGTTCCTTCTCCCGGTGCCGCTGCAGCTCTGCGCGCTCCCGCTCCAGCTCCTCCTGCAGCCGCAGCTGCCGCAGCTTCTCCAGCTCCACGCGCTCCCGCTCCAGCTGCAGCACGTGCTCCTGCTGCTTGCGCTGACGCTCCTCTTCCCGCTCCCGCTCCTCCCGCTGAGCTCCATCCAGTGGTGGCTTGGGTGCCGGTGGCACTGGCCCGCTCTCCTTGGGGGCTGCTGGTGCTGCTGGTGCCTCTGCACGGGGAGCAGCTGGTGGTGGCGGTGGCTCTGCTCTCTGCAAGCCACTGGCCGGCGCGGTGGGGGCAGCGGGCGCTTTGGCAGCGGGAGCAGCACCCACCGTTGCCGGTGCTGTGCTGGCGACAGGCTTCCCCAGGTAGACAGGTGTCTCCATCATTGAGGCGGCTGGAGCCGTCCGGCTTGGGGTCGGGAAGCGGTAGAGGCCCTGTGCTGCAAGCGGGACACGGGGGGTGACAACTGGCAGCCTGGCCAAGCTGGCCAGTGGGACCGCTGCCACACCGCCTGGGCCATAGGGTCTATAAAGCCCACGCAGCATGGGCCGCAGCACTGAGGCGGGCTGGGTGGTGATGGGCAGTGTGGAGGCAATGGGGGTGTTGATGGTGGAGTAGATCATGCCGTCTGCAGCCCGCACGGTTGCGGTGGAAGGAAGCATTTGCCGGACAGTGCCCAAGCGCACGCCAGGAACGTTGTACTGTGCCAGGTTGCTGAAGCCCTGCCGTCCCTCAGGGAAGGTGGGGTTGTACATCCCACTGGGTTTGGGGGGTACAGGGCCCTGCTGCTGAGCTGCCAGACCCCCTGTGCCCCCCTGCCCAGTGCTGGCGCCGTAAGGCAGCACATCAGGGCCGTTGGCATGCCGGCCCCCATACTGGTCCATGGAGTTGAGGGCAGCACACATGCGGCTGATCTCACGTGCAGTGGTGGCACTGTAGTGAGCCAGGCTGGACTCCTGGAAGCTGGCCAGGTCCCCCCGGTGTGAGAAACGGTAATCGGAGTAGATGTTGGAGGCTGAGCTGTACCTCCGCATGGGGAAGGGGTGGCTCAGCATCTCTCCTGGCTGGCGGAGGTCAGAATAAGAGCCATACTGTAGCCCCTGGCTCAGGTAACCCCCCTCGGCAAAGCCCACACTGTAGGAGTGCTTCATGGTGCTGAGGTCCACAGCAGCATCACCTGCCGGGCCAGGGAAGGGCTGGTCACCCTTTGTGTGGTAGTAGCTCATCCCGATTTCGGAGAGGTTCGTGTCTGACATGGAGGAGTAGAGACGTCCAAAGGCGCTGGCTGGGTAAAACTTCTGCTCCTCGTAGAGCGCAGGTGCCGGGGCCGGCTGCTCCCGGTAAGGGAAGGTTTCTGGCAGCTCTGGCTCTCTGCTGCCGTACATTGGTCCACCAGCTTTCCTACCAGGCACCACTGCTGCCTCTCCAGTTTTCTTCTCTGGCATTTTGGAGGTGGGGTTGAAAGCACCTGTGCAGCTGCCACCGAAGGGGAACTTGTAGACCATGTCACAGCAGGCCACCTGGCTCTCCGGCTTCACCCCCGTGAGGTCCAGGACGTTGGCTGGCACCTCTTCCTTCAGCACTTTGGTCACTGGGCCAGTCGCAGCCTCCTCCATATGCACCATCATCACCTGGGATTTCTTGCCACCCATAGCAAGGAGAGGGCTCTGGCTCTTCAGCTCTACTGGCACTGCTCGGTACACCTCCGATCCTGGCTCTGGTGGGAAGGACTGTGGGAGGCCGCTGGCATTCTGTGCCCCACCGGTCTGTGTGAGGAGTACGTCCTTCTTTCCCACCTGGCCTGGCATGCCATACCTTGCAAATTTGGTCTGGGGGGCAGCAGTGGGCTCAGGCTTGCCACTGGACACCCCACTGGCTCTGACAGTGGCTGTCTGGACACCCTGCTCCACCTGCTTCACCTGTGCCAAGCACACTGGGCTCCCGGTCCCCTGCCCAAAATCCACACGACTCTGGAAAGGGTCTCCATAGACCACAGGTTGCTTGGACTGTGAGAGAATCATGGGAGAGGCGATGGCCAGGCCGGCAGTGCTGGCTGCCGCGATGATAGCGTGGGGCTGCTCCTGGGCATTGAGGTTGATGATCAAGGGCTGGATGGCCGTGGACTGCCGGTTGGGGATGTGGTCCAGGGTCAGGCAGTACTTCCTGGCCTCGGTGGCCAAGGACGTGAGATCCATGCCTTGGTCTGTTATGATGATGGGGGCAGACTTCAATGCAGTCCGTAAGTCCACAGCATTGCTGGTTGGCACCTTGGGCCCTGGCTCCACCCGGGATGTGCCAGGGATGGAGGAGATACGGCAGAGAGAGATGTTTTCTGCAGGGAGTGCTCCCCAGCTGTACAGCCCTGTGATGCCGTCAGCAGCTGAAGTCACAGCAGGTGCTTTCTGGGTGTGGTCCTTCACTGGCTGTGCCCTGATGTAGGCACCTGTCAGCTGCTCTGGCTCCGGTGTCTGGGTGTAACCATGTGCCAGCAGCTGCCGGCTTGGCCTGGTGGGGGACGAAGTGGGAGACGTCAAGGCACCAGAGCTCAATGGCTTGGTTTGGCTGGCTGCATCGGCCGCCAGTGTGATCACCATGAAGGGGGAGTCCTGTGAGGAGGCCTGCCGGGTCAGGCGTGGCGAGCCGGCCTGGTGCGGCGTCTGCGTCCCCTGTGCCACCATGGCGGAAGAGGTCTCTGGGCCAGCAGCAGCACCAGCAGGACCCTCATAGGAGAGGACTGGGCTCTGTGTCTGTGTGGAAAACTCTGCTGTGGCCTTTGTGGTGCGGGTGGGACTCTGTGTGGGTGAGGTGGGTGAAAGCGGAGGGCTGGAGCTCTTGAAGAAGGTGTATGTCTTGGGCAGTGTGGGTTTGCTGTCACTCACGGCTGGGATTTTCTCCCTGGCTGTCTGCACGCTGATCTCCACTGTCCTGGTTCTGGTGGTGTCCTCAGTCTGTGAGCCATAGCTCACAGTGCTCTTTGATGGAGTGTAGCTTCTCCCAGCTAAGGATGGGGCCTCCAGACTTGGTGAGCTGTAGCTCTGCAGTGCAATCCCAGGGCTGCCTGCTGCTGTTGTCACTGTGCTGGTGCCTTTGCTGTAAGCATAAGGAGTGGTGGTAGCCTTGGATACTGGGCTGGGTGCTGCTGCGGCACTCTGGAGCTTGGCTACGTCTTGTCCCTCTTTTGCAAAGTGCTGAGTGACCCGGACATCAGGAATAGTCTTGCCAGTGCTGCTCTCGGAGCTGGCGAAGGAGACAGGTGCAGAGAGCTGTGTGGGGCTTGTGCCAGGGGTGAGTGGGCCGCCATTCTGCTTCAGCAGGTCAGCGTAGGCGCTCTCGGCATTGAGGAAGTGCTTCTCCTGGTACGCCTCCTCCCGTCCCTTCACCTTCTCACCCTGCTTGAAGGCCAGGTCAAAGGAAGAGGACTGGTGCATCCTGGAGATGCTCTGCGAGGTCTGCAGGATCTCCTCGTACACCGCTCCTGCCTTTGGCAGGGCACTGGGATAGTCAGGCTGGGAGGGGCGCGTGAGGCCGCCATCGTACCGGTATTCGTCGCCGTATTGGTAGTCAAAGCCGTTCTGGTCCTCAGTACTGCGGTAGCCAACCTGCTGGTAGGTGCTGCTGGAGGAAAAGGCAGGCTGGGCCTGCTGGACCTGCTGCTTCTGCATCATCTCTGCCTTCCTCATCATCTCCTCATAGGCTTCCTCGGCGCTTTTCAGGGGCTTGCTGACGGGCTGGCTGGCACCACTCTCCACCTTCTCAGTTGGTGAGTACAGTGACATGAAAGTGGGCAGGTTGTATTCACTGCCAGACTTGTACAGCTTGGAGGCCACAGCATCAAAGCTCTCCGCTTCTGAGTCAATGGAAGGCGAGTACTCGGAGCAGGAGGAGCGGTGCAGCTCCTCCATCTCCGCCGCCTGTCGCAGCTCCTCTGTGGGGGAGGCGTCCTCGATGGGCGAGAGATTGCTGGGGGGGGTTTTGGAGCGCTCCCTCCTCCGCTGGGCCCTCAGCTCCTCCTTGTCACGCTTGGTCTTGCGCGCTGTGCTCCGGATGCGCTGCTGCTCCACCTCCCGCATCTTCTCCTGTTCCCGCAGGAGCTCCTCTTCCTCCCGCATCTCTTCCTCCTCAGATGAATCCTCAATGGTGGGCAGCAAGGGGCCATGTGAGCGATGCCGAGCCTTCCTCTGCTGCTTCACCTCCTCCAGCCGCTGCCGGCGGCTGGGGCTGCTGTCACTGTCCTCCTCCAGCGAGGAGATGGAGGTGGGTGAGGTGCCCGAGGTGTAGCTGGGCGTTGTGGCTGGCAGGGTGGAGGAGTACTCGCCCCGTGAGCGCTCCTCAGGGGAACCTGTCAGGCTCTCCATCTCTAGCTCGGGCTCCCGGTCCGCACTGGTATCTGGCTCTTGGCCAATCTCCATCTCCCGGCCATAGCCAGTTGTGCTGTTGAGCTCGATGGTCTTGAATCGCCGCAGCCCACCCTGGGCTGTGCTCAAGTCATCACCCTCCACTGCCTCCACCTCCTTGGCGTCCTCCGTGTACATGCTACTGGCACCATGTGGCAGGCGCCGCTTGGCCGACGCTGGCTCTTTGCCCTTCTCTGCCTCGGTCTTCTGCCCAGCTTTGGGGATGCTGTACTTGGTGCGCCCATAGCCTTCCTCCTCCTCCTCGAGGTTGTCCTCCTCAGCACTCATCTCCAGGATCTGTCTCCGCATGAACTCCTCATCGGTCACCTCTGCCTCCTGGCCCTTGGTCCGGGGGGGCACTGGGGAGAAGCCCCCCTCGCTGCTGTCCTCCACATAGTCATGCCGCAGCTTGCTGCCAAACTCATCTGAGGACTCTGCACTCTCCCGACGCTCCCGCTGGTTGTCCCACTCCTCATCCTCCTCCAGGATGTCCTCCAGCTCCTCGTCTGAGTCAAAGGCTTCAGGAGTGATGGAGAGGTACCGTGGCCGCTGCTGTTGCCGCTGGTCATCCTGTGGCTCTGTGCGGCTCTTGCTGCGCTCAGGGGACTCTGTTGGTGCACCCCGGCCTTCCAGGAGAGGCCGCATGCTGCTCTCCAGCTTGGTGAGCTCGGAGGGGCTGGGGGGGCTCTGCCCAGCCAGCCCAGTGCTGCTCAGCTTCTCCTCTTCCTGCTGCACCAGGCCGGTGATCTCGCTCTGTGAGCTGGAGATGCCGTCGGAGGAGTAGCCAGTGTCGCTGAGGCTCTGGGGGCTGCGGGACAGGTCCGGGGGGTAAGGCTTGCTGCTGTCCTGCTGGCAAGGGAGAACACAGCGTCAGATCTAGGTTGCTGCTCCTACTTCCCCCCCAGACCGTCTCCTAAGGAGCACACAGAAAGCCTGGGTAGCACTGGGAGCCAGCCCAGAGCAAAGACTGGGGGCTGCCCTGTGTCCCCCAGTTCAGTGGCACATCAGCGACTTGTCTGTGCTAACGAAGGCAGGTGAGAGGGTGTGCTGCAGGCAGGGGATGGTACAGCAAATGGCCCCAGGCATAAAGACGCTGGGGTACTAATAAATATGTTTGAATAACTGGGCCCCCAGCCCCCAAGGCACCCTTCAGAAGCAGGGCTGGCCCCAGGATCTTTGCTAGATGGCAGCAGAAATAAACAGCCCCCTTTAACTGGCTTGAGAATTAAGCGGTGTGGGGGTCAAGTCTCTGAGCCATGGGGACTATGCCATCACATCCAGCCCTAGTGCCACTGGCAGGACCTGTCACCCTGCCAGCACAGAGGCACCACAGACCACTTGATTTTGGGGGCAGAAGGAACCTCTTTGGGGGCTGCACAGCAGTAAGGAAGGCAGCCATTCCCTGATGGGAGGCTGTGGGGGACATGGTAGAAGGTGCTCCCCATGTGGGGCTCTGCTGGATGCTGCTGGGATGGTTGCTTGTGGAGAAACACCATCCCAAGGCAACCAAATATTTCCCCAAATTGTTTCAGAAATTTAAAATTTTAGAATAGGTGGGATGAAGAGCTTGAAGAACATCCACTGCTGCATCATGGAATGCTGGAAAATTAGTTTTCCATTTGACAACAAATCCCAACTACCTTTATATTATTTTAAAAGAAATCCAAAGGCCAGACACAATCTGAACTATCACATTTTCCCCGAATTGATGTAATGCTAATAAAAAGAAGGCAAATACCAGCATGCTGCCACGGAGCCTGTGAAGGTCCTTCCCCATTTGTGGGCACAACTACTGACAGAGGCACCGCTCAGTACCACGCCAGCCTGGGGCAGGGTGTGGTGCCAGGGATGCTCGGAGCTGGATGCACGCCAAGAGCTCACCTCCTGCTCCTTCGTCCGCGGCACCTCTGGGAGTGCCTGGCTCTCCTTGCTCTCCGCCTCTGGCTTGGGGGTTATGCTCTTCCTCCGCGGTGTGATGCTCTCAGGAGCTCTGGAAGGTTCCAGGGCAGCTTTGGGCAGGGGCTTTTCCTCTGCTGGCACCGGAGGCTTCTTTTCCACTGGCGCTGGAGGCTTCTTCTCCGCTGGGGCAGGGCTCGGGGTCCTGCTCTGCTCAGCAGCCCGGAGGCTCCTGGCGGGCGAGGGGTGCTGCTCGGGGGGTGCCACGGTCTCGGCGGGCGCGGGTGCCGGCGTCGGCGCTCTCTGCTGCTGGCCGGCGGGTGGCTGGTGCCGCGGGGAGCCAGAGGCTGGCGGCTTTGCGGTAGGCAGTGGCATTGGGGCAGGGTCACCGAGGCTGCCTTCGAGCAGCCGCTGAGTTTGGCAGTTCAAGCACAGCCATTCGTTCTTCTGCAAGAGAATGGAAGGAAAAGTCCTGTTGAAATTCTGGGAGCTTTGCCCCAGCAGGGATATCCCAGCGCAGCTCTGCTGGTGGGACACCTGGCAATGGTGCAGAGGATTTGGCTCACCCAAACCAAATAACTGGCTGTGGAGGGGCATGCACATTGCAGGTACCATCCACATCCTGCTTCAACCCATCCCTACCCGTGCCCAGAACCCAGAGATGTCCAGCCAGAGGGACCAAGGCTCTGCAGGGATTGCACACTCTCCCCCACAATCCCTCAGCATCACCAACTCTTTCATTCTTCAGCCTTGTGGTATTTCAGTTTTAAGCGAAATTAAGCAATCAAAGGCAGATTACTACCGTAGCTTAACACTTCTCAGCTCCATATAGCTCCTCTCTCACTCCAATTTGTTTTCTTTGATACAATAAAGGTTTAATAGCATAATCATAACACTTACAGCTCTTTTTTTTCTAGGTTAACAAAAATACTGGGTACACAAGTACGCCAGAATTTCCCAAAGATATTACCCAAAGTACATGCTGTGCAGGAAAAGAACAAGACAATCTCGTCTAGTGAAATTCTCAGCAAGAGTTGTCATTTTATGGCCTGGAAAAAGCAGAGGCAAGCGGGGCTGTGAGTGGCAGAGAGCCCGCAGGGCTAAGGCAGGGGCTCTGCATTAAGAGATCAGAAGCACTTTCCTCCCCTGGGTCGCCCAAAGGCTATTTTTACCCACCCAGGAATGTCCAGGAATAGGGGCCTGACATTTCCTTCCCTTTAGATGTTTCAAATGTTTCAGCATCTTAAATCTTCCCAGTTTTGCTGCTAGCAGCATAACACGCTCCAGGTTCTTTTCCCAGATTTTTCCTTTGCTGATCCATGGCTCCCAAATCTCAGGATGGCCAACCTCAAGGGGTGGCTGGCCCTGAGGAGCTGTCCTGCTGTCAGAGAGGTGCTCTTGGTCTTCAACTGGACCAGCCTGGGGCCATGGCTGTGAGCCAGCTGTGTCACCTGGGGCCCCAGCGGTGATGGTCTGCCTGGAGAAAACGAGGTTCATCAAAATGACATTGAGGAAAAAAGCCTCAGGTTGCGCTAGCGGGGGTTTAGATTGAATATTAGGAAAAGTTTGTTCGCTGAAAGGGTTGTCAAGCACTGGAACAGGCTGCCCAGGGAAGCAGTGGAGTCACCATCCCTGAAGGGATTTAAAAGATGTGTAGATGTGGTGCTTAGGCACAGAGTTTAGCGGTGGGCTTGGCAATGCTGGGATAACAGTTGGACTCCATGATCATAAGGGTCTTTAAAAAAAAATTTTAAAAAATCCATGATTCTAATCTATGACTCTAAATTCCATACCTATAGGACAGCAAGACTGTGATAGCCCTGTCATCTGCATCCCATGAGTCTCCAGGTTATGATGAGATGCTGGAGATGCCTTGCAGCTGGTGGTGGCCAGGAGCAGCAGGGCTTTCTCATGGACACTTCATTCCTGCAGCAATCCAGCCCAGGAGCAGCCATCCAGCCCCACGGTCTCCAGGGAGCAGAGGGGCAGGAGTGCTGCTCCGGCAGGAAAGGGGCAGGTGTAAAACATCCTCCCACACCCAGCACCCTGCAGCACCCCCTGCTCTTCACACAAACATCTTAAGAATACATTAGGGCTTTGGAGGGCCATTAAAAAAATCCCTTTCAGCACAGTAATATTTAATTACTGCTTAATCAAAGAGAAAGTCTAATTAAGGGGCAAGTGCAGCCTATTGTATCTTAATGATTGCATTTGTCTTCTTTTATTTCAGAACTCGTTCCCGTGCCTCTGAATCAGATCTGCTCGCCCCACTCTGCTGTGTAATTATTCCAGACCGCAGAAGGAAATGTGATTGTGTGACACAAATTGAAGCCATGCCTCATGGAAATATGCGACCTTTCATTTTTCATTCAGGAATCCCATTTTTCTTTGCCAGATCTCCCTCCCTGATGCAGGCAGTGAGAGGAGGGCATGATGCACAGGGGATGGGTGGGATGTGCTGTGCTCAGCTCAGCTCCTGCCCATACCTGTCTGCCACACCATCACACCAGCTCCCAGCATGGTCCTGAAGGAGCTGGAGATCAGCTTGCCTTGAGCTACCCAGCCTGCCTCACTTGGATCCTTTACACCTTCCCTCAATGGGGCATTGTATATCCTCATGATGTCCCAGACTTTGGTGACTGGGGAGCTCCGCACATGTGATCGGCGCAACTGTTTTTGCCCTTTCAGGGAAAAATTCAAGCCCAGAAAGACTATGGAAGGCCAACACAGGCCACCAGGTACCAACTGCAGATGCTGAGTGCCAATCAGGAACCCATTCAAGGAGCCCTTGGAGAGGCAGGTGACACTGCTGGTGTGATCTCATCAGAACGAGACTTAGGGCTCCTCCACAACCAGATGAGCACAGTACTTATCTATTCCATGGGGATGCCCATCCCTGGAAGTGTTCATGATCAGAGTAGATGGGGCTTTGAGCAACCTGGTCTAGTGGAAGGTGGCCCTGCCCATGGCAGAGGGCTTGGAATGGGATGAAGGTCCCTTCCAACCCAAATTATTCCACGATTCTATGATGTGATGTCCCTGCAGGTTGGTCTGAGGCTCCTCCCTGAGGTTCCTCCCAGCTGTGGCTCTGCAGCCATTCCTCTTGGCAGCTGCCTCAGTTTGAGCAGCTCACCCTGCTCTTGTAGATGTGACAGCTCGACTCTTCATGGGACCGCACTGGGAAGTGGATAAGGGAACAATCTCTGCTAAAAATAGCTCTGCCAAAAAGATTGTGGAGCTCCACTCTGAAATGCCCCTCGTCTTTCAGAGCAGGCAGGAAGGCCTGGGTACAGTGGGAAGGCAGGAACAAAGGAAGGGCAGGCAGAGAGGGTCCTTGGGCTTTGCCAGCTGTGAGAGATGCCAGCCAAGCCCCAGAGACACTCAAATTGAGAGACTGGCATATGCTGAGTTTGCATTTTCTCTTACTGGATTTTCCTTCAGCACCTCTGGGGTCTTACATGCCGAGGAGACCCTGCTGACAGCCCTGCACCCTGCGCTTCAATCCGAACCCCTGTGGAAAATCACTGCGAGGCTATGGCAGAAAAGTAGCGAAGGGATTTTTCCTGAGCTGCGTGAGAGCCCCATCCCTGTCACAGCCAGTGCCACGTGGAGCTGTGTGTGAGCACAGACCGTGCTGCAGCAGCCAGCGCAGCATTTGCCATCACAGCTTGCACTGGCTGCGGTGAACACTCCAGCAGCAGCAGCTGTGAGCTGCCCAGCTCCTACATGCACATGAGGGACAGAGAAATGCTGCCCACAGCAGCTGTGGGAAGGTGGAAGCAAGCAAAGCTGCCCGTGCCAGTGGGAATGCCTCCCATTCATTCCAAGCTCTTGGTTCCATCTTTAAGAGCCTCCTGCAGCCCCATCAACCCCAGCACTGACACCTGTCATGTGTCTGGGGGTTAAATCCCAGGGGGTCTGTGAGGATGCTGAAGCTGTGGCAGCTCCCGGCCTTGTGCCAGTGCCCCACACTCTGCTGTGACAGAGGATCTGTCCCTCTCCCTGCAGCGTTATCAGCTCGGTGTTTGGTTATCCCACAGCATCTCTGCTCTCTCTCAGAGGGACTGGCTCTGAAGCAGCTTCCTCCCCCATATAACCTGGCCTCAGGCATTTCCCAGAGAACATGACCAAGGGGATTAAGCTGCCCCTGAGAAAAATGCAAACATTGGAGGAGTGGCTGCTTTGCTAACAGCTTGTAAATCCCCATTGAGATTAACCGGATCCCACAAAGATAATAATAATTAGGCTGTATTTAGTGCTTTACATGTCCAAACCTTTGCCAGGATGCCCAGGAAGCCAGGGTGCCCCTCGTTGGCGTGGAAAGTGGGTAAGGAGCTTATGGCAAAGGCACGGCAGCTTCTGTCTGAGTCTGCACACTTAAAGATGCTGGAAACCTTGGCCCTGATCAGGATGGGGATGGGGCCTTGCTTGGCACTGAGGTTTGCTGCCTTAGAACCACTGTGGTGGTGGGCATGGCGGGGTTATGTGGAGCACAGGTTATGGGGAGCTGGAGCTGATGAAGGCTGTGGCATGCAGGGAAGATGGGCAACACTGCTGGGATGCAGAGCAGGCTCCAGGCAGAGGAAAGCATCAATAATTAAGAAGAGGGATGACACCAAAGTGCACCTGAGATGGCACCTGGAATGAAGAGACGCTGGCATGGCAGGGCACACTGGAACACAGCCAGCCAGAGGCAGGGGGGTGAGGCTGCTGGGGGCAGCCTAGCCCAGCTGGTTATCAGCTTACATACAGCCTTTGAGGGTGTCTGCCCTGATTCCTTCAGCTCCCTGCTTTCCTTGCCTCCAAAGAACTGGGATTTGCAGAAAAGTCACAGAAAAAGTGGGTTTCTGGAGAGACAATCAGTGCTGGTGGGGTCACAAGAGGCGGGACAGAGCTCTGGGTGCAGGGCATGAGGGACTGAAGGAAGGCAGCTTAGTTTAAGACGCTGTATCTAAGTGGGAATGATCAGTGCCAGTTCTAGTGCCAGTGGCATGGGGGATGCTGGATTTGGCCACAATTCCTGCCTGCTGAAGGGGCAGTGAGTGTTGCACCCATGGCTGCCCATGCTCCCTCCTGGAGGGGGAGGCAGGGTGGGGGCTGCAGGGATGGGGGTGCCCAGCCTCCCCAGAGCTCCTGAGCTGGCTGGCAGGTGGCCACAGCCGTGCTCGCCAACCTCCACCGGGTCTTACCCTGCAATTGTTTTAATTTACTAATAGGCGACAACAAAACTGTAATTAACTGAAATAGAAGTCTTCCTGAGTAATTCTGGTCAACGTTACCACTTGGCAAGTTAATTAAATGTTGAATTCCCCTAGCGCCACTGGGTCTTTTTAGTGATGGAGCCAGAGAGCTGCAGCATCACAATTAAACATGAATCCTCTGTTCCGTGACTTGGAGGTCTGAGAGGCTTGGAGGGAGAAAGTGGTGCTAGAAACTTCCCAGCTTCTCCAGTTAGCTGCAGGTTACCAGCCCCACCATCCCCATCAGCCCCTAGGCCCCTTGGCTCAACCTCTCCAGTGCCTGGAAGATGCTCAGCCATGCACTTTATCCCCACACAAACTGCTCCCCACAGTCTCACCCCTGGGACTCTGCCCAGTTACTTATGCTCTATGGCATTAGTTTCCACAATCAAAACAGTATCTATTAAAATACTGGGACAAAGATCTGTAAAAAATAAGATAAGCAGCATGAGCTACAAGTATCTTGCAAGCCAGACCTCATCTCCCAGCATTAAATGCAGTGAATCTCACCAGAATATTTCATTTATTTGCTGACAAGTACTGTGCAGGGCTCATCACTGTGACAGATGGATGCCTGGAAAATATGGAAAACACTTCTGGTATCTGAATCAAGATCCAAATTAACAAGAACCTCATAAAATCACTTCCCAAGTCCTTTTCTCAGGAAGCAGGCTAGCAGGAAAACTCCCTTTAGGAGGGCTCCTGACAACCAGACATTTTCCACACGCCCTGCTACAGCAGAAATGGGGGCATCTCACCGTGTGATCCCAGTTCCCAACGCTCTGCATCCTTGTGCTAAGAACGCTACAGCTCTGTTTGTGCTGTGCATGGCTTTTAGCAGTGTTAAAGGGACTAAGTCATGCTTGACCACTGTCTGCCAGGGCTGTTTCAGACCCACCTCAGGCAATGCCAGGGGTGTGACTGGCAGGTTCCCCACCTTCTAAGTGCTCCTGTGCCCTTCCCTCTCTGGGCCCTCTTGGCCAGCAGCCTCCCCAGGCAGCCCTGGTGCTCAATCATTTCAGATGCCAATGCCTGAGCATAGGCTGATGCTCAGTCCCCCATTCTCCCAGCTGAACTATCCAGAGCCCCTCCAAATCCCCTCCCCACACCTCTGCCAAGCACCTTTGACTGAGCTGCCACAGTTTTGGGATGCAGGGTGAGGGAGGGTGTGTGCTGACCAGTGCCAAAGGCTCTTCTCTGGGATTCTTGATTACAGAGGGGAGGATGAACAACAAAATCTGACCAGGGCACATTCACAAAAGGTGCTTTGAACAATCATGTGCCATCAGCAGACAACCACAGGCCTGGTTTTACCTCCACCCCAGACCTTATCTCTCCTAGAAGGCTGAGGCAGTGATGGGATTTGAAACGAGGGCAAGGAAACAAAACGTGTGCTGTGACAGCAGAAGCACCAGAGATCAGGAGGAGAGATGGAGCACATGGAGGAGGTGCTTGTGGGATCTGCATCTGTGGTGGGAACACACCAGAGGGAATTCAGGTGCCCCAGTACCAGGAAGGGACTGAGACCAAGGGAAACTGGGGGCAGTGTGCAGACAGGGGCATCAGTGGGGATAGCATGGCGTTGTGTGTCCCACACCACCACTGACAACCACCCCCAGGACACAGGACAGGGCAGAAAGTGTGGGGTACTTTATTACCCTGATTGTGCTCTGAAACTGATGCCTGGAAAGGCTGACCGGGAACAGAGACTAAAGAAAGCAAAAGGAATAAAGTAGGTATTTATTAAAAGGACACACCTTGGGCAGTGCAAGAGCCTGGCTGGGGCTACACCCAAGTCGAATCCAAGATGGATTCTGGTCATGAGTTTTACACCTTTACAAGTTTTGGTTCATCTACACACTGGGGTTAATTGTCCAACCACAGCCCCAGGTTTTGAAGTCTCAACTCACCTGCCTGCCCCGTTGCCTTTGCTGTTGTTTGTACTTTTTGGGTAACAGCTGTCCTTGATTCTCCAGCTGGGAAGGGACTGCCTTGTCCAGCTACCCTGTGAAGAGCACTTACTAACACCTGACATGAAGTTTCAGAGTTACATACCAAGCAGCAATCTGAAAAATATAAAAACTAAAACCTGAGACATCAAAACCACCTGAAAATATGAAAGCTGGATGCATAATTGTCTGCACGTGTGCTTCCTAACTGCAGTGCTGCTTCTGAAGCTTACTATGTGTGTAGATACACACACACACATATATATGTATATAATTTGTAAACGGAAATAGGAGAACTAAATGGAACTCCCAGTCAATGGTCAGCAGAGTAGATCACGTGTCTCTGGAGTCCAGCAGCCACACACTGATGCCTGCCAGGCTGGGGGGCAAGTGGAGCTCCCCACACATCTTTTCCCCTGCCTGGCTCCCTCCCTCAAAGAGTGGAATGTCACTCCCAGGGTAATGCCCTGGGCTCCCAAGTGCACCTGCAGGGAAAGGTGGAGAGGGGACTGCACACACCTCAGGCAGCTGAGTCTCTTCAGCTGTCAACTGCTGCACACCAATTGATTTCATTACCATCAACTGGGCAAGTTTTAGCACAACCCCGGGCTTGCAGATCAGCTCCCCTGAAAGCCACCACGGTTATTTCAATCCCTTGCTATATATAGCATTTGACTAAGCCACCCAGTGATGTGTTTTCCAGCAACAGACTATTCTTATCTGTTCCTGTGGCCTGTCTCAGGCTGATGGAGCTGATGGTCCCTCCCCAGCTCTATTTTAAATGTGTGTGATGTGTTGATGGCCTTCACACCGCAATAATGTGATTCAAAGCAGCACAGGGTAATGAGCTCGCCGGGATGAGCTCTGCCTCACAGGGCTTGTTTTCTGCCTCGCATCTGCTCCACTTCATCCCTTCACTGCGCTGGGACCTCTCTCAGGTGGAAAATAGACACAGAAAGACAGGATGGAAGAAGCTGCACACGAAGGCTGAGCACTGTTGTCAGCATGTTGGGAGGGAAGGGAAGGACATGGGCAGAGGCATCTCCCAGCCCCACGACAGCTGCAGGGAAGATAGTGTGTTACATCAGTGCTCCCTCCCCAAATCTGCCTACAGGGGACCTGGAGCAGGGTGTCAGCTCCACAATCCATCCCCTTTACTGGTACCATGGAAAGGGGAAGGCAAGTAGAGATGGGCAGACAGACAACAGCCAGGTGCCAAAGTGGCCATGGCAGTCCTGTTCCTTGTCTCTTCCTTCCCCCTGCACCTCTCAAGGATTATGCTCCCTGCTCCTCACTGCAGCAGGGACGCACTAGCCCTCCATGGCAGAGCCTGAGGGTCAGCAGAACAGCTCCCATGGGGCTCACAGCCTCCCACCCTGCAGCTCGACACTCCACACAACCAGCAGAGGATTACTGCAGCTGAAAGCCTTTGACTGATGAGTAACAGCAACGCTGCCCTGCGCTGGCCTTCGAGGAATAGCTGTGCTCTTGCCAAGTCCAGCTTATTGCACTGCAGCACCGATGGCCGGGCCGGGGAACGCCGCCATGCCGAGGGGAAAGTGTCACAAGGCCCTAGGAGAGCTGCAATGGGGCTGTCACCATCATCAGCCTGCACCTCCTAGCCTAGCTGCAAACCCCACTGGCTGTGACCTTGTTTCAGAACATCCTGGGCAGTACCTCCTGTGGCAGAAGTGGAGGTGGAACCATAGAACTATGGAATTGTTTAGGTTGGAAAAAAGCTCTAAGATTGAGTGGCCAAGGCCCCCACTGTCTTGGTTTGAAAGACAGGAAGGCAGGAAATTTTCTTGAAATGGAAAATGTAAACTCTTGCCTTCCAAGTTATTATAATTTTGAAATTAAGGAGCTCTTAGGTAAAGATATGGGAATAGGAATAACAGTTCTTTATAAGGAAAATTAAAATAAAAATACAGTAATGCAAAAAAACAAAACACTGACAGAGTCAGAATACAACCTGACACCCTGTTGGTCAGGGTGTTGGCAGCAGTCTGATTAAATGGTGACTACAGCCTTTTTGGAGTGACAGATGTGGTTCTGTTGAAGCAATTATTTTGGAGAAGAATGTAGTTTTTTTATGAAGGTCTAGTGATGATGAAGATGGCCTTGGTCTTCCTCTGGGAATCTAGTGGAAAAATGCTGCCTTGCTGTTCTAAATCTCAGATTTCATCTAGGTAGGAAATGTTTGGCTCCTCCCCCTGAATAGGGCATCTCCCAATGGGATGATGTAATTTTATCAGTCATGCGGTGAGACTTAATGGCCTATTAATAGTAGACATCTTCTTGGATAAAGGATGGGTGGTGGAAGAGATAGAGAAAACTGCCCCACCTGGTTTTAACAGCTGGCCCATTAACAGAGGATATCCCCCAGAGTTATGAGGGATGGGTCATGGAAGAGATAAAGAACACTGCTCCATTTGGTTTCAACAGATGGTGATAAAATACACTTCTGGTTACATCTTGTACTACAACCTAAGACAACCACTAGTCCATGTCCCGCATCTGCATGTCTTTTAAATCCTTCCAAGGGTGGCCATTCTACCATTTCATTGGGAAGCCTGCTCCTCACTGCAGCAAACTTCCCCCAAAGACATTTTTTCCTAACATCTAATCTAAACCTCTCATGGCACAACTTGAGACTGTTTCCATTATCCTAGCACTTGTTACTTGGGAAAAGAGATCAACTCTCTCCTGGCTACAATGTCCTTTCAGGTAGTTGTAGATAGTTAAATTTCTGCCTGAGCCTCCTTTTCTCCAAGCTGAGCCTCCCCAGCTCCCTCAGCCGCTCCTCAAAGGAGTTGTGCTCCAGAGCCTTCCCCTGCACTGCTGCAGTAAGTGGATGGATTTTTTGGGGTGCTGACCTGTGCACAGGTATCCTGCTCTGCTGTCCCCTGGGCTGTCCCAAGGCTCCCAGCAAGGGTCCCTCCCAAATCTGGCTTGACAGAAGCTGAGGAAAATACCACCAACTTTTCCATGTTATCAGGAATTATGGTGTTAGTCAAACTCAGACTACTTTTTTAATATTCTTATTTCACTGTTGGACCCCAAAAATTTTATTCCACAAAACTGGGAAAGCAGCTCACCTTGACTGACCCAAATGCCAAGGGGCCAGTTGGATAACCTGTTTGGGACATCTGACTATTCTGAATAAAGCCCTGGCTCTGGCATGCAGCTGAAGGCTCCACAGCCAGCAGCTCCCAGTAGCTCTCACCCTGGAAGCATCTCAACACCTGCATCTCTGTGCAGCCGCAGCCACAGCCAGGCTCCCCCCTGCTCATCCCTGCCCATCCATCTTCCATCCCCTCCAAAATTAGGTCAGCTGCTGCGGCAGGAAGCACCTTCTGTATTTTTGGAGCTTTAAAAAAAAGGAAAAAAAAATCCTTTTTGAATGGCAAGAATGTTTCTAAGTCAAAGGATTTAAACTATTTTGCAATCAAGGAAGCGTATTTCCAAACGAGCCAAAGGCGAGAGCCTGGGTGCTGTGTGGGCTGTGTGAAGGGGCTGCTAAAAAAGGGTACACAGCTGTCCAAAATTTGGAAAGTGGTGCTTTTGCAGAATATATATAGCCATCCCTCCCCACTCAACATATTTCCTTCCAGTTCATTAGATTAAAAATAAAAAAATTTAAATATCGGTAGGATATTGAGGAGAGAGCACTTGGATGCTTTTGGCCTGTCTAAAAGCCATGGGACCAATTCCCAGGGCTGTGAGTGAACATCCATTGCCCTGGGAATGGCTGCTGAGCAGCAGTGTCACTGCCATGCTCCTGCACTACACAGACATCCAGTGATAAACCATCTGCCTTTGGGAATGGGAAGCAGAGGTGCCACCTCCCAGCAGGGCAGTGGTGGTGCAGAAAAACAGGGTGGGTTTCCCTGGAGATGGTGAGGAGCCATGGAGGCCAACCCCCAACCTCCTCCATGGGGCCACGCTCTCTGTCACTATCAGCCACTCCCATCTGCACTCAGTCACCCCTTGGCACTTTGGTCCAAATGTCACATTTTGCCCTTGATTTCCCACAGTTGTCACCACTGGGTAGCACCTCTGACACGCATTTATCACTGTTGTTATTTCCAATCTGGATGTGCTCCTGTTTTTTCTCGGCCATTGGCTATCGTCACACATCTTCTGCTACCTGATGTTTCCTTCTGCAATGAGCAGGTGGAGATAAAACTGCCCTGGCCTGGGATGGACTCAAGAGGGAGCGTCTTTACAGGGAAGTGGGAGAAAAGTCATGTCCAGGCTGGACAGCTGGAGGTGCAATGATGGGAGGTGACACGTGAGCATATGCTGAGTATTTAAGAAAAAGGCAAATAAGAGGAACAAGAGAGGAAATCTGATGCTGAAAGCACTTTTCATTTTCCTTTTCACTGAGCCTTACTATTTCTCTCTGTTTCATCTCGGAGAAAGAGCTAAATTAACTAACAGCTCAGTTCCGAAAGAATGGATCCAAATGGATGAAGTATTAAGAAAATTTTCCGTTCACAATAAAATCCAGGCAATGGTATTAAAGCAGCAGAGGGTTTGGTCTGGTTTTCACAGATTAGCTACATCCCAAGGCTGGCAAGCTCTAATTTCTCCATTTTGCTCCAATGTGATTTGTTTATAGGTGGATCATTTACAGTCATTGCAGAACAGACTGGATGACCATTGTCTAGCCATGTAGAGGAGAGGAAGGCAGCTCTTGTTCCCCACCGTGCTCCCTGTCCATCCTCACCCACACACAGACCAGTTGTTCCCAGAGCACCCTCCCCGAGGACTCTGCTGGGCTCCTGCTCCAGCACATCCACTGGGAAGCTGCATCTTCTCACCAAGCTCCAGTGCCACCCAGCACAGCTCCCCTGCAGCACCCAAGCCCACGAGCACTGAGCCAGGAGTCTACTCTCCCCAGCTGATAAAGAAGTAATATATTGTTCATTTTTGTCTGATTCGATCCGGCCATGCATTGCAATTTACTCTGCGATCGGGTACTCCTTAACAATATTTATCAGCCTGCCAGCCAGCCTTATCTCTAACAGTGCCCATTATCAGGATGTATTTCTGAGCCAAGGTCAGCAGCAGCAGGAGCCTCTCTGAACACCAGCTGCATGATAATAATCCCACAATAACACCCAGGAGATGTGCAGCAGGTCCAGCAGAGCCCATATCCAGGACCATGGACCCCACTCCTGTTGAAGCAGGTGTGGTGTAGGTGCAAGGTGTTCCTTGTGGCTGTTGCACACATTTGACACAGTAACTGTGACTCCTCAGGAGCCATTTGAACCCACAGGCGGAAGATTTCAAGCCTGCAGCAAAAATAATGCCTGCTAAGGGAAACCTGGCCAACTCTGCAGAAAACAAATACACTACTCTATATGTTTTTCCAACAGAATGGAAGAAAATCCAAGAAAGGCTAAGTTTATCAGATGAGTCTTATTTAACCAAAATCCTTTTTTTTCATAGGCACTAGTGTTGACTAAAATATCCAGGCATACAACTAGTAATTTGCTGCATCTGATAAAAGCAGATTCAAGCTGTCTGATTGCTCTGTTTTAAATTGCAGAGAGACCCAAGTGTCTATCAGAAACTCATTTCCAAACCAGAAGAAAATCAGCATCTCGGGAAGCTTCAGCTTCCTTCCCCTAGGAGCTGCTGAGTTCCCTGTCCCCTCACCCCAAAGCACTCCAGCAGCAGCAGCAAACTGGGTTTGAACCTCTTTCATGATCACAAGGGATCATTTTCAAAGCAGGCTGGGGAGCCATCAGTGGTATGGCTTGGAAGCTGAGGACATCACAAATCAATATCCTGCAGTACCTGCACATGAAGCATTCCAAGTTTTAAAAATAGTTATATTTTTGGTATTATCCTAAGAAACAACCCTAGGGCAGAGACCAAAACCTCCACATGAAGGTGGCTGAGGGTGCTCAAGGCTGTCCTGCTAAGAGCCACCAAATCCCTCTTCCTATGCTCCTTCCATGGGAAGCAGATACACCACTGGAGGAGATACCTGCATCCATGATTTTTGCCCGAAATGCATGTGTGCCTAGAGGACTGGATGCTTTGGTTTCTGTGGGCAGTGCCGCTTGACCACATTAAATGACTGCTGCTTCAAAAAAGCCCACGCATCCAGGCTTCAAGGCTGTGAGTCCTAACTCCAGCAGCAGAAATATTTTAATTAAGTGAACTACCTTTATGAAATAAATCAAGCGATAAGCTTGAAAAATTAACTCCCATAATCTTTCATGCTGCTGTGCAGGTCAATAAACTATTACACTAAAAGGCTGGGAAACATTATAGAAACATGACTTGTTACAATGGAGATGGATGAGCCATTTTACTTCCCAAATTATACACAGCAGCATTTTCCCACACTTGCACACCCTCTCCCGTCCTCTCACCTGCTGCCCATGGTAGAGCTGGAGTGGCAGGGCCAGCATCTCCTGCCTACTTGGGGTACAGTTCCCAACCATCCTCCCCAGGAACACATTCCCCATCCTGCCCATCTGTCCTCATCTTGAGTGTTTCCTGACTCCTCACAGCCCACTTTTTGGGCACTTTGATGGAGTCAGGCATCATGAGCTGCCTGCGGAGGGATAATGTGTCTTGGTGGGCCAATTCAATTTTTTCATCATTTTCACAACTTATTTTAAACTTAAGGTTCTTTTGAAAACCACCTTATTTTAACTCAAACTTGTGTTAGGAATAGCTGATAGCCCCCCAGCTGGCATGTGGTGATTTGATGGTAACGCTGACCTGGATGGATGCTCCCACCAGCAGTGCCCAGTCTCTCTGGGGCCAGCAGGTAGGAACTGGCTACAGCTGCTGGGGTGGAAGAGCTGCAATCTTCCATCTCAAGAGTAAATGCAAACAAGAATGAAGCTGAGAAGCCCAAAGGAAATGAAATGGTGAAGCTCACATTAAATGGTTGCTTTAAAAAAAAAAAAACAAAAACATATGAATCACATGTTTACTCAATTTAATATGATCTGTAAAGGCATTTCCTTCCCCAGTTGCCCTTTCTGCAGACAGACAGATGCCCGTGGGACTTTGTGGCTCCCGAAGCCATAAGAAGAACCACCTCACATAAACCCTTTAAATAATTTAAGAAGCTTCACTTTAAGAGTAGTTGGGGCCCACTGCAGAAACCTGCTCCTCTAAAGGCCGGCAACACTCCTCTGACTTCCAGCCTGAAGAAAAACCCAGATTTGTTAAAAATACTTCTGCCTAGCTCTAGTTTGCTCCTCTTCTCCTCATGTCCTATTTGCTCTCAGCAAACAGATGACTGTTGGTCATACTTTGCAGTTCTGAGTAAACCAGGGAATTATGTAAAGAGGGGAATTTCACAGCTCCTTCGCAGCCCCGAGTGCGGGTGTTTGTTCCCAGCAGCCAGTGGGTCCTGCTGCTGCAGCTCCCTCACTCAGCCTGAGCATCCAGCTCCAGAGCCTGCCCCTGCCCTGGCTCCAACAGAGCCCACATCTGCAGAGCTGTGGGCAAACCCTCACCACAGGTCCTGTCCTCACATCCACATCCACACTTTGGGGTTAGTCCCAAGCCAAATACCTAATTTCTTTGCCAAACTAGGGTTGCTTTTCTTTTTCTTTGAGAATATTTTGTCTCTGAGTCAACCAAAACTCCTCTGAAATCAATGCTTACTGCTTCAACAGGCTTGGGAACTAGTTGCTCTTTGAGCTCCAAAACATCCTTAAAAAAAAAAAAAAGCCCTAAAACAGCCATTCCAGTCAGAGCTCAGAGACTGCTTATCTCCCAGTCATGGCACAAATAATGGTCAAAGACTGCTAGCTGTGGCATGGGACAATACAAAGCATTCAGTGACCCCATCTGAAAATTCCTAAAAAGATCTCTAAAATTAAGAAATCCTTCTTGTCACTCCCAAAGGTGTCTCTAATTTCCCCCCTTTGTGTTCCTGTGTTCTGTTGTACTCTCTCTTCCAGTATTCCATGGCAATGAGGTCTGAGGGCTAACTGTGCAAAACATCTTCTCCCCACCTTCCAACCTCACCTTTCTTCTTGGTTTTGTGTTGTGAGAAACACACAAGCAGATGAAGGACTGTGCTCTGTCATGTGTCAGGACACAGAACGATTCCCATCCCGTTCTGGGTATTCACATTTGTGGTGCAAAGAGTACCCCAGAAAATTTGCCTTTGAGGCTTTTTGTCATTCCAGGGAAAAGGGTGGTGGAGGTGGTCCTATATCTATTTCCTCACTGTAACTCAGTCACAAGGAAAGCACAGAAAGGGCATCAAGGGATGAGAGCAAAATGAAGGACTTGGGCCATTCTCCAGAGACATAAGGTCTCCTAATGTAGGGTTTATTCCACCTAAACTATCTACAATTTGGGCATCCAGTCTCAGCAAGTCACCACCTGCCCCAGGTGGGAGATGAGCATCTCCAGGATGAGAAGCCAAATCCCTTACACAGCATCACGCTGTGTGGGTACCTCACTTTCCAGCATCTTGGAGAGGTAAACCCGTAACTGGGGTGGGGAGGGGGGTAGACAAGCTGTCCCCTCGCATTCCCAGAGGCCATGGATGCCCAGCAGAGGGTCCCTGTGCCGAGCAGCCTGGGCAGAGCAGAGGCTCCCTGAGCTCACCCGCAGCACGCTGCCTTATTTTAGCAGGCAGAGCAGATGGCAGTGGGAAGATGAGGAGGCAAAGCAGCAGTGAAGGGAACACTTTGGAAATAAAGCCCCATGCTCTGCTGAGGGGGTCTGGTGCATTTTGATGGCTGTAGCCAGAAAGAGCTTTGAGGCAGCTCAGGGGTTTGCTGGTGGGGGACCTATAGCCATAGAGAAAAGAGACAGGGAAAAGCCTGCCCTGCTTCCCAAATACTGCTTGGCACAGACAGGGACAGCTGGCACTGGCTCAGCATGGCCTCAGTGAGGCAGAAACAGAATTGAAATAATCCTCAGCAAAGAAGGCAGAGCCCTTGCAGAGGCTTCCAGCCCTGGCAAAAGGGTGCTAGGGCTCTACCAGCTCCTGCCCATGAGGTCTGTTCTCTTCCCCAGTGTCACCATGACTAACCTGAACATGTCTCAGGGATCTTCCCTGCCTCAAACACAGGACAGCAGCACACAGGGACCAGCCAGCACTAAGCTTGGAATGCAGGGTATGCTGGGGAAGATGGTTTATCCACACCCACCCTGTGCCACCTGTGCCCCACAGCGCTGCTGCTGGGATGCTCAGAGACACCATCCACATGGGACAAGAGCTGTGACAGCCCAGCCTCCTCCTGTCCCCTTCACCTGGTTCCATGTGACCAGCAGGATAAGACACAGCCGTAACCACAGCCCCCAGATCCCAGTGTCTCCACTTTGCTCTCCAACACACAAAATGTAACTACAGCAGCTGCACCTTTCAAATTGTTTCTCTTCTGAACACCCCAGAAAGTTGTTTAAGTTGCAAAGTATTACCTGGGACTTTCTCATCAGATTCTTAATTAGCTGAAACGACTTGCTTTGCTGAGGAATAGTTTCCAGGAGCTCCTAAGGAGCTTTAAAAGCATCTCTTGGAACAGCCTCAGAAGGGAAATGCATTTCAGCTGGGCAGCGAGTCCAGCACTGGGCTACACCTCTGCCCACCCCCAGCCCAGCAAATTCCATTCTGCCACATAAAGAATTGAAGTATTTTTAAAGAAATAGTTTACAATTCTCTTCTGTAGATGCAGGAGGCTCCCGTGGCTGAGCTCAAGCTGCTGTTCTCAGGCTTGGGGGCACATTTAATTCCTGGATTCCTGGCATTGCCCTTGTCAGGATTTCCAGCTCCTCTCTGCTCTCAGCGCACCTGTATTTGGCTGAGACTGCAGCAGGACTATAACCCAACCACCATTCAGTTTGCAAACAGCTATTTAACAACCCAAAAGGAGGATGTGTTTTTTTCAAAGAGAAGGTGCCAGCATTCCTGTTAATGGGCTGCTTGCTTATAACACCTCATTTTGTGTACTGCCTAGAAGATCTCACTTCTCTAGGTGCCGTTTCAAGCAATATATTTAGAAACTCTTGGCAAAGTACAAAGTAAAAAATAATTCTGGATGTCCTTTTGCCAGAGGGCAGGCACATGAGCTCCTGCTCAGTTTCCTGAAGGTGTGGCTATGCTCCCTCTTTAAACTTTGTGTCCCATTTCTTATCCGTTTTCTTGTGCCTGGTCAGGATTGCCGTTAAAATTTGGGGGGATTTAAAATTAAAATTAATTGGGTGGCAGAGCAGCCACTTGCAGATGGAACCCCCTATCATCACCCCCAATGCTGGAGGTGATCAGTCCCAAGCAGATGCTGGCATTCCCTCTGGGAGATGATAGAATCCTAGAATAGTTTGGGTTGGAAGGGACATTCAAGATCATCTAGTTCCAACCCCCTGCCATGGGTAGGAACATCTTTAACTAGACCAGGTTATTCCATGCCCCATCCAGACTGTCTTGAACACTTCCAGGCACGGGGCATCCAGAGCTTCTCTGGGCAGCCTGTGCCAGGGCTTCACCATCCTCACAGCAGAGCGAAATTCAGTTTGCACTGGAGCAAGCAATGTCCTTAGCAGGCAGAAAAGCCCCTGGAGACACCGGAGCCCTTGCCGACCCAGCCTCTGGCACTCTCCTTAGCTTTGTCAGTTCCTCAAGGGACATTCTCTAAAAACTTCCCTTTTTGATCACACATTTGATGAAGCATTTTATCCCCTGGTGGCTTCTAAATAATGCCTATGCTGTCTAAATATTGCAGGGTGAACACACAAGGGAAGGAACAGTGGAAGTGCTGGAAAAGCCTCTCCACTTGCTCACAAGAGCAGGAAAGGGATAAAACTCGAGGATGGAAAGGAGTGCAATCATTGCTGGATCAAGCATAAGCATCTCTGTTAATGCCCTGGCTTACAATTACAATCTCTTACGTTAATAATGGCACCTCCTGGCTAGTCCCCCCTACGCTCCCAATCCTTGAAAAGGAGCTACTTTACAGCCTTATGTGAAAAAAGAGACTATGGAAGCATCAGGGTTTTGAAGGAATCCTGCCTCACCACCAAGAAAGCTGTGGCATGGCTTCTGTCTGCCCAGTGGAGCAGCTGCTCTTAGGCACAAAGAAATAGGGACACAGGAAAAGGAAGCTGTTTCAGATTAAATGACAGGAGCAGAGATGATGAACTGTGCTGAATGGATTGACTGAGGGCTGGGAAATGAACAGGGAGTAGAAAATGGAGGGACATATCATTCCCTCCTCTGCTCTGTGGAGAAAATGCAGGTGGAAGAAGCCAGGGTTCTCAAGGCCCTGTGACAAGGCTTTTAAGCAGGTAAGAGGCACATGAACCTCCTGCAGGGAGGTCAAAGTGCCTGTAAAGGTTTGGTACCCTACTCCTCCTCGTGCCAGGATGCAGGTCCCCAGAAGCCATGCAAGAATTTCCTCTGGGAGAACAGAAAATTAGTATAAATAAACCCACTCCTAGCATCTGCCCTGGGTCACATGGGGACCCACCTTCTGTGAGGGTCTCACACATCCAGAAGACAAACTGCCTCTGTGAAACATTTTCCTCTCAACTTACATAGCAAATGTCAACCAAAAAGGCATTCTATCATGTGTTTGCACTCAGTCCCTGACCCCTGTGACAGAAAAATCATTGGAAAGGTGGCTGTGAGGTGGCCACAGGCCACACTAATAGCTCCACCACTGAGGCTGAAATCCAGACTGGGTAATGTAAGAATGAAACATTGCTCAAAATATCCATTCAGAGACCTTCCCAGGCTCAGAGAGTCCGTATGCTTCAAAGAATGAGCTTGCTTTCATTTTCTATTTCACTTTGGTGTTTATTTTTGCTTCAGGCTGGTGCTATCCACCTTCCCCAGCTCATGAGCTCAGGAACCAGGCCAGGAGGAAGAGGAGGCAGGAGCAGCTCCTTAGTGTACCTCCCTGGTCCATTCAGCTTTGTGCCTTTTCACACGGTGTGAGGTTTTGTGCTTTGAAATGAGAGGCTGAAGTGCCCTGGCTGGCTGTGCTCGCTCCTTGCTGCTGCCCAGCAGAGGATGCTGCATGCAGGGAATGCTGCACTGGAGCCTGGGCGAGCCCCGGGCACTGCAGCACTGCAGAACCCCGACTCCCCTGGCAACATTAATTATACAAAGCCTCCCTCTCCACCACAGAGGAAGGCTTTGTTTCATAGGAGAACAGAGTTTATGCTGCAAAGTAGGGAAACTTGAGAGGGATGATGGTGAGCTCCCCATCCTACATCTCCTGGCAGTGCCACCTGATGGGACAAGCTGTGTCCCTCCAGCAAAGCCCCACCAGCAATGTGAGCACCCCTGCCATGGTAGGGGGACTGGAACCAGATGGGCTTTAGGATTCCTTCCCACCCAAACCATTCTGTGATCCTATGATTTAATGGAGGAAGGAGAGGAGCACCCAGCTGGCCATCTCCTGACCAGTAATTTTTAACCACACCAATAACGCCATTTCTTTCCACATAAATAGATGTGATTTCTTCCCTTGCCCAGCAGTGCTTTGTCCAACACCCAGTGTACTCCTTGGGAGATGGGATCTTAGTGCTTACCTCGCCCCAGCACATGTGTAGTCAGGAAAACAGGGCATCCCAGCACACAGCAAGGGCTGAATCCTGAACTACATGCTATGTGGAACACTATTATACCAGGGTGAATCCCTGCATTGGTTGAGTTGTAGACAGCACAAACTGTCTTTCAGGTCCTGCTGATCTTACAGAAGGACACAGCCTTCAATAGCACACACAGCACCAATGTCCTTCCACTGCCCAAGCTGCCCATGGGCTGTCCTGCCCACGGACTTTACCAGCACAGTTTGGATGTGGCAAGAAAGAAATCAACTTGAGATTGCTGAGCTAACAAAACCCATCCTCATCAATCACATCCCCTCATCAGCATTCCTGTTGGATTCTTTCCCAGCGTGGCCACATGCTTCACCATCAGCAGCCCCTCTTCTCCCTCTCATTTTGTTCCACTGACCTTCACAGATCTTAAAGTCTGCAGGATACAAATGCAAAATGCCACTGGGCTCAACAGGAAAAACGATGGTGCTTTGGAAAGTGGATCAACACCAGCAAACTCAGGCTGAGATGCTCCCATCCCAGCTGGGAAATTGAGCATCTCCACTGCAGCCCAGTCCTAAAGCTGCCTCCTCCTCAGCCCACTCAGAAATCCACTGTTACAAAGCCAATTAAACGCTCGATTAAGTGTCCCAACATGTTCCCAAATAAAGCACTAACATGGCATGTTATTAAAAAAAATAGAAAGAAGAAAGACACAGGTTGTATAATGGTCTGTGAGCCCATCAGGGTAAGCTGTGGCTGCTCCCAGGGGTGGAAATAGGAGCTGAACAGCCAAATCCTCTCGCCATATCCCACTAAAAGAGCTGCTTCTCTGTTTGCCCATCACAGCTTTAGACCAAAACTCTGATTTAAGTGGTCCCACCATCCTTATCTGCTGTGGTACCTGCTCAGGGACCACCAGCCTCCACAGTGCTCCTCAGAGCATGCTGCTCCAAAGGTTCTTTCCAATCCCACCCTCGCCACACCTCTTGCCTTTGTAGGAGCAGTGTCTACCATCACCTCCACCAGCAGCTCCTGCTGTGGGCAAAGGAGAGGTCTAGGACACAGGAGCCCACACACTCCATCAAGCAGCATGGACTCAGGGGTCAGTGCTGCCATGTCCTACCAGATCCCAAGAAACCATCTCATAAAGCTTGGATCACAAACATGATCCAAGTGTGATCCAGACTCCTCTGATCCAAGCACTTTATCTCCCAGGGTAGAGATGGCTGGCAATAACCTGCTGAAGCTGGGTACCAATCCCTGCACTGGGAACTGATTCTGAACTTCTTCAGACATTCATTGTTCAATGCAAGACACAGCAAGAGCAGGAATGGGAGTCCAGGCTGTCCCCATTCCCCTGAGAGCTCCACGCCTCCTCTGTACCATTGCCTTCCTCTTCCCCTGCCTTCCTCCATCATCTCCTGCTTTTTGCCGCACCAGGCACAGCATTAGGAGGATGACACAGGAATTGCCTCACTTTTCCCCCATGCCAGAAGTGTGTTTGAGTGAGGTGTCCACTGAGGTCTGCACCAGCTCCCTTTGAGAGGACTCATCTGGGGAGCTAAGAGAGCATCTCTGGGTTGTTGCTGCAGTGGACATCAGCAACAGTGCCCAAAGCAGCAGAGAGGCACAAGGCTCCTCGAGGCACAGAGCTCCAGGGCTGCCCCACCAGAATGGCTGCTGGGTCTGACTTGAACAGCAAAGGCAGAAAACCCTGTGCTAGAACCAGGTGACCTGAATTCTGTGAATGAACTGGATTTTTTTTTTGCTCTCCAGTACATATATATATGAAACCCTTTCTGAAGTCTATAAAACACTACAGCAGCTTTAGCTTGTCCTGCTTCCTCTCTGTGCTTCCACTTTGCCTATTTTTGCTGCCTTCAACCTTTCATGTGCACAACAGTAACTCTTTTCAAAGCTTCTCAAGGTTAACAAAGTCCCTAACAAGGTGTGTTAGGGCAGTTATTGATCTTCTCTCAGCCTTTCCCGGAGCTGTTCCAAACTGTGAAACCTCAGTCGGGTGATGGAAAGTTACTCAGGCCCTTCCCATGTTGTGAATTTTAATATTCATGGTACCCAACTGGTGAGAATATCCAATGTCCTTGCAGTGATGGCCCTGTAAGGCTGTGTCCATGTACCTGCTACAAGGTCACTGTCCCTCTCTGTCTGCTCGAGGATGGCTTCAGCAACTTTCTGAAGGATGAGTCTGTGGAAGTTTCACAGACAGAATACCATCATCCCTGAGAAGCAGATCTGCAATACCTACCAACATAAGCATTTGCTGGGAAAAGCTGTCAAAGCTTAGCTGAGGAGAAGAGCTGCCATGAAGACCCATTCATATTATACAGGCAGAAAGCATTTCCCCAAATTTTTCCGTGTCATTTTCTAGGAAACACCATCATCAATACCACGTGGATGAACCAATTAAAGCAGAACCTGCAGCAAGGTGGTGACTCCAAGAGCTATTGAGAAGGATATCTGCAGTGGAGACTCAAGTGTCGTGCCTGTCCTGCTGCCACATCACCTCCAGCACCATGGGCTGGTCCAGCAGCAATACCAACCTCCTCAAAGCCAAAGGGCTCCCTGTTGTAAGCCCAAATCTTTTAACTGCCTGAGCCACAGTGAGCACTCAGGCTTTGATCCTGACACATCCACTGACTTCCCAGCAAGACAGATATGGAGACACCTTGGCACTGTTGGCCCTAGCAGCTTGCTAGCTCAGGAGCACAGCAATACAACAGGCAGCGGCTCCAAGTCCTAGGGCACAGCAAATGTACTCTGGAAAACCAGCCTGGCATCGGGGAAAAAATATCTTCATTTAGAAGGCAGAAATCCCCTACTTTGCTCAGCCACTCTAAAAATACTGTTTGGTTTTATGAACCATTGAAAAGGGTCTGCAGTGTGGGCAGTGGTTGTCTCAGAAGTATGAATCAGCAGGGTCCACATACAGCTGACATTTGTCCCTTAATAATATAATTGCAGCTAAAACAAGAAAGGAACCTGGAGGTCTGGGCTATTTTACTGATTAAAGAAAAGAACATCAGTTCTTCAGATAATTTTAAAGTGGCCAGAAGCTGAGAGGAGCCACAGCGAGGCAAATCCCGGTGTGTGGAGCAGTCCCAGAAGTTCCAAAAACAGAACCAGCAGAAGACAAGAATCAGCAGCAGACAGAGTGCTAACATCTAATTGGGTTCTGTAGGAAATCCAGCAGTGAGGTCCAGCCCAGAAACATAGATTACATGAGTGGGCCACCCACAGATGCTGCTCATCCCCCATCAGGTGGGAGCCCACTCTTAGTTCAGAATCATCTGCAAGGTTATAAAGACCCCAGTCCCGCTCCAGCCCCCTGTCTGCAGAAGGAGCTGCTGGGGAACCCAGTGCTGCCCAGCCCAGCAGCAGGACCCAGCTTAATTACAGCAGATTCAGCAGCACACAAAACTCCTGAGTCACAGCGAGCTGTTAATTACCAGCCCTTAACAGGATTTGAGGGCTCAGGCCAGCAAAACTGCCTTCTTCTCTCCTGCTGCCCTACTATGCAGAGCTCTCAATTTGACTTAAGTTTATGTGACTGACCCAAATACTCATACCCTCAGGGCTTGGGTATTGTTTAAAATCAAGATTTCTGCACAAAAAATCTAGGAGAAACCCAGCAATTGCTGCACCCTGTGGCCTGCATCTCTGGCTACCTCTTTCTCCTGCAGAAAACTCAAGGGTCCAACCCGCTGCCCACCTTTCAAGAGTGGCACTTTGCTCTTCCTCTTGTCCCTGGAAAGGAGACCGGGCCATCCTAGTGCCCATCTGAGCTCCAGGGACACTGCCAAGCTGTCACTGCAGGACACTCGACTTAGGGCAAACAGCCTCAAAAGGGTGACTGATAACAGCTGCTCCCTGCTCCATCCGGAGCTGCAGAGCTTGTCCTGCTGCCCTTTGAGCCTGGTAGGATCAACAGGACAATAACAGGGACTGGGTTCCTATGGAAATAGGACGCCTGAAAACTTTAAGCCCCCATCCCTGCTTGTGATCCACTCTCCGTGTCGCCCTACAAAGGCAGGTGGCTCTTTGGGAAGCATTTCTGATCATCCATGAAGGACACAGGGTTCTCTGAGATGGATCCCCAGCACAGACACCTGTGCTCCAGAGGGCAGGTTCTTCTTAAGGCACATATATCCTGCTTTTCTGCCTTGGAAGGAGGGGGGAATGGCCCCAGACGCCAGACAGGGGCTGGGATTTCCACCCCAGGACAGTGCTGAGCTGAAGGCTCTCTTAACCCCACTAATCCTCTTTGCCTGAGAGCTAATTACATTCCCAGCGAGAGCAGGGACCCTTGGGAAGGGGGCAGGGAGTTGAACACAGGCAAGTGAGGCAGGAGCCCGACGCTCCTCCCTGCTCTCTCTTCAGCTCTTCTCCGAAACCTATGTGCCGACACCAAAATAATTTTGGCACAAAACCTTTCCTCAGCTCTCCTCTAAACCATCCTCCGGCTGCCGGCTGCGACACCCTCTTCTGCACAAAGGCTGATCTCAGGGAGCTTTTTTCATCTCACTGAAGTCCCTTTTCCCAGGCATTCCTCCCTGCAGCCGAGCCCAGGAGCTGCTAAGGCTGCTTCTGCAAGTAGGGCAGGTCAGCCCCATCCCCAGCATCAGCATTTCAAACCTGAGCAGTGCAGCATCCCACCCTGGGGAGCTGTTCTGCTCAGCGACCAATTTTATCCAGCGGGAGCTCTTGGATCGTGATGAAAAGAGAGGTCCAGGGCTTTCCAGACAGAATTTGATACAGCGATTCACAAGCTCTTTGCAAGAAATCCATGGGAACGGGTTGGTTTGTATCTGGCTGCAGTACAAGGGGAGCAGCAGAAGGGGAACATGTCCCATGAAGGGCTCAAGCAAACACTGCTCCTGCACCCTGTGATACCATATCCAGGATAATCAAAGAATCCCGGGTTTGGAGGAACCTCAGCTCATCTCAGCACCCCTCTACCGTGTATAGGGACACCATCCACTAGACCAGGTTACTCAAAGCCCCATCCAACCTGGCCTTGAGCACTTCCAGGGACGGGAAGCCCACAGCTTCTCTGGGAAACCTGTTCCTGTGTCTCACCAACACATGATAGGCATATACTATATTATAAATGCATATCATGCATGTAATAAGGAACCCAACAGCATTAACTGGTGAGATCAGACAGGGCCATGCAGCAGCACCACCTATGACAACACAAGTGCTGTCAAAAAAAAAGCATGTTTTTTACAATGCATGCAGAAATCAAGGTGGAAAAAAAAAGCAGTTTTAGGATCTAGATGGGGTATGGTGAGCCCCACAAATCAGTAAGAGGACCCTCATGAGGGTCAGATGCCCACTGGAGGTCACAGCTTGAACCTGGAATCAGCAGTGCTCTGCAGTGAAACTTGCCACTGCTCCTGTTTCAGGCTGGTTAATTAGGCAAAGGGGCACCCTGCCATGTTTATTTAGTAACACAATATGCATAGTTCATTTGTTCCTTAAAACAAAACCCCTGGAGTCAATTGGGGTCAACTGGGGTTACTGGGAGAACATCATGCAAGCACAAGGGCAATCACACTGCAAGCCAGCTCTTGCCAGATCACTTGTTCCCTCAGCAAACTACTATAAATAGGAGAGATTTCCTACATCCCCAGCAAAATGACCAGGACTTGGTCTTCCTGCTACAGAAACCTCTTCTGTTCCTGCACGGCATCTGGCTGAGGCTGTAGGGAATTTGGGAAGTCCCGAAGTGCCAGCTCTGGCTTGAGAACATCTCATAGTACTGCTCCCAGGATGCAGCTCCTGGAGGAGGTGTGAGGAGCTGGGAGGAAGCTCCAAGAACCTGTACTCCTGGTAATTCACATAAACAACTTTTTTAAAGCTGGGTAATGTGTATTATGGTAATCATGCAGAGGAAATGGAAGTAAGGTGTGCTTTTGGGATTCCTCTGCTGGTCACCCACAGCTTCCAGAGCCAGGGGCCATCACAGTTCACACGCTTCTCCTGGGATGGACTGCCAAAATGCCACCCTTATCCCTACACTCTTCACATGCCCTAGGCTTCCAATCCTCACCAGCACCTTCTGATCATGGCCACCAAGACCCAAAGCCAGAGGAAAGCCTGTCTTGCTGGCAAATCTTGTGGAAATTCTGGGCTCAGAGGCACAACCCAGCTTCTCATGACACTCTTGGAGCACCCTTCACCTGCATAAGCATCAGTCTATAGCAGTGCAAGGACATGAAGAGAAGCACAAGTTACCCTTCTCTTTGGGTGGCTCAGCACCTATGCAGCTCAGCCAGTGAGTATTTTAGTATTTTCTCCTCTTTTGGTAGGTTTGAGTGCACTTGGCTGAACAGAGTGCTGGGGAGGAGGCAGCTCCTTGGATACCACCCCAGGCAGCTGCAGAGGGTGGGAGGGGACAGCAGGGACACAGAGCCTCCGACTCCATCTTTAGATCAGGAGTGGGATGGGAATGAAAATACCATGGGTATAATAACCCATCTTTCCGGGGAAATAAGAAGTTTTAGGGGGTTGCAAATAGGGGCAACAGCCTTCCTCACTTTCTGGAAGTGACAATACAGTTTTATTTGCAGGAAACACAGGGTTTTAGCATTATTTTCCTGCAAAACTCCATTCTTCCCCAGAAAAACTAGGTCACAGTGGGCCATGCCCTCTCCCTCCCTGTGACTGATGCTTTTTGGGGCCAGGGTGAAGCCTTGCCCAGGCTCCAGGGGTGCATACAGAGTGTGCTGCCAATCTCACCCACAGTTCGTGCTTCTCTGCACTTACCAGACTCGGGATCAAATCCCTCATTAGTTTTCACACAACTTCCAAGGGCAGCTTATAGCCAAGGTCCTAATTCATCAAGCAATTAATGGATCAAGCCTCACTACTTCAAAGAGTGAGTTCTGGTATTTGCATGAACCTCAAGGCTTGGGACAAGCCCATGTGAGCTGCAGGCAAAAAGAGATCAGACCACAGAGCAATTTTCCCAGAAGATCAAGCAAACCTAAAGCCCAACCACATTAACAGACCTTGTGACGCTTTCCTTTCCTCACAAAGTTTTTGTTAAAAACATCCACAAGTGTGGCATTTCTTCCTCAACTCTTACAAAAATAAATCCCGTAAACCAACCAAACCACGGGCAAAGGTTCAGTGTAAAGGGAAACAAAACCCATCACAGCACAATGCCTGGTAAGACCTTGCTGTGGGTCTTCACTCTTTGTGAAGATGTTGTAGGGATGAGCTGCAGCAAGAAACACTAAGAGGAGCGTACATGCCAGGGTGGGTTTGCCAAGGGTGTCTGAAGGCATTTGCTCAAGAGCTGAGGGAACCCGGGCAGAGTCCAGCCTTCAAAATCTGCAATTTAATCCCAGGTGTCAGCTAGTGATGCTGGAGACAAGGGCTGAGGAGAGCTCACCTTTCCCTGGTACATGCAGAGATCACTACTGGCTACAAACCAACCCCAAATGAATTCTCTAATTAATTAATTAGCAGCCGGGTGCCAGCGAGCATTAAAGCCTTTTCACCACTCCATAAGCTTTCTGAAGCCTGGGAACACACTGGTGCCCAGGGGCATGCCAACACCGGGCTCAGCCCTACCCAAAGAACAAACACTTGGATAGCTTTCCTCACTCAAGCCCCCGGGGCAGGGTAGAGGCAGCGGTGGGAGCAACAGCAGGAGCTGTTTCACTGTCACTGAAAACAGCATTGCATACACTGAGATGGCCATTTGGGGGATGTGCACCTCCACAGACACTCTGGGAGAGCATCTCCACCACCACCAACGTGACCATGAGCAGCAACAGCAGCAGCAGCAGGAGCTTCAGGAAGAACAGAAAATTACTGGGTGTAATTGAAACGGCAGGGAGGAGCTAGGAACATAAAATGTAATTATCTGCTGTGGAATGGAGCCAAGATTAGCAATCCTACTTCTGGTCATTTCAAGTTCCCATTAACTTCTCCATGTGCGGATGTTATCAATTCTGTGTCTTAACTGTCTGAGATGTAACAATTCCAGGAGCAAGTCCTGGAATTGATTAAGGTGCTTTTTTGATACTTGGGAGATGATCTGTGTGGGCATCACAACATTTCAGAGACATTCTCAACTATAACAGGTAAGATTGGGTGGATTTCAGACCATCTCAGCCTCCATTCTCCTCTTCTTGCACTCCATCTCAGCAGGCTGCAGAATGCACACCCAATTCACATCCAAACAACACTAGGCATTCTCACCCCATGCTCAGCCCATTCCACTGTCCTGCACCCAAGCTCCTCTTGCTGAGCCCTGACACTTCCTTCCCCTGCATCATCTTCCTTGCAGCCTAACCATCTGAGAATGCAGGAGCTGCAGAACACCCCTCATCTGCCTCATCTCCAGTCTGGCCAAGGCCTCCATCCACAGCAACAGGAGGGATGACCTCACCCTTGGACACCTTTGGGGAGCAGTGGGCACTGCTGAGGGTGCCCCTAACAACAGCCATGCCTTGCTCTGCTCCTTGCATGAAACCACCATGACATCAGTGTACACACATGAAATGCATATCTTTGCCAAAAGGTGGAGAGCCACGGACTCCAGCCCTACAGCTTGCCCCAGGAGAAACTTGGCTTCAGCAGTTTCTCAAAGGCATTTTTGTACACCTGTGAAAGCAAGCACCCATCTGTTCTCCATTTTAAACAAGGAGCGAGCAGACACCCTTGGATCAGAGGACGCCTGCCCCCGCCAGCCCCCTTACCTCTACGAGGTGAGGCGTGGGGTTGAAGCCACACATGTTGCAGACCTGCTGCCGGCAGGTAGTGCAGGTGTTGTAGTTGTGGGGCTCGCTGGAGCCCACGTTGATCTCCGCCTTGCAGAGGGGGCACGAGACCCTTGCTTTCGGCACTTCCTTTGGCTTGACGCCCTGCTCCGCTTTGCCCGGCTTGGCCGCCGGCGCGGCCCCAGCGCGGCCCTGTGCCCCTGGGGCTTTGGGACCAGCCTCTTTGCTGGCATCGCTGAACACAATCTTTGGAGGCACTTTGCCAGGAGACGGCTGGCTTGGAGCAGGAGCCTCTGGCTGGACAGACATGAGCGTGCTGGCCTGGGTCAGGAGGGATGCCCCGAAGCCAAAGAGCTTCCCTGTGAGCCCCTCCTGGGGCTGCTCTGGTGCTCCAGCCCCAGGGGCCGGGGCAGCAGGCTTTGCCCCCGCATCTCCCAGCGTCTTTCTCTGCTCAGAAGGAGAAGGCTTGGCTTGCTGATGCTGTGGGGAGGACCTGGGCTGATGCTGCGGGGAGGACCTGGCCGACTCCTGAGGTTTTGGCTGTCCTTGGCCGTGCGGTTCCCTCTGCGGCGTTGTGGGCTGAGGTTTGGGTTGCTCTTGTGGCAGGGGACGGGGGGCTGGTGGGGTCTTATCTGCAGCCGGGGGTTGAGGGTGCTTGGCTGGGGACTGGGAGGGGGAGGGCGAAGGGGAGTGCAGCTGCTGCTGGCTCTTGGAGCGAGGAGCGGTGGTCATGTCCATCCCCAGCGCCCGCTGCATCTGGCAGTTCAAGCACAGCCATTCCTTCACCTGCGAGACAAGGAGAGGACATGGACAGTGAGTGATGGGCAGGTACAGGTACTCCCCCCAAACACACTCCACATAGCAACAGGAACCAGCCATCAGCCCCTGAGAAACATTTTGGTACCGCGTTCTTCACCAGCAGTACCTCGCAGTCAGGGCAAGCAGCCCCCATCTGTCACAGGTACCCATGGCACAGCATGCCGGCGTGAACGCCAGCTTTAATTAGCCTTGGTCTGCTTCCAAGGCTTCTGCTGTGAAGTGACTGCTTGCCATGAGGCTCTGCCTCTCCTGGGGAAAGAGGGGCCTTTCCGAGGGCTCATAGTTCCACCAGCTCCCAAAAGCCCATTTTTTCCATTCTGCTTGGTGGCCAGAGATAGCAAAGACAATAGCCAAGGTAAAATGAGGAAACACCACTGTGCCATGCTCAGTGCTTCCCTGGGGCTAGCAGAGATGGATCTTATGGAATCAGTGCAGTGGTTGTGATATTCCACCTCAAAATTTGGCTCTGGAATGCTATAAAAGTGCAAAAAGTGCTGCTCCTTGCACAATACCTTTGCACTTCCAGGAAGGCAAAGTGCAGGCTGAGGAGCAAAGGGTTAACTTTCACTCTCACCACAATGAACTTTTGCATACAAATGAAAAATAGAACAGTTCCCTGGCTAAGTGGTGATAAACGAAAGACTTTCCCCATGAGAGATGTTCCCTGTGACACACTAATGTCTAAATTAAGTTAATTAAAGAGGCTATAGAGCCTTTCCTTATGAGGAATCACCAGGATGCTCAGCAGCTCCACAAGCTGCACAGTCAGCACGACAGACAGGTCTGCTTGCAAAAGACCTCTCCAAAACATGCAACTAAGGTTGCAAAAAGGACCAGAACATTCCCAAAAAACGGAGCAGCACCCAGGACAAGCAGACACAGAGCCTGGCAGGGGCAGCACTCAACAGCTCCCAGCCCTTGTGCTCCCTGGGAGCTGCACATCCCACAGGCCTGCACCCACCGCACGAGGTGGGGATTTTCCTGCCTTCCATTCCAGAAACCATCTCTTCATTCCAGTGTTACGTGTTACAGATCACCTCTAAGGCTCAGCTTAATCCCTACTGCAGTGACATTAATCACCTTGCTCAGTCCCACTGCTCCAGGTCTGCTTGGCCTTTTGCTCCTACAGTTGGAGGCAGGGGTGATTCATAAACTGGCCACAGGCTTTTCCCCCCCTACACTCCAGGCACATTTCAACCTTTTTCTGCTCGCAGGAGCTGCCTGCAGAGATGCAGCTGGGTCTTACTGTAGGTCTCATGATGGGACATGATGGCAAGTCCTTGAGAGGTGAGGCAGATAAGCCCTAAACCCCTCCTTACAAGTCTGCTTCCCAGAAGGGTTCTTATAAAGGCCAGCCTTCAAATAATAAACTTTTAAAACCAGAGGAAATTCAGATCAGCTAGGAAGGATGGGTTCAAATTCACTAGGCAGTGGATGAAACCTCCACCTGCCCACTGCATCCCTTCCCCTCTCTGCCCAGCACCTGCCGGGTGCCAAGGCTTGGCATTGCCTCAGCAAAGCTCTCCCCACCACCTTACAAGCCTGGCTGCACATCAGCTCTCTGCTTTTCCCAGACTCCCCTGCACTTGCTGAGCTCCCACGCCACTCTCTACACCAGCCTCTGCTCGAGTCCTTCACTTGGAGCCGAGAGAAAACAGCCTCAATTTTCCCCAGCAATTTTGCGCTACATTGTCGTTTCTCCAAGCTGTTCCAAAGGAGCCACATTATATTTAGTTCCTGAAAATAGTACTTCAGTTTTTATAATTTCTTAGGGTCTTGCTGTCTCTCTTCTGGGATCCAGAATTTCTTGCGTTATTTTTGCTTTCACACCCCCTGGAATTTCTTCCCACAGCTCTATTTCAAGAGAGTGTCTACCAAAATCCCATCAGCTTTGCCCACCATCCCCATCAGCTCAAATTAAGGGAGAACCAATCCTTTCTATTCAGGTTCTTGTTCCCAGGATGCAAGAAATTCAAATCTTCCCTCTCTGTATCATCTCCTTACCCGCACTTTAAGACCCTTAGTGAGGTGGAAACTGGGGGGAGATCCAATTCCTCCCTGTCCCACACACACTCCCCACTTTGCCCTTGGCCAAGGCTCCTCCAGGAAAACCCGGGCAGTGGGAGGCACTGTGCCTGGGTCCTGGGGTCACAGGAGCTGTGTATGGCTCATGGACAAGCCCACCAGGATCTCCCTCAGTTCAGGGCTGAAGAACAATGGGATCATTGTAACTTTTTCACTTTTCACAATGAACCTACAACCCAGACAGGAAAAAAAGCAGGGGATATTTTAGATGGGATGCCTGCATCCAATTGCCCTTGGTGGTTTGGTGAGGAACTGCTGAGGAACTCTATCCTGGGGAACAGGAGAAAGCTGCAGGAAATACAGTGGGGCATGAGCTCCCAGAACAAGCATTTGAAATGTAAATTGAGTTGGGATTATCACAAATTGCCTGGCCTGCCTCCACTGATGCAACCGATGACACCCTGTGTGGGTTATACAGATCAAAGACAACTTAAAGGATGCCGCAGGGAAGATAGCAAAGAGGAAAGGCTGAGTTGTCTTGCCAAAGATCCTTCCCCCAAGGAGGAGAATGGAGAAGGGAAAAGTCTGGGTGATGAAGAAACAGTAGAAAAAAATAATTCTTTTCATACTCTTTTTCCCTGTTTCTCCCTACTGTCTTCTGGGCATCTTCCCCCTGCATGATGAATCTGCAAGCTAGAAGAGAAGCATTTAGAAGATGGTGATGCAAGACAATGAAATATTCCCTCTGTTCTGCTTGCCCAATTCTTCACCAAATCAAAAGTTTCAGGGGTTGAATTAGTTAAGATCTACACCTAGACTCTTCCTAGAAAGGATGGGGGTCCATCAGAGGGTGAAGATGGAGGAACTGCTAATGAGACAGATATGATGGACGTGCTGTAATCACTGTCCTGGAACATTTGGGAACAAGCAGGATAACACTTGTTATGAGGATGAAGCATTTCCATCCTATTAGCAATTGAGAAGAACATTCGACAACATCTACCAGCACCACAAGATATTTAAATTTGGCAGAACTGAATAATTTTGCATCCAAGAGCTCTAAGATAACTATGAAAACTGCTGTGTGCTGATGTTAATTTTTAAAAGGAAATTTTAGGAGACTGGAAGAGTCTTCTGCTTGAAGAAGGCAAGGGTATGGCCTGAAGGGGACAGGGAGACAGACATCTGTGCAGGGCAGAAAGTGCAGAAAACTGAAGGACACACAAATACTCCCATCAACATGGTTTTAGGAAAAATAGGTCATGGCAAAGCAAACCTGATTTTATTGTCTGCACATCTGATATTAGTAATGCACAGAAGCAATATCCTTGATATCCATAAGGTGTTTTGATCTAGTATTGTATGACATGCTGACAAAAGCAAAAAGCACTACAGAATATGAATAGTAAATATGTAAATGGCTTTCAGACTGGTTACCTGGCTGAGCTGAGGCCAATGAGAATTCATCATCTCACTACAGGCAGCGCCACTCACACACAGTGGATTTTGCTAAAACCACAGAGTCAGAATGGTTTTGGTAGGAAGGGACCTTAAAGATCATCTTGTTCCAGGCCCCCATATCTTAAATATCAACGAAGATGAGTCTCTACTGCCTAGCAAACCTCTGCTCAGTCCATGCAGGAAGCCTGGAGCTGGAGTAGGAGTGAGAAGGTGGCTCAGCCTCCTCTCCCAGCACCAAGGGACTCCTTCCAGAGCCCTCCACGGTTCCACACCGACATTTTAAGGAGATTAGTAAAACACTGCGGGAGATACAGAGCGGATCTGCAAGAGTGATTCTAGGGATGCAGAAAATGTCTGCAATGAGAGAATGGAAGAGGTTGATCCTTTTCCTTTATCAAAGAGAAGATTAAGAAGTGACTTGATTACGATATAGCAGCACATTCAGTAGAAACAATATCAGGTACTAAAAGGTTGTTAATTAGGCAGAAAAAGGCATAAAAAGAACTAATGACTGGAAGTGGAAGCCAAATATATTAAGCATCACTTTTAACAGCAGATGTTTCTAACCATTAAAGCAAATTATACACATGCTGTTGGGCTCAGCAGAAGACTCAGGAGGTAAAGCTTGCAGGCCTTTCATCTATAGGGTATTTTATGTCTGTTTTGATCTCACAAGCTTTGATAGCTTGAACTATCCCATCCGTATGGACATTTGGAATGTTTGTATCTGATACCTGACCTGCCCCAGCCTGCATGCAGTGCCCAACACACCCACAGCCACCAGCCTTACCTTTCCCCCACAGAGTTCTCCAATACCCCAGAATACTCCTCAAAACCCCCTTCCAAACCTTATTATTCCCCAGTGCATGGTAGGTCAGTAAGTGGTAGCAATTGCTGGGTCACAGCTGTGCCAGATGTGCCTCCCCCCTCAATGCTGTCCTGTGAGCACCGAACATTGGCAAATCCTATTAGGAATGAAAAGTTTCCAATCAGCGTTTTCTTTTTAAAAATTGCAGCAGGAATATCCACAGCACGTGCTGGCTCTGCCTGGTACAGATTTAAACATTGATAAGAACTATAAATTGAATATATATACACACACACACACATAAAATATTACAGGCATTGGGGGCTACATCGTGACCCTCTGCAGAGCAGGTACATAAGGGGGACAAGATCCATCCCTGTGCACTGTGGTTGCCAAACCATCTAGAAAAACACCAAGAAAAGCACATGTTTAAAAGGATCTCAAATGATAGACACAGCTTGAGTCTGTAAGGCTTCTGCAGTTATTCTAACACCACCTATTTTAGGAGACTCTGTGAAAATAGCCCATCCCCACTATTTGTTACCAGGAGATGTGAGGGAGTGCTGGTTATGTGCAGGTTGTTTTGTTCCCCTGAGATAAGACAACACAGCTCTAAAAGTATCTTAAGTATAGAGTTCAGCCTTTGCAGTGGGCAGAAGCTTTAAAGTGAGCATTGTAAGCAGAAAAACATCGTAATTGAACATCCAAGATATTGTCATGCCAAAATTTAGGATTATAATAAAAAGTAATTCTGTCTTTGCTGAGGGCTGGTTATTTTGGACCATTTGGAGGTCACCCAGGATGCTACTACAGAAGAATAACAAAACCAAAAAGGAGGGACCATTTTTAGATTACCATATTTATGACTTTGCAGACTTGAGATGGAATGGTTCCTTACCAGCCCTACCCATTTAGACCTCCCTGCACCAAAGCCATCGACCCTGCTAGCTACACACCCCCATGTCAGAGGAGGCCACTGGGCTCAGTCCATCTAACCTGTTTTACACTATTAGTTTAGACTGGGAAGAACAGCTTTCATCTTGAGTCCAGCCCGATCAATCCCACCCAAAGGTGACCATTTTGGACAGGACAGAGAAAAGGAGCTTTGTTCAGCAGAAGATCCAACCCACGCTCATCCTTTGGCATGAGACAAGATGTATAATGAGCTGAAAAAAACAGAAACCAGGTTCATGGGAATTCAGAACAGAAAAGGAATGTGGGTTTTCTGCGAGTTGCCAAAAACATGTGTATTTAATAATTCTACAAAACTGGAGATCCTGAAGAAAAAACCCCAACCATGTTTGGGAATAGCATGACAGGGCACCTCCAGCAGCAGCTCTTCAAATCCAAGAGTCCCTAACGATCCCCTTCCCCAGAGCCACCCCAGATGAAGCCACCCTCCAGCAGATGCACCCCAAGGCTGCAGTCACAGCTCCCTCTGCCTTTTGCAGGCACCAGTATGAGTACAAAAATAACCCCAGCTGGAACTGGGTAATGAAGGTACTGTGTTAATCAGGCTAATAGAGAGGCTCAACAGCAGATCACTGGCTGGATGGAGACAGGTTTCATTCATGGCTGCTGCTGGCTTATCCTGGAGGAACACTGCAACAGCCTGGCCTCTGCTGAGAGCTGCCAGTGCCCTGCCTCAGAGTGTCCTTAAGTGTCTTCAGCTCAGCAGCTCTGCCGGCACATGAAGAACTGTTGTCTCACAAAATCAGCCAGTCAGCGAAATGTCCCTTCCATCCATGCCTCCTGAATCCACGTGTGAGGAGCTCTCTGGGGGGCATGTCTCCTGTTCCACATTGTCACACTGAAATCTGCCAAAGCCACATACATACTCTGCAATTAAACAATATCCTGCTTCTAGGGAAGACAAAGTGCTAGAAGGCAGCCCTTGGCTAGAGAACAGAGGGAACAGCAAGTGGGGAGCTGGGATACTGCTGGGAAGGCAGGAGGTGGGAATGGCTGCAGGAGAGCAGGGGAAAATCAGCAAATCCTGGAGGAGCTGCTGATGCACAGAAAAAACTAAAGAAACCATGTGGATTAGGTTTCCTACACCATCCCAGACTGCCTGATGGAGTGCATGACAAACACTAACATACAGCTTTTTCTGAAGTTTTAGGTTTATTTTATAGCAGAACTAAACTATCTCTCTTTGAGGCAAAGGTTGGATGGGGCCCTGAGCAATCTTATCTACTGGAAGGTGTCCCTGCCCATGGCAGGGGGTTGGAATGAGGTATCTTGAAAGTCCCTTCCAAACCAAACGATTCCATGATCCTGTTGAGCTCTCCTACAGCAGCGCAGGGACTGTTAGCCCTGAAGCTCAATTGTGGAGGGTAGGAAAAGCAGCCCTGGTGGCTTGGATCAGTGCTCAGCCTACATGCAAATGCAAAGAGGAGCCTGCAAATCATCCCGTGGGGGCTGTGATGTGCTGCATCAGTCAGAGTCTGAGCTGGGGGGGGACAGACACCACCAGGGGATGGAGTCTCCTGAAGTGCCTTGGGAGGACCATGGGCAGCCCAGGGTGCAGGAGATGTTGTGTGCCCGGAGCTGGGCTGCATGTCAAGACATCACCAGAATTCATGCCTGCATCCAGGTGGAGAGGAGGCGGATGCAAACATGCAGGCAGCGTGGGCTGAAGCTTCCTGGTCCAAATCTAAAGCACAGTTTGAGGAGAATCCAGGGCTCCAGAGAAAATGTGCAATTAGGAGTGTTTCAGCACTTAATTGACAGGGGAACTGGTCACTGAGGCACCGAGTCACTTGTGAAAAAGGCCCACCTTATGCTCATCTTCAAACATCTCAATATAAATAAAATCTAGTCCTTGGCACTCCTGCCCAGAAGGGGAAGTCACTGGAGCCGTCAGTAATCATCCTGCTAATGCTTGCCAGAAAATAATCAACTTGCTCGCTTACTGGCGAGTGAGAGGAACCAACCCCCAAACTCATCTCCTTCTCTGCAAATAACAGATGGGAAACTGCGTTTGTCCAGAGAATCGAGCTGCGAAATAAGACAGTGCCATTTCATCCTATGAGTCACTTCTCAACCAGTTTCCTTTCCCTGGTTAGCACTCCCTGAACCAACCCCAGGCTATTTGAGATGTCTCTTCTCCCCAAAGGGCGGCACTGACCCCCACGAGGCTCTGCAGTTTCAAAGACGACCTCCAGCTCCTGCACCTCACTGCTCAGTCCGTCTTTCCCTGCACCACGCATCGACGGACACAGGGATGGAGCAGGGATCAAAGGAGATAACTGCACGCCCAAGAGCTTTGCAACTAACCTCGATCTGCCGTCACAGGCAGGACGGTGCTCCCCGGCAGCATCCCCCATGGCTAGCTCCTCGGGAAGTGAGAGCATCCCCTCGTTCAGCGCTCGCCCTTGCTGGCAGAGAGAGCAGATGGGCAGAGCGAAGCTTTGCAGCCGGACCCAGCGCTGCTGCTCTGCTCCCCCGCCTCGCAAGGCGCTGCCTAGCTCAGCAAGCCGGCAGTGCCGCCGCCCGAGGCAAAGGGACAAGTCCTTCCAGTTCATTAGGGAAGGTTTCTTGTGCGATTTGCTGCCTCACTAGCTCCTGTTTAGACAGCCTTTGTTCCCCGCTCGCAGGAGCGCATGGAAGGTTCGGACGGCAGTGCTGGGAGGATGCAGAGAGCTCACCCCGGGCTCGAACCTCCCCAGCTCTAAGTGCAGCCCCAGGTCCCTGTCGCTCCGTAATGCGGGATTTCCACGGGAGCCCTCTCGGCCAAGGAGAGCCTAATGGCTCGCTTTGCCTTTTTCTGCTGCTGCTGCTGTGCCCTGTCGCCAGCCGAAGGACGGACGTCCTGAGTAACAGAAGCCTCCGGTCCTTCTCACTCATTGTCTCCTGCAGAACTAAAATAGCAGCCTGGGAGGGAGCAGAGGAGCTCAAAACTTTCCATTCCCTGGTACCTGCTGCCCAAAGAAGAGGAATACACGAGGCCACGGGGCTCCTCGGGGTGTCATGTGCAGCTACAATGCTGTGAAGAGCACAGGCTGCTCCCAGTAAATAGACTTGTAACAGATTAATTTAAAAGCAGCTCAGTTTCCTATCAGAAACACAGAATAAAATCATCCATTTGCTGCATGGCTCACATCTATTCAGCTCTGAGTGGTCCCTGTTGTAGGCTTGCTCGTGAGCTTCCAGCTCCTTTGGGAACCCTCCTGGACAACTACAGCAATGGGAGATAATGGCTGTGGACTAAACTAAACACTCTTGAATATTTAAAGGTCTTTTCACCCCCAAACTTTGCATTATCTCGGCAGCATCAACATCTGAGTAGCACAGCAGTGAGGAGGGCAGAGAGGAGCATGATCCTCTGACCCACGTGTCTAGGATGGAAGGTTTTAAACACTAAAAACAATTCTGGTGCTGGGATAAGCAGCCCAAAGTGTTTTCAGAGACAGGGCTGCAGATCTGATGTTACGGCCTCACACTTTCTCGAGACTGAAGGAGCCAAGTTAAGTCTAATTTATCCTGGGCTAGTGTGTATTTACAAGTGAAGCCACCGGAATAAAACACTTGTGCGAATGAACACATCATAGTGGATGAGTGCATCAAAGCAGAGTGTATCTTCTGCCTTTCTTTTTTTCTTGTTGTTGTTATTCTGGATTAAATATGTAACGAATGCTCTTGCAGAATTTAGGGCCTGTAGACAAGCCATTGCACAATCTTTTTACATACCTAAGCAGACTTAATTGCTCAATTATTCCAGATAAACACGATAAATTGCCTGTCATGAATAATTTATAATCCAGCTAGCCACACAATCTGTGAAACACAAATCTATGGCTTCAGCAAAAGAAATTCAAGCAGATGCCATGATCCCAAGACACCCTGCTGGGTACTAAAAGCTGGCCAAAGGAGCAATAGGCTGCCCAGGGCAAGTTTGATCTTCCACAAAACCCTTTGGACAGCTCAGACCTTCATTTGGGTTACTGTGCTGCTGAGAAGATGCAATTATTGACAAATAATAAGTGTGCACCTTGGAGAGACAGCACAGCACATCTCCCCCTCCTGTGGATGATCTGGACACGGCTGGGTGTCCCATCCAGCCCTTCCTGGGAACTGGCTGTACTGGTTTTGCCAGGAATTGCATCAGGTGATGGTGAGAAGCTGCAGTGAAGCGTAGCAGGATGCAGTGCTGAAGGATGGAGGCACACAGGGGCTGCCACAAGGGACAACACTCAGGTTGCTGGGGAAGAGTGAAGGGGAGGAGCACTGCCAGGGGGAGGAAAGGTTCCATCCAGCCAGAAGTTACCATTCTTGATAGGAGAGACCTGAAAAAGCAACCTGGAAGGAGTTCAGAGGGTAGGTTAATCCTAAACCCTTGACAAAGGCATCCCAGGCAGCTCCCTTCCCATGGCAGAGGGGGCAGATACCAGCTCCCGGCTCCCAGAAAAATGCAAGAGGCTTTCCCACGGGGCTCAGGGCTCTACCACAAACCCTGAGCTTCTTTATGAGACGCAGAGGAGAGGCACTGGGTAGATTTCCTCCAGCCTGGGCAGCCCTCACCAGAAATAGTTTGTCCAATCACCACCCACCCATTTTAAATCACTTAAAACAGGTTTTTTTGTGTTGGAATTCCTCTCTCCATCCAAATACACCTGGACATCCAAATACACCTGGCATAATGACATAAGTCATCGTCTACTAAATAAAATATACACAACAATCTGCAAACAATTAGAATTTGCACATATACCTGTAGAGCCATGTGACTTTTAATTGGGTTTTGATAGCTATTATTTAGCCTTGAAGAAGGGGCTACTTCACTGCCAGCCAGTCTACAAGAGCAATCACCATGTCATCAAAAAAAAAGCAAGTTGCAAAGCAAGATTAGAATTGATCATTCAAATAATGATTTGATGAGAGTTGGAGTTGCTCAACCTAGAAAGAGAAGACTCTAGGGAGCCCTCGGAGCCCCTTCTAGTACCTGAAGGGGCTACAAGAGAGTTGGAGCGGGACCTTTTACAAGGACATGGAGAGACAGAAAAACAGAGAACAGCTTCACACTGACAAGAGGGCAGGAATAGAGAGGATATTGGGAAGAAATTCATTACTGTGAGAGTGGTGAGGCACTGAAACAGGATGCTCGGGGAAGTTGGGAACTTCCCAACCCTGAACATATTCAAAGCAGGTTGGATGGAGCTTGGAGTAACCTGGTTTAGTGGAAGGTATCCCTGCCCATGGCAGGAACTGGAATGAGATGAGCTTTAGGGTCTCCTCCAACCCAAACCATTCTGGGATTCTAATCTATGATATTTTGCTTGCTGAGCTGAAGTCATCATTGCCATGGAGATCTAAACCAATACACCAGAAAGGTGAATAAACTCTTAATGAAAAAAAAATCCTGCTACTTGAAAGATTGTCTTTTCTGTCACAAACCAAGATAAAATTTGAAGTGACCCCTACTGGGAGCTTTCTGAAGCCTTCCTGAATGCGGGCCCAGAGGATTACCATAGAGTAACCTGCTTAGGACCCCTTAGCACAGCTGAAAACCCTGGGCAAGCTTACAACAAAAGCCAGTTTAGTTCAGCTCAAAAAAGGGTCAAGTCCTCAACTGCAAGACTAGAAACTGCTATAAAAGAGAGAAACATTCCAATAGAAATCACTCAGGTAAAACAGCAAAAATATTGCAGAAGCAAATGCCCTTCTAGGGCTTTCAGCTTTTCTTTAAAAGATCTCCAACAAGCAGCACATAGGCAGTGCCAGCTGCAGTGCTCCATGTCCATCCAGACAGCAAGAAAACTACAGAGAAGCAAACTGCACAGTTCAGGCTGATTTCACGCTGCCTTGATTTGCACCAATGCCAATCAGAAACCACTTCTGGAGAGAAACAATAAATCTTACCATCATGCCCTGCCATGGGACTGACTGTGATGACCTACAGGGCATTTTTTGCAGGTGAGATAGCAGCAGTCATCACAGCTCACCCCACTTTTGGGGGTTCAGCTGAAGCGATCTTGCCTCTGATTTTCAAGTATGGTACATGAAAATATCCAGCTGAACAGTGGGAGCCAAGCAGACTGCAAGCAATCAGCTCCAAACTGCCTCAAACCGGGCAGAGAAGGCATGGATTGGCCAGCAAGGGGGAAGCAGCAGGAACCATGCACCGGGAGGGAAAAACATTTGATATCCAAATGAACACCACCTTCCCATCAGCTTTTATCTGCCCACAGCCTTGTCTGTTGGCGTGGGCTGACTCCTGGCACACTGCAGAGAAAGAAAAGGAGGAGCAGGTCTGAAGCACGGGATGCAGCAGGCGCTGGGATGCAGCACAGCACGCTATCCACAGGGATGCTGCTCTTTGGTGCACAGTGAGCTTCTCCCTCAGGGAGAAGCTTGCCATGATAAGATCTTTGCTTCCCAGTAGGATGCAGGCTGGCACTGGACAAGCGCCTGAAGACATAGGAAAAGGCATTGGATGGAGAAGAAGGGTTACTTGTGGTAAGAACCTGAGGTGGTCAAAATCATTAGGAAGGGCACTGAAGCTTTCAGTTTTTACTGTAGGAGTGACATTGCTTGGTTTTGGGTCTTGGTGGGGTGTGATAACTTGGAAATCCCTCAGTGCAGTGGAGCTCTTCAGAGCCCTCTAAATGACATGTCCCTCAAAATCACCAGATCATGAGACTTTTTTGGGCAGAACTGCAAAAACTTTACACCCAGGATCTGCATAAAGCATTACAGTCCAACCTTTCCCCCTGGTCTCAAAAGGGATTTAGCACCTGGAATTAGTTATGGAAAACAGTATTTCAGAAGTTGCTGTATTTTTTTTTCTTCCTTATTCAATAAAGCAATTAACAATTGTCTGCTGAGAGCAAGTAGTGGTATCCCAGAAGCAGCTCAAAGACAGGTGGCAGCAGCAGCATGCCTGTTTGGGGAGAGTTCTCAAAGCACCCTCCAATTTGAAAGCCACAATCATATCAGCTGGAAAATTAATATGGTAGGTCATAGCACAAGGTAGAATGTGTAAAAATAAATTTCAGGGCACTAGCTAGCCTGGCCCAGTATCTCTGTACTGCCTTGATACTCCAAGAAAAATCAGAATTCATGTCCCAATCTGCCAAAGTTCCCTTGAGCAGGTTGCTGAAGACTAGATGACAGCACCATGCATGGGTACAAGGGCTCACTTTAACTGGGTTTCACCTTTTGGGATGGATCCCAGCACTGTTGGTCTTGCACTAACATACTGTACTCCATCAAATACTGAGGGAATTTGCTTCTCTTAAAGATTGAAAGGTTTTGCAATACGTAGAACATGTGGGCAAAACAGAGGCAGGTGAGCCCAAGGACAGGCCTCTCCTGCAGTAAGCATGCTCCTTATTTCAGAGGAATCCAGAAATACAGGTAATTCAACCCTTTCTCAGGTCCCCAGAGTAATTTTAACACAGACCACTAGTTTTTAGCAAGATCTCTCCACTAGACCTGGTATTTTATCTAGTGGGCATCATATTGAGAACAGAGGTTCTTGGGGGAAAGGGCAGCAAGCAGTGCCTTCCAGGAGATCAGGACAGACATGGGATGTCTTGTGGGGAAGAAAGGCAACCTGGTATCCCTGAGAGAACAGGAGGGACTAAACAGAACCAGCGAGCAGCTAAGAGCCATGACAAAGCTGTTTCTGGAGAAGCCTTACACCCAAGGAGCCACAGGGACATGGCCTTTACAGCTTCTAGGGTATTCTGCAATTAGAGGGGAAAAACCCCCAAAACTAAAATCCCAAGTGGAGCTCCCACTCCTAATGCAAGCCCAGCAGTGCCCCACTCCACCACACCCAGCTGGCTGCAGCACTACTCATGCAGCCCTATATGTCCGCATCCTTAGAAGGTTTTTAATGGAGAATGCCTGCTGATCCTGCGATTCCTGCAAAGCTGAGCTACAAGCAGTGACAAGCTCGTTTTGCTCTTTGGGGACAGGGCTTCAAATAGGTGCTGGCTCGTGGCAATTAAAACGGGCAGAGCAGTGCCACCGACTCCGGCAGCCTGCGCTGTGACTGATGCAAGCGCCGGCTGGAGCGCTCTGATAAGGATGTTGGATGATTCAGAATAATCTCGGCTTTGCTGAAAAGATGAGCCCAAGTGTTTGTGCTTCTGTTTCCGTCTAATGGGAATACTGTGCTCATCAGAAAGGGGAGAGATGGCTGGAGGTAGAAGGGCACCAGAACTTCCTCTCCATGAGACTGATGGGCACATCTCTCCTGCCTGCCACTCAGGTCTCTTCCTTCCAGGGAGGTCTCCAACTTGAGGGTCTGGCCAGCCTGCCCCCTGGGGTGGCAGACAAGCTGGGGAGGGAACAAAAAGTCAATATTAAAACTTCTCATCCTGAAGGTTCTTTGCAATGCTGCTGCACAAGCAGCTGGGCTTGATAAGGCTACAGGAGATGGGCATCAGGGTGGGCAGGAAACAAGAGAGGAAGGAGAGGGACACACTTGTTGTTCAGCCTTCAAAAACAACTTCTAGTTGGTGTAGTGCTGTGTTATGTACATGCCTTAACTCCTTCTGACAAACCTTTAATCTCACCAGCCTGCTGCACAGTCTACTCCCATTCCATTAAGATCACATCTTGCTCCCTGGATTTCCAGAGCCAATCCACCAATTTGGCTTTGATTTACTCAGAGTAGAAAGCCATGCCACCGGCACATCATATTTACAACATAAACTGACTCCAGAATGGAAACATCCCCCCTTTGGCTGTCCTTGATCAAAAGGTTTGCAGCTGAGATAAAACACCATTGCAATCAGAGTTAAAATAATCAGTTTTCATAGTCCGTCAGCACCATACCCCTCAGATTTGGACTGTCCAGGAGCACAGCTGCATATCATGTCTCCAAAAGGAGCTGGGTATTGCAGGAGGGTGAGGTCTGGGAATTAAGATGGTGAGAAATACCTCTACAGGCATGAACTGCTGTTCCACAAATATTTCACTGCATTCACAGGGCTGCTTTCAGAACTCGCTGAGGCTTTTCAGTCCATCACACTATGTAAATCCCTTTTTAGCATCTAAACGTGACCATGGCCGAGACAGACAAGAGACAGGGTCAGGAAGAGGCAAGTTTATTGTGATGGGATCTCACACAGCTCTACAAATAGCACTGGTGATCAGCTAAATTCGGGTTACAAGAGACACTGACGGAGATGCCACCACCTCTGTCTTTAAGGACCAGACAGACCTTGCATGTCACTACCATTCAAGGTGGGAAGAGCCATGTCACAACATCTCCTCGCTAGGGTTCAGCCCTTGCTGCACCAGAGATGCAGCCCCTGGGGTGGGTGCAGAGTGGGTGCGTGGAGTGTCTGACACCCTCCATTTCAACCACCCTGCGCTCTGCAGCTTGTAGAAAGACCGTAAATAGGAATGAATTCAGCTAGGATTAACTCAATCCCCATCAAAGCGCTGAAAGCTCTTGAAGTTTCCTCCTAAGCGCTCCCCGAGGCAGCGCAGCGCAAACCCACACGGCAAAGCGGAGCGCACAGGCGAGCTCCTGCTCTCGGGGTGCTGCGTGTGTGCACCGAGCTCAGGGACACCAACACCCCGCGATTTCACACCCTCCACCGACAGGAAAATGTGGAGCAGTATCTGTGCCAGCAAAATATCCCCGTGCACCACCACGGGCTGTAAAGGGATCTTAGCCCTCTGCCCGGGGATGTTCAGCGGGAGGGAAGGAAGGCAAGGAGCTGCCACAGCACAGCTCTCAAAAACACAGCGAGCCTCTGACTCGGTACCCTGCTCCAATATGGAAAGCTTGACAGCCGCTTCCGATCCTCAGCTGGCTTTTCTTTTTAATGATAAAGCGATCTGCTCATCCAAGCAAACAGCTTTTTGTAACTTAATGTACCGAGGGAAGGAGGGCGCGGGGCGGCGGCTCTGCCCGTGCGGCTGCGGGGCTCGGCACAAGCCGCCAAGCAGAAACCAGGCCACTTCCCATCCCTCGGGAGCATTCCTCTTCACTTGCAGATGTTTTAATTACCCCTCTGCACCGCAGCATCGCTGCAGCCTGCGGGAAGCCACGCTCTCCCGTGCCCTACGAACAATTTAACATGTCACCACAGCCCCCGCTGTGACCTGCAGCCGCGGCTCAGACCCACCCTGAGCCACACCAGCCCCCTTAGTCACCAGCAAACGTTCAGCCAAGATCTTCTCTGACATTTACTGCCAGCGAATTTTGCATTATTTGAATCATCCACGCAGAGCACAGCAAAAGGCGGCACACAGGGAGAAACAGCCAGAATTACTCATGAGCTTTTTCCAACTTAAATTGCGATCTGTCAAAGAGATGAGTTGCACGTCCTCGTGGATGGCTGGGAGAAGCTCCTGCTCAGGCTGCAGCAGGGGCCAAAAAAGGCAAATAAACCATTTCCAAGCAGAAAAGCTCAGCAAAAGCAAGTGTGCTACTCCAGCTTCATATGGGTTATTTCATTTAGTGTTAATCACCCTGTTAAAAAATTAAAGTCCACCAAGGGATAACACACATCCTTCACTGCAACGCTGCAGATACAGGATGGAACACCTGGTGCAGGGATAAAGAGATTAAGAGGTGGAGGGCAACAGTGAGGAAGGGCTGAAATGTGGCAAATATACATACACATACCACCTGTTGGCTCAGGGTGCTAAATCCCATATTCCTATCAATATTTTCTCACCATAGAAAATCCACAGAATATTCACTGCAGGCACAAAGAGCAGATGAGGGCAAGCATCCCTGCCTAGGCAGCTGCAGCCCAAATCGCTGTATTCTTAGGAGAAGGTAGCAGGCATGCCAAGCCCCAGCTCCTGCACAAAGCATCACCCACTGCACATGCAGGTCACTGCTGGCTGAAGCTCTGCTAAAAACAACAAAAAAAACTGGAATAAAACACACATCTCACTCCTGTTTCACAGCATGAACCAATGGAAAATTTCTCCCAGATCTGCAATGTAATGCTAACGACAGATTTATTTTTACAGCTATATGGTGAAGGAGGATGATCTCAAAAGACAAATAATTCTAAAATGGGCAACTTGACTCAGCAACACAGGGGTCTGGCTGAATATAGGGTACAACCTACCACGTACACACACAAGAAGTTGTCTAACACCACAGCAGAACAAAAACACTGCTTGCCCAAGGATGTCTCATCATAGGAGGGAAAAACACACCTCTGAACTTGCTGAAAGGTGCACAAAAGGAAGGACAACTGCTGACAGAGCCAGCCCCACCTCCCCAGCTACCCACAGATACAAGCATAACACCAGTGTGAAATGCCAGACTAGAGAAACATTTATTTTTCAGACCCAACACCCATTCTTTAAAATGAGAGGGAACTATAACCTCCAGATAGAGCCTTGTGTTTATCCATAAGCACAATAATACAGATGCAGGACTACACACGTGCCAATGCCTGGGGCTGAAGGTGCTTCTTGGCCAGGAAAATAAACACTTGTTGAGATCCCAAGGGCAGGAGAAAACCTTGTTGGCTTTGCCTTGGTCAGCAAGAGAAGAGACTGTGTAAATGTAATATCACTGTTACAGCTTATCCTCTGCCATCCCTCCCATTGCAAAGAGCTACATGCAACAGGGAGCTGATGCACGCAGAGCAAACTTAGAAATTTAGGAAATGTCATGCCAGCATGACAGAAGCCCCATGGCTTCTTAATAAAGATCCAAAGAGGTGAAGAACACTTTGGTTGCTTGAAAAGGCAGGGAGAAACAAGGGAGATCAATTTCTCACAAAGCTCACTTTAATTATCTATCAGCAAGTAGATCCCTGTTTTCATCCAGTCCTTCAGTGCTCAGCCCTGGGTAAAAGCACTGATGCCAACAGGGATTCTACCCACACTTACACAGCATCAGAGACCTGTAAATGTTTGGATGTTGAATGAATGACAGGCAGGAGAGGAGATGGGGATTCACTGCCATTACTAGGTTTAATGCAGAACTAATAACCCCTCTGGCATGCTAAGCACAACCCTTGGCTTGCAGGGCTTCTGAACCAGTGGCCATCAGACAAACCAAAGCCTCCTGCAGGGTAAATAAGTTAGACTGGGCCCCTAACTCACAAATATGCTGGTTTTACTGAAAACTGGACACCAACATGGTGCGATGTGTAAAACTGGGACAATGAACCAAATGAGAAATGGGGTCCTTTTTGAAAGTAGTGTATGAACAGCTTCACAATTTCAACATCTGAGTTTTTTTCAGTCATTTGCTAAATGACTGAGGTAATGCTGTGGCAAGCACCACTCTTGACAGTACGGCCAGGTTGGAAAAGGCTCTGGACCACAGACATTCCTGCAGTGTCAACAAGCCCCACTCCTGTCACCAGAGATGCTCTGCATTGTGTCACCCTTCAGCTTCCCCCAACAGCTTCTTTTTTTCATTTTACCCAAATTTTCTTATACTACTGGGCAGAAGACCATCTGCTGTGAGGTTATGACAGGATAAGCAGCCCTACACAATGCTCACATTATTTCAGTCTCATCTCCTCAGCTGATGGTCTATTTTCCATTAATACAATTTAAACATTTACCTAAAAACTTTGAATTATTTTTGTGGCTACATCCTCTTGCTACAGATAACCCAGGAGCTGCTGAGAATTTTCTTCTCCTGTCAAACAACCCTGACCACTGTTGGGAAACCAAACAGCAAGTTTTTAATCCTCCTTGAGACTTTCTACGTTTCACTTGCTGAAGGTCCCTGATCAAAGGTTTGCGATGAGCTTACATGGCACAGAGCACGCAGGGAACCGATTTGCTCTCAAATATTTTAAATATTTCATCATTCATTATATTCACAGCATAAAAAGTACAAAGAACCTCTTCAATCTCCCTAAGTGAAGCTAAAAACGTGGGGCAGAACTAAAGTTCAACAATTATAAGTCATAAATATGGCCACAAATACAGCAAATAAAATCAAAAGGGCTCAGGGACAAAAGCAGGGCCTTCAAAAAGAAAGTAATTTGGTAAAGAACACACATGTATAAACACGTTCCTTTTATTCAGGGCGGTGCATCTGAATACTTATAAAACTGCCCCTAATAAACACTACTTCAAATTGAAAAAAGCACAATAGAAATTTAAGGCAGGCAAGAAAGGTTTCCTATAATCCCAAGTGGTTCCAAGCAGACCTATTAGGCAGCCAGGCGTTCTGAGTTTCATTTCAGCTCTAACGAAAGCACACGTTTTAATGCTGTGCCACTGCTCTTGATTAAAATCAAACTCAAGTTCCTCATGTTTTTGGTTTAGTGCTTAGATGGTGAGAAAACAAATTAAAAGAAACCCAACAAATTTTAAGAGAAGACTGAAGAAGAAATTAATTTATCAAATTAGCAATGTGCAGCAGCACTTCAAAACCCCAGAGAAGCAGAAAGGATGCCTGCAGGTTACTCCTTATGATACCAAACAGAGCAAATCCAATCAGATGAACATGCTGCTGGATCAGTCAGGCGAAAGCCACAGGAGCGGCAGAACAAAGTGAAGGATGTACAAAAAGAGGATTTTCTAAACCTATTGTACTGGTTTGAAACTGAGCTGTTCCCCCCGAAGGAGATGACAGCATCACTGGTATGGCCCTGCAGAACAAGCTGTCCAAAAAAACCCTCAAAGACAACACAGAGGCAAAGTAGAAAAAAAGTTTTAATGAGAAATTAGAAATCACGCTAGAATGTGAAAGCTGCAATGTTGCACTTAAAATAACACATCTCCATTCAAAAATCTATTTCCTGCACAGGACTGTAAACCAACTGTTAGATTTTAGCACGTTATTTCAAAACTCGCTGTCTTTAATGGTGCCACCACTGGTCTCTGCTTGATAATTCTCTTTCCTTGCTTAAAATAACTGTCTATGGCAAGAGCACTGACCTTCAGGAACAAGTGAATGAAGAAGGAAAGCCAGCATACGACCAAATTGAAAACGATGACAGCAGCTATTTCAGGGCAAAGAGATGAACAGAGGGAACAATATAATTATCTACATGTAAAATATGAGTGACACCAGCAGCAGACAAGAACTTCTGTTTGCCCAGTCTTGTGAAACACGAACGAGCTGCTGCTCAAAGGAATAAACAGAGAGTGAAATAAAAATCCAAAAAGAGATTTTGTTTTTCTCAGCAAGCAATCAACTCAAGATGCCACAGAGGCTGATTGCTTTGTCAGCACAGAAATTCATGACTTGCTTTTAAGATAAAATGACCATCAAGCCACACAAAAAGGAATAAAATAAGAGCTAAAAAAAAAAATAGTATTTCAAAGGGAATTACGTGCTTCTGAGCAAAAGGTATCACTGAAGCACAAAGTGAAGGGGTTTCATTAGGCAGTGCAGTTAATTAACCCTCCTCTGAAAAATCTGCTCTTGGAGTTGTGAGTGGCAAGATAGGGCTTCATGGACTACAGCTCACACACTATTCTTTTCTTTAAATACATATTACAAAAAGCTTTTTTTATACCATAGCTATATATACAAGTAAAAGACTAATGAAAACAAAGTGTTTATAAAAAATTTATATCCCAGCTTTCAAAACAGTTTGAGAGATCATTATGCTAAACCAGTCCTGTGGCTCCCACCTCACCACGCCAGTGGTTTCTGGCAGTTCCACAGATTGCATAGGAGAGGATGTACCAAGCAAAACACAATTTTGGTTTTCTTGGGTTTGATTTTCTCAGAAAATGTGGTATCTTTAATGATTTAATCCTGCTAGAGAGCCTTAAAAGCAGAAAGAAGTCACAAATTTGTAACTCTATCTAGAGATCCTTCCCAATCCAGCTCACACCATCAAGACAGAGCTCCCTCCCAGCTGCCTCCCTTACCCCCCAGGAACAGCACCAGGATGCTTCAGGTACCTCAGTGTATGACTCTGAAATAGCAGCACAAGGAATGATGTTGAGGAAAATGAGTCACACTTTCAAGGCAGCAACCACTGCTCCCCCAGCTAGCCCATCACACGGGCTGCCAACATGAGCTGCAAACACTTCTCTTGGACAACTGTTTTCATCCCCCAGCTCCCATAACGACCTACTTACAAGTCATAAGGTTGCTTGCTGCTGAAATGCATATTAAACACAGCATAGACAAAAAAAAACCAATATCTCTTTCCATTTCAGGTCCTATTTGGTTTTGATTTGCTGTCTAAAAATGCTCCGCAGTCAAACGCATTTCCGAGGGCACAGAGACCTAGAGATGCCAAGAGCAAAATGACCCAGAGCTACTAAGCAAAGTCTCTGTGCACACACATACTTTAACACCGGTATCTGCAAGAGAGACTCAGGGTAGAGCCCACTGTGGGGAAGCTCTTGGCCACAGCAGAAGAGACAAGACCAGAAACTGAGAAACTGTTGCATTTTAATTTTGTTATTTCCTTGTTAACTGATAATGTTCAGAGTAACTGGACAACTTTCAAGGCAATGCTTGGACACCAAATTAATGTTTGGTAAACATTAATTAGAAATGAAACTTATAAGCTAAACAGGAAAGTGGCCCATGGCATTTCTTTGCAGGGGCCAGAATTTCTATCTCAGGGCCCTTTATTAAGATCTGAGATATTATTCAGACATTTGTAGGGGTAAATACCTGTGAAGTAATATCAGGAACCAGCTAATTATGCATCATTATAGCAGGGGTATCTCCTTCATGAGGCAAGACTTTTTACAATGCCATGTAGTGACAGGATGGGTTCAAATTCAATGTTTAGACTAGATTTAAGGAAAAAATTCTTTACTGTGAGTGCAGTGAGGCACTGGAAAAGGTTGCCCAGGGAAGTTGTGAATGTCACATCCCTGGAAGTGTCCAGTGCCAGGCTGGATGGATCTTGGAGCAAGGTCTAGTGGAAGGTATCCCTGCCCATGACAGGAGGTTGGAACTAGGTGATCTGAAAGGTCCCATCCAACCCAAACTGGTCCATAATTCTCTGATTCCTTGCATCAGGAAAGAGGACTGGAAGGAAGGAGTTCCTCAAACAACGATGTTTAGATACCACTGCGTCTAGCATCATGAGCAAGCACTGCATGCTTACCCCAAAATGGCTACTGGCAGTAAATCCTGGGTATCCAGAGGGCTTCAGTGCCCAAATCCTGTCTTATCAAGCACTGGAGTAGCACAGTTGCTTTCCAAAGTGTGGCTTTAAATTTCTGTTTTAAGCTTAAGATTAGAAACCCCTGCAGTTTGGCTCTTAACAGCTGCAAAAGCCATCCAATCACTTCCCACCCTGTGTGGAGATCGATGACCTGAGAGATTGGCACAGGGAGCCGCTCACCTCAGCCAGCCCCAGCACCCACCTCCAGCACCACTGCTGGATCCTCCCCCAGAGCCCTGAGCATCCATGTCACACATCCCACGGAGCGCCCAGCCCCCAGTGCTGCGTGTTGCGCAGCACTCCTGGCACCTCCCTCCTGCCTGGGTGACGCTGCCTGGAACTCACCAGAACCTGCTGAGAGCCAGGCTCTGAGGCACTCGGCACCTCAGCAGCCACCCTGCTCCCCTCCTTGCTGTCAAGCCCTCTGACTCCAGGACAATTTTGAGAATGGAGACTTCAGCTAAGTGCTCTGGCATCTCAACAACAGAGACTGAGCCCTGGTAATCTACCAATCCCCTTCAACTAATTTATCTCCCCCATCTCATCAAAGCTCACGTTATCACAATTATTCCCTTAGTACCAGCAGAACCCTTGCACCAGGTAAATGCTTTCCAGCTGCCAAAAGCAAAGGTGCAACTCCTATGCTTGGAGAAAGCAAGAACCCACCCGAAGCAGTCAGGAGGGTTGTGAGGAACAGAAGGCATTACCTGGGTGAGGTGCGGGTTGGGGTTGAAGCCACACTGGTTGCAGACCTTGCTGTGACACTGGGTGCAGGCATTGAAGTTGGGCTGCCCGGGGGAGGAGGTGAGCTCTGTCGTCTTGCAGATGGGGCAGAGGGTGCTGCTGGGGAGGGGGGCAATCTGCGGGACGGAGTAGGGAGAGGTAGGGGTGCTGCCCCGGTCCGGTGACACCGAGGGGGACCTCCCCGAGCCCTGGCTCCTGGCGTCCACCTGCAGCGTCCTGCGTGCCCCCTCTGCTGCTGGCGCAGGCTGGCCCCGGCCCCTCATCTCCCGGGGGCTCTGGGAGCTGGGTGCAGTCTGTGCGAGGGAGGGCAATGGTGAACGCTGGCCCGCGGCCTGGTCTAGCTGCTCCGGTCTCCTCAGCGTGCTGAAACACCATCAAAACACACACAATAAGCCCAGGTTTCAAATATTTGTATGCCAGTCAATGTAGATAACTGCTACAGCACCCCCTCCTTCTCAAAATCCCAGTTCAGCCAAGAAGGCATAGCAAAACCCCACTGCAAACCAAGGAATTGCTCAGCTCAGCAGAAGGATATGCTTTACCTTACGAAACAAGGCGCAATTTCAGCTTTCTCTTATATAACCCAGCGGCAGAGATGTAATTGAATTATTCACTGTATTCTGAGTTGAACTTAAGTCAGAAAGTTGCACATAAAAATGTGCGTGAGAAGTTTGGGAAGCTCAGCCTCCTGCCAGCCAGGGCTCCCAGCACTTCTCCAACACCAACTTCAGCACAAACTCAGTGAAGAGGCAGCCGTGACTCTGCTTTGCAGCCTGCAGGGCCCTTTCTGCAGCGACGCGGCCAATACGCACTAAACCAGCTTCTCACAGCCTACTCTCATGAGTGGCTGTGAAACCACCAGCCTGCAAAGAGCCTGTTTACTAAAGGAAAATCCCTCCAGAAGCCTAATGGAGGCAGAAGTACTTGTACTTTCTCAGCTGTCAGGCTAAACCATGCAAGTCACCGGTGAAAGCAGCTAAGGGCTTGTTTCACAGGGGCCACGGCAGTGGGAAATCAAGACAGAGCACATTGGCTCTGCTTTAGTAATCAGTACTGAAGTGGCAAACACAGACAACAGGGACTTTGTGGGATGGCTGCCCCCAGCTGACCCCTCTTCTGGGTGATGTGAGTCTTGGCTGCCCAAAAGAACCAGCTGGGATGACTCTGGTGATTGAGACAAGGTGATGGAACCGCCCTGTGAAACCAGAGCTACTCACAAGGAGCAACCCTGAGGTTGGCATCACACCCACTGCTGGTTCAGCAGCAGACCCACAGTCCCATGGCCTGTGTAGGATGCCCAATGCCTCACAGTGCTGAGAGATGCTCCTGAACAACCCAAGGAGTTCTGGAGCAGCTCCAGCTGCAAGAGCTTTGAGCTGCTGTGCTGCAGAGCACAGCACGACAGCCAGGCACCTTCCTCCCATGTGGTTTCAGGGCAGGCACCCTGTAACATGCTGATGGATCACAAGTGCACCAGAATGAGTCTGTGATGGAAGGTACTTATCTAATTACAGAATAATTTGGTCCATGTGCTTATCAGTAATGCCCACAAATACTTCTGGAAAAGGCAGAAGCCCTAATGCCCTCACTACCTGTGATCTACAGCTGTTTAAGGAAAAGCATTACTCAGAACTTCAAATTTAATACATTGTTGATTTACCCAGGCAGGGTCTGACCTTATAAAGGTTTAAAAAGGGAACTTAAATGCATAAAACTAATGAAATTCAAAGTGCAGGTTGCCACAGTAATAGGAAGTCAGATGAAAATAAATAGTAAAATAGCACTTTGGGAATACTTTCTGGCTGTAGGTTGAAACCCACTTCTCTGAAGAAAAAATCACAATAATAATAAAGCAAAGCACTAAGGGAGGGAGTGATCTGCTCTAGACTGAAAACTGCTCATGGCCCTGCAAATAGGCACCTGCCATGAATGTTGTTGGCATGTGCTGCTGCTCCACTGTTAATTCTGACACCCTTCAGTTCATATTTGGGGCTTGTCTCCTGATGTTGAGGGCTGCAGAGCTACTGCTCCATGAAACACATAAAGCCATCTGTAGCTGGTGGAGATTGGAGAGCTCAGCCACCAGAAGGAAGTACTGTCAGAAAGCAAAATACATCTTCTCACTTTAATATTTCCATGAAACCCCCAGCATTTATGTATCAGACACAGGCTATCCTAACAGTGTATTAAACAACTCTGAAATAACATGATATGGCCAAATAAATAATTGTTGTTTGGAACAGCAGAATGGTTATTCTGCCCACAGAAGCTGTGGCTACCCCAGGCTGGATGATGCTTGCAGCAACCTGGTCTAGTGGGAGGTGTGCCTGCCCACGGCAGCAGGTGGAATGAGATGGTCTGTAAGCTCCTTCCCATCCCAAACCACTCTCTGATTCTATTCACTGCAAAATTCAAAATTCAGGGGTTTTTCCCTATTTGGTATGAAAAAATATTTGCCGCCAAGTAGGAATTTTGATTCCATCAAGGAGCTGCAGACAGCACACAGACAAGTTTCCATACACAGTGTGGCTCTCTTGGAATTGCAAAAGCCCGTGAGGAACAATACACCAGGTGCTGTTATTTTGCCCTGAGCCTCACTGCTGGCACATAAGACAGAGGAGGGTGGCTGGATGCTCACTGCAGGTCAATGCTGCTCCAGAGATGCTTTCCCAGCCTGGCCTCGAGCTCCATCCCAGCTCCCTGCACTTTTTCAAGTGCTGAGTAATGCCGGGCACCACCTCCACCCCACTCCCAGCAGCAGTTTCACTCCATGCACTTCTACCAACACTGCATTTATTTATTTTATAATTATCCAGGGTGCCTCAACCCCCCTGTGACACAGACTGCACTGTCTCTCACTTGCACCAGTTGAACATACCCATGGCATTTTAAGACCAAAAGAAATCATCTGGTCTGTCAAATACAGTAACTCAATCCAGGAGAGATGCCTCAGGAAAGAACATGAGAATAGTCATATGGAATCAAACACAGGCCCACGCTCACTGCATCTTCTGTGAGGATGATCCAGTATTTGTATGATTTGTACCCATCTATGAATTATTTTTTTTGTGCTGTTACAAAAGCCCAAACTGCAGCTCAGCCCTATTTTGTTTTTTTTTTTACAGACTATCACTGAAAGTTAACTAGCACTGGGCTGCTAATTGGTTCCAAAGAATTCCTCTCAATTCCATTAGTGTCTATTAACAATGAAACTGGAATGCCTTAATAAAACAAGATTTCCCTCATTTCATGGGGGATGTATTGATTTGGCACTGCTCTAATTGCTGAATTAGAAATATTGGGTGATATGGAGTCAAAGATCTCTGCAGAGCCCAAACTCAGCAGTGCTCTCTGTTACCAATGGAGTTATAATTTTGTACAACTAAAGAAAATCAAGTGTTTGAGTGTATTAACAATTATACTGTTAAAGTTTTCATTTGTGGTATTCTCTGAATGCTTTTTATCACAAGAAGGGAGGCAGGCAGCTCTACTCACCTGCCCACAGTCACTGGGAAGGTGGGCAGCTGGAAAGATACAGATTCCTTCCTTTTTTCGTTGTTTTTAAATTGAAAAATGGTGTCTTTCTTCTAGCTCTCTAAAACTCCCTCCATTTTCCAGCACAAAACTAAGTAAGCACTCACAAAAATTAACTCTCAGCTCCATGAAAAAGAGGAGTTAAAGCTGCAAGGTTGCTGCCACAGAGCCCAGAGCTGAGACCTTAATCCATACCCAGCTCTGCCTCTCCATCACGTACTTCTCCTGACTAAAACTTCCAGAACTTCCCCAGTTCCACTCGGGAACAGACAGGGATATGAAACAAGCCTTTCTATTTAGGGCTGATGCAACACCCTAGGAAGAAATGGATTAGTACCGAGAGGGAAGAGCTGCCCAAGATGATCAGAAGCATGAACAGCACAAGGAAAACCAAGGGTCAAAGCCATTCACCACAAAACCAAACTCAGCAGTGTAAGATGTCACAAGAAACTCTGATTTTTTATGCCTGATTTTTTCCCTAATGTAAAAATGATGATTTTTCATTAAAATTACAAAAATTGGGAAAACTTTAAAAGCAAAGTCCTACTTACAGCCAAAACAAATGTTAGACTGTTTGCTGGTTAATATTTAATTTCAGAAAAAACATGATTTGTCGTAAACCAGACTTTTGATGCTACAGCAGCACCAGGGAAAAGATGTCAGCAGCATCAGTGGAGATAAAAGCAATGCAATGACATAGCACTGGTTTACAATTCTGAACCAGTAAATTGGTACAGCTTTCTTATTTGGGAATTCCCAGGTAAAGTCAGGGTCTGTAGGAGGGAATTGCTCTAATTTAACTCAGGTAGGTTCATCAGTGCAACTAAATTTTACAGGCACAACACAGGCTTGGAGCCAGCACCCCAAGAGATGTCAATAGGCCCTTTTTCATGAGGGAGCAATAACCATGGCAAGGTAAATGCCAACACTGTTAATGTCACTGCTGTAAAATCAGGCAATAATGATATTATACAAAATCTACACACACAGCTGGTAAATCAAGTCTTGTTGACTTGTGTGGGAAAGTTCAAGAGACAGCCCTTGTTTTCTACTGATTTATTGCTTTTTGTCTAATTTCACATCTCTGCCTTGAGCACCCTAGCCACATCCACCTGCTCAGCTGCCACAAAACTCTGGCAGTGATTGCATCCACGGGAGCTTGGCATTTGTGGTCTGAGTAAATCCTTCAGGAGCTGCAGCCCTTGTACAACTGAGAAACACAGATTGCATCCCTTCCTCCGCCTGGTGCTAAGGAAAATGGGTCCTTGCTTGCTGGGCAATGGATCTAATTACTGCATTGTAGCAGATAAAAACCATGAAGATATGTGGCAGTATCATCATGATTTTACAATCTGCATGCCCTGCTCAGACTTTCCAAAGAGGAGCTGAGTTTGTCCACGGAATGGAGATTCCCAGCTTCAGATCTGGATCAAAAATCAGCAAAATGAGGACAAGCAAGTCTTTTCTGTTAGTAGAAAAATAAAAAAAGAGGGAAAACTGGGTAAAAAAGAGAGAAAACAACTGTTTATCTGTAGTAAAATCAAGGGGATGAGCAGCTAACAACTCAAGATAAACTATAAAAAGAGACATGTGAAGAGGCTCACACCCAAAAGAGGGAGGCTGGGCCGACCAACAGGAATTAGATCTGCTCAGCTGCGAGCAGAGATTTGACCTAGTTGGTTTGACTGAAACCTGATGTGAACATCCACATGACTGATTTTAAGAATCACTGAGTACAACCTATTTAGAAAAAAACAGGTAGCTAAACAAGCAGGCAGTTGTACTCTAGGTCAAAATGGCACTGGGTTTGGCTAGGAAAGACATAATTCTGAATGGTTATGGGTGGGCAAAGGAACAGCACAGGATAATAGCAAATGTTAGCTGGTATATACTGCCTGTCAGCAGTCTGACTAGAAAATAGGACAACCCTTTTAATAAATAAACAGAAAAAGAAGTGTCTGATGTGGAGGGCCTTAGGTTTCAGCTCCTTGCATGGAAAATCTCACACTAACAGTGCTCAGATATACCCCGAGCTTGGGTGTTTTATTGGGGGCAGCTCTGTAGCTCTATTAAGTCCTACATCTAACACAGGGAATCCTTTATCAGGCCCTGCTTTGACAAAAAAAAAAGCAACCCAGCAGTCACAGAATTAAGCATCTGCCCCTAGATTAATTACACTGATGTCCATGCAGGAGGAGGATCATTCTGGAAGTGTGTGTACTGGATGGTTTAAAAACAGTGAATGCCATACAGCTGAAATCGAAATAGAAAATACGAAATGGTGACTATAAACTCTCACAGAGCATTTTATTAGATGGCAATACAAGCACTCTTGTGAAAGGCCATAGTGTTTAATGACTTGCTTTCGTGAGCAGTGGAAAATCCCTGTTCTCCTGCAGCTTTGTGCTCCAGGGTTGCCTTATCCCTGTCAAATAAGATGCAGCTTCTGTCAGGCATTTTCCTGGTGACTGAGGCATCCCTAAAGCGCATCTGCTGATGCTGACAGTGTGCTTGAGCTCCTGCTCCAGGCTTCTACCCAATCTGGTGATCATTCAGGTCCTTAACCTCCACCCTCATACCTGTTCTCATACATACAGACAAATGTGATATCCTTGAATCCTGTGCCTCGCTGTTACACCCTGCTGGGGCTGGGCTTCAAGGAGGGGCTGCCAGGCAGGCGCGGCACAAACCACTGGCAACCAACACACTAGACCAACAACCTTCCCCAGGGGGGTGCTGCTGTCCTGGGGTGAACAGTGCTGCGTGCATGGTGTGCCTGCCAGCTTCCTCCTCTGGGCCTGGTTCTGCAGGAGATAACACACCTAGAGCTGCTGTTGCTTTTTCCCTTTGTTTAAAATGCCTTCCATGGAAAGGTAACATGACCAGGAGATTTCCAGTTTCCAGCTACCACAAACCAGTTATTCTCTGCCTTAGCACCATGTCTAGTTCAACCCAGAATCAGCAACAGGAGAATACATCAATGTCACTCTTGCTGCTGCTCTGGCAGGCACTGCTGTTAAGAGGCATCTGCCATCTTATTAGCAGAATCCTGCATACCAGAAGAGGGTTTTATGACTGATTTAAGCTGTAAATAAGCATTTACTTGCTTATTTTCATTTCCACACAACTGCCTTTTTGTAAAGGTTTGTGAATCATTATCATTTGCAGTTGGACTAAATGATTGTTGAAAGCCCTTCCAACTTGAAATATTTTATTTTCTACCCTATTTTATTCCATTCTGTTGTTTACCATTCTAATTTTGCTATGTGGCAAGCAGATATGTAATTTACACCTTACTTGGTCTGGTTGAGCCAAAAGCAATTTCTCTTACAACACTTTGCAATATAAAACCAGAGCAGTGGCTGTTCCCACTCCCCAGCAACAACATCCCAGACCTCTCCAAAGAAGCCCAAGGTCAGATGTCTATTAGACACCCTATACAGAGCACAATGAACATCTGCAATTAAATGCAAAGCAGCTGATCCCTATAGAGTCCAGAGCAGCCTCTATGAACCCCAAGCCCTGAACTGGGCAGAGTTTTGCATCTCTCACATGAGCTCTCACAAGCCAGAAGGTCACTGAGTGACCTGCAGACCACCACATGCTGCTCCTGGGAGCTGCTCTTTCAGCTGCTGCTGCCTGAAACCTGTAGCCACCACTGTCAGGATCTTGGCCAAGCCATTCAGAGCCAAAGGCAAACGGGCCTGACAGAAGAGTGGGCAGGTAATGATCTCAGTCCCATATATATCAAAGAGATCACTTCCCAGAGAGCTTTACAGGAGCAGGCACTATCAAGGTCCAAAGGTTTGAACAGAGTCTCCTTTTTAAACTATATAATTGTTGCTGAGAACATTCATGATCTTGAGCTTCAAAACATTAAAATATCTCAGGGGTAAGTGCAGTGTCCAATATTCATTCTACTTCAGTGACAGGACTGTTTCCTCTGTGATAGCTGTAGACTACATGTAAATCTTCCAGAGACAGAGCAGAAGCCACCTCTTGATCACAATGCCATCAGCTGCACGACATGAGAGGAGCTGTACAGCTCAGTGATGAGAACCAGGAAAGCACAGGAGCAGAGCCAGGGCTTCACCATGCCTGGGATGAACAGAGACCCTAGAAAAGCCGTGGGGTATCTAATCCCTCTCTGCCTTTCTCTGGGCACTTAGGAGGTATCTGCAAGATCCAAGATGAGGAGGAACATTACCTCATCCAGTGAATGGGTGGAAGGTCAGCTTTGGACCTTCAGGACAGGTGAAGCCTTGGAAGCTTTGGGGAGACCTGGAGGGACAGGAGGCATCAGTCACCCCAGCTGCTGGACCCGAGAACACTGCTGAAGGGCAGGATGCTCAGCACATCTGGGGTCATTAAGTGCCCCTTGTTAAGCATTAATTCAGATGATGCAGATGGTGGCCATGCTGCAGGCTGGACAGGAAAGTGAGCTGCTGCCTGCAGAGCTCCTCTCCTCTTTACTGCAGGATTTGGAAGGTCTGCAATGAATGATGAAGAGCTGTGCCTCTGACCAATACCAAGGAGCACACAGGGAAACAGCAGCTAAAAGAGGGATAAAAGTCCCCAGGAGCCACAGAGAGGTGTGGGCTGGAGCCATCTCTTCAATCTGATTTCCACTCAGCTACTCGATGTGTCGCCTCCATATCCTTCCCTGGTACAAATGATTGCTATGAGCAAGCCATTTATGTGTGTTAAAATTACATAAAAGAGCCATGACAATCTTGAAAATCCTGTGGGCAGCAGAAAGGACTAGAATGCTGGGGAGAGTACCCCAGGCAAGGAGCAGCTGCTCCCCTCAGCCTCCATCCACTCACACCCTGCATCTTCGGCAATTAAAGGGTAGGAGAGCTGATTGCTGCAGTCACACTTAACTGAAGGCCTTTGTCCCAGGAAAGCCAACACCATGAATTACTGCTCTGTATTTAGGAAATGCCAGCAAAGCTGAAAGATAAACCGTGGCATGAAGCTAAGGAATTTTTATGGCACATGGCTGGTGAAAGCTTATCTTGTAAATCTATGATCATAACCCTCGCCCGCCCTCCGTGAGAGCCTCTCTGATTTTAATTAGCAGCGACACAATTTTTTGTTTAGTTCGTTAGCTATTCCCTAAAGCAATGCAGAATGAAACTGCTCTGGACTTAATCCTGTGACAGGAACACACCTGCTCTGAGGAGCCAAACCTGATACAAAAACTTTCAGTAACAGTGACTGTAATAGACCTGGCTTCAATCTATTTGCAGGACTGGGAAAAAACACAGAAATTCACATGATTACTACAATTTTCAGATACATCTGGGGAAAGAAAAAGAAGAGAAGAGGTGAGAAGGTTTGTTAGAAAGAAATTAAAAGCAGCAAGTGGAAGGGTAAGAAAGAGACGCTTCCATGGCACCTGTTAGCAAAACATGCACTACCAAGAAAAGCTTTAAGACATGGGCATAACAGAGCAACATCATTAAACAACCAAGCTACAGGAGTAAAAGGCAATACTTAGTCTGAAAAATCATCTCAAGTAGGAGAATTGTTAGGAAAAAAAATCTAGAAAGAACAGGGGGGAAAAAAGAAGTAATAGAAGATGAAGAAATAAGGGGAATGCTTCTTATGGGTTAATAACTTATCAGGATTTAGGCCACCAAGGATAGAGGCAGATGGTCAGGTTTTCACAAGCAGAGGTGCAGGATCTTGCCATGGGATAAATGGGATATTCATAAATGGCTTGGGAAGGAGGGGGGATAAAGAAAGAACAAGTTTGCTGAGCTAAAGCTGAATGCAAAGAGCTATAGAAGGCTCTCCTGAACTGGATGTCTCAAAACATCATGGCAGGTGAAATCCAAGGTCAAGAAATGCAGGGTAAGGCACAGAGAACAACCGTAGCCACATGTAGTGATGGGTTCTAAATGAGCTCATGCTCTGCAAAGAGTCCTGCAAGCCATGTTGGACCATTCTCAGAAAACATCAATTTAATGCTCATCAACAAATATAGAACAATCCACCCCAAAAAATACACAATTAAGTTATTTTGGGAAAAAATGCATTTTGGAAAGCAATTCAAAGAGAAGAGCATTGGCAGCCCGTTCCCTTGACTAGCTTTTGGCTTCCTTCCTCACAGAGTGGCACCAAGGTCTGGTTCTGCAATTCTCCCTTTTGCATTCAGGCTTGACTCTGTCCAGGAGCTGGATGGATTCCTGCAGGTGCTGGCTGGCTGCACAAAACTAATCCAACATGAGAACGGGTAAGAAAGGAATCAGTCCAGGGGTCTGGCTCCAATAGGTCATGTCCACACCACCCAAGAGTCCCCAACTTCTATGAAACCTCCAGCCATAAGAAGTTGATATTCAACCATTAAGAAACTGGGAAGACTGCAAGGCCATTTTTTTGGATGAGTTCCACCCATGCTCCAAAATTAAAAGCTGATGCAAAAAAATGTACCATTATCCATCTCCATGACAGCCTGAGTCAACCAAACTCAGCCCAGAACGAAGAACAACACTCATTCCAGGCATTAAAAAATAGGAAGATCTATCAGAAACAGAAGTGCTGTTAAAAAAGAGGCAGTAATGACAGACCAGAAAGAAACTGGTTTGTATTTTTAGAAAAAGGAAAGAGAAATACAGTTAAAAAGTAATTTCCAGGAGAGGAAATCAGAGTGCCATACTGCAGAGAGACAGGACGCTCCTGGTGACTACGCAGCAACCAAGAAATCCTGACTTTGCACCCTCATTTGTCTGAGTGTGGGCAAATGAAACACAAGAACTATTTTTTTTTTGAGTGTGCGTGTGAAAAACCATAGCATTTTTGTCCATACTCCAGTTCATGTCTTTGCACCTCTACGCATAATCATCCCTTTAACTCTTCCTCAGGCCACTTAGGTCCTTCATTCTATTTCATTCTTGCCTCAGGTTACCAGGAGAGCAGATATCCGAGGTGTGGAAGAGCAATCAAGAGATCATTTGGGCAGGAAATGACTGAGGAAACAGCCATCAATTCATCCCCCATGAAGAGCTCAAAATACAGCACGTGTAGAGGGGTACATGGAAAAACTGATGAGCCCACACTTCCCTGTGAGGAGGAGAAATCTCTGTGAAACAGGCCAGATGCCTTTAAACAAAATGTTCACATCAGGTTGTGTTTCTCAGAAACGCTTCTCAGCTGCAGAGGTTTCTCCCTCCCTGACATTGCCCACACCAGCTCACAGGGGCCAATAATGTCTGTTATTTAAGACTGTGGACACTGCCTGGGGCCAGGCACTGGATTCAGTATCAGTGTTTGTGTGTCTTAGATTTGCATTTTCTGTTTTTCAGAGATTTGAATTGGAATGGCAAACTCAGAATTATGGTTTTATGTGTAAAACTCATTATTCTTCAGAGGAAAGGAAATCCAAGAAACAATACATTACCAATGTTGTCAGAGACACCATCAACTTCAATATCTCAAGCTGTTTAGTTTAAATGTACTTTTGAAAAAGGAGAGTCTGAAATTCCCCTGTCAAATTCTTTATAGGATCAAAGGAAAACATTCTCCAGCTTCTGCAACTCTTTGAGGCGCCTTGTCCCTGCCTGCATTTCCCTGCTGCACGTACCTCAGTGCAGAACATTTGTCCCCAAAGAGATGGAGGCATCTGCATATTTGATATATCTGCCCTTGCAGAACCCTCGGAAGGCTTAGCTTGGCAGAAATGGCAGTAGGTAAAATTTAAGGCTGAGAAGTTTAGTTGGTAAGTGAAGCAGATTTTAGACATGCTGAGAAGCAGAAGGCACTTTATTCCTACCCAGAGCAGCTGGCTGGTTTTTGTTTGGTATTTCAAAGAAAAAATAAAGGTGTGATAATTTGTCAATTCAGTGTTTGGGTCTATATTTTCACTTAATAAGAAATCAAAATTAAATTGGCAATCATGGACATGGGTTGGATGAAACTGAGTTGTACAGCCAAGAGGAATCCTATCCTAATCCGTTAACCAGTGCTTAACATCCATTAACAATGCAGGAGGAGGAGAGACTGGAAGATGAAGAAGGCAGATAAAACAAAGCAGAAAAGGGATGCCTAAGGAGACATTTCTTCAGTTTCCTTCCAGAGGGATGTTTCTGGATGCCTTATTTTTGCCAGATTGAGGTAATCACTGGCATATAACGTAGTGATAGGGATCATCTTTTCCACTCCAACAGGAACTGATGTTCTGTTGTAACTGCAGTGTGTGTAACCAGTCAAAACCTCATCTCATACAGTGGTAAATGGGCTCTGAAAATCACCACCATCACAGAAGGTTCTATATAATGCACTCTATCTAAACTGAAACTCTGTCTAAACTCTATCTAAACTTAGTGTGCTCCCCAGCTACAGGATTCCCAAGCAAAACATCCACAACTTTCACACAGGTGGGAAAAGGAGAAGGCTTGTATATTTTCACTCCTTGGGACTACAGATCTGCCCTGAATACAAAGGATGGTCTGTTTTGTAGGGATGAGAGCAGCACCCAGCATCACCTCCTCATGTCTGCCTGTGCCTGTGTCAGGAGTATTTATGGAAAGCTGCCGCTGCCGCCTGGCCCAACACAATGTGCTCCAGCACTATCTGCTCCAGACATCTCACAAGTTCATATTAGAGCTGGTGCAGCCCACGGATGTGTTTGAGACTGACAGCAGCTCCCTCGCCCTCCCAAGAGCCATTCCAAGCAGAGGAGAGAGGAGAAAATCCAAAAGGGCAGCATTCCAAAGGGCTGCTACCAACACTTGCCCAGAGTGTTGAGAAATCCTGAAGTGAGCGGGGAAGAACAAACCCAAATCATGGTGGCTTACCATGGGTAGGTAGGAGAAACAAAGCTGATGCATCTGAGAGAAAATATGGGAAAAATCTGCAGACTTGAAGGACAACATGGGGCTCTTTGTGTCCTACTGCTAGTCCAATGGTCTCAAACCTGGAACCCCGTGAGTCTTGGACTGGAAATCAAAAACACAACAGAAGTTCATAGAATCACAGTATGATTTGGGTTGGAAGGGATCTTAATGATCATTTCATTCCAACCCCATTGCTGTGGGCAAGGACACCTGCCACTAGACCAGGTTGCTCCAAGCCCCATCCAGCCTGACCCTGAACACTTTCAGGGATGGGGCAGCCACTTCACTGGCAAGTTACTGCAGATGAACTACTGAAGTAGCCTAGAGCAAAATTAAAATGGAAAAAACTACATTTACTCCTTCCTGTCGACTTGGAGGTTGTTGCTGAGCATGATGAGAACAGCTCAGGCTGTGACCACCTCGGGTGTTTAAGCCAAGCAGAGCAAACCCAGCCTAGCAAGGCAACAGGCGCTGGCACTGCGGTGCCCAGCTGCAGCACAGCCCTACCTGCAAAGGCTGCAAACCAGCAATTCACTCAGCCAGATAACTGGGAGGCTAGTGCTAAAAAAAAAAAAAAAAAAAAAAAAAAAAAAGAGAGAGAGAAAAAACCCAACCAAACAACAATTTGTCTCCCTAAGAAGATTAATAGGTGCATTTAAAGAAATCAGGCTGTAGGCTTAATGAGAGACAGGCAGCAAAATCCTGAATGTGAGACCTCCTACAGTTTTTTAGTCCAGCTGTACAATCAAATAATAGTTTATGTAACTAGGATTGAAACAAAATTAATTAAAAGTAATTTCATGTTTCATCAAAAGTACAGTTCTGAATCAACATGGAAAAAGATCTAGTTCAGCCCCACATTTTCCCCAGCCTTTCATAAGCTTTGTATTATCAGTTGATTTGTTTTTTTTTTCATAAGACAAAGGCAAATTACCAAGTCCCTTAAGAACTTATTATACATAGCCAATTTTCAACTATTCCTATTTTATAATGCATAAATTCACATATCTATAAGTGAAATGTTTTCTTTAGAAGATGAAAGAAAAAAAAACATGTTGTTTTTCCTTGGCTGCAATCTGCTTTTTGGTTAAATAATTTTAAAAAAAGGGTGGTTAGCAGCTACAACATGTCAATCTTTGCAAGTAATTCCCACGCACAACTTCATCCTTTTGCAGACATTAAATATGGCAAAAATCTTTTCGTACTCCTCACGTCTAGACTGATGAAGAAAGGGGACAAGCTACCAACAGATTCTATCTTCTATTGGAAAGCCCATGGAAGACGCATTTGGGTCTCAGGTGGGCTGTCAAAAGCATCAAACCCTTCTGGATTCATTCAACAGCTGAAGAGAACACATCTCACATTGACTTCATACCCACATCCAACTTCCAAGGATGGAGCACCCTGAGCCCATGTCAGAAGAGAAGCATCTCCTAACGGAGCTAAAATCCATAAATAAAGGCAAACTTCAAAATACATCTCCCTATTCATGATGCTACAACCCTCAGGACTGGTCCTGCAAAGGGATGTCCACCGGAACCACGTTCTGAGCCTCTCAGCAGTTGGAAAAGCCTGCAAGCCCCCAAGACCAGGAAAGATTCAAGGTTGGAAAGTAATGTTCCACTGGTATGCAAGGAAAGAGGAAAAAAGGTTCAGGAGGTTCAGGGGCTGCTCTCAGTTATTGACATCTGACCTCTGAAGTGTTCCTGTCCCTCTCCAGCACTCTGGGCTGGATGGAGCAGGGCCTGCCACCCACAGACAGCCCGGCTGAAAAGCAGGATTTTGCCATATCTGCACCAAATGACATTTTGATTCATGGTGATTTTTCTTCTCGGCCCTTCAGAGGAGCTGTCAAATCCTCATCTGAAAGCTATTCAGCGTGGGAAACTGCTTTGTCATGTCTGAGAGCCTGTGGTCCCTGTCAGGTCCTGGAACCGAGTGAAGAACTGTCACACATGCCCAAAAAGCCTCAAAATTCTGCAACATTTGTCAATCAGCATGGATGCTTTTTCTATGCAGCATCTGCTTGCTCTAAGTTTAGTTATCGTTATCAAAACAGGGAAAACTCTCCAAGACGACAGGAAATGCTCTTCTCATGAGGACCTGCACATGATCAGAGAAAAGGTCCAGGTGGCTCTAATGTCCCTCTGGAGCCTTTTCTTCTCCCAACCCAAACAATTCAGCTCTCTCCATAAGAGAATAGTGTCTCATTTAAATCTCAGTGATTACCTCGTTAGTGGGGGTGTGATGGGGTGTCCAATGTGTTCATCAGCAAGCAATGGCCCAGAGGTTTCCCCCAGCCCTGTGCTTCCACCTTTTCCCAGCAGTTCCTTGGACACACCACTGCAGTCACTTGGCTCTTGGACCACCTTGCCCACCTCAGGGAGCAAAACCAGTCCCCACATGGAGATGTTCATCCTGTTGCTCTAGGGTGAAGGTGTAAAGGCTCTTCCCTCCTGTGCTAAGGACAGGGACAGGAAAGAGGTCTGGGAACAGATAGGGCAGGAGAGGTGTTTGTGTTGTAGCTCCTCTTAGAAGACGTTTAACACACTCTGCTGCATTAAATACATGAACGTTTTTCTTCTATAGACAATGACCTAGAAACACAACTTCATCATTTTCCAAAAAAGAGAATGCATCAAACTATTTAATCACATCTTCAGGGAGGAATGAAGCCAGTAAGAACAGCTAATCTGCTGCTCATCACAGAAACTATGGTTTTGGACTGAGGGAGACTGTATATTCAAAGGCAAAGGTTTTATTTAAACCTTCTGTGATCAAATATCCCATTATGCTGTTTGGTAAACTCCTTCTACACTTATTTATGCTCACTATTAATACATTTCTTTACCATTTGGCTAGCATGGGCCTCTGAAGTGCAGAGCTGTGCCTTTGCTAGCCATCATAACGATCTTTACCAGCCAGTGCCAGCAGCCAGGCTGGGGGGCACATTCCCTCCCCAGCTCCAGCCAAACCATGGCACTTCAACAAATAATAATTTAAAACAAGATTAAAATTGCATTCAGAGGTGCTTCTCTTGACTTTTCTCTGGGAAGCTCAAAACAGGCAGGGAGCTGCTGTCTCCTGCCCTCCCAACCCACTGTCCCCAGTCTGTTACTGGGGCTGGGGTCTCTCTTCAATATCAAACACACGCTAGGAAAGCTGCAGAGGCCAAGAGTGAGCAAGACACCACCACCATTGTAGTTAAGTCATCTTTGGTATTAAACACAAGTAGAGCACCTCATGAACACCCCTTCCAGCCATGCCATAAAGCACAGGCCAGTGTTAATAAGGTCCAGCAATGCTGATTGCTCTTGCAGGCTCCTAAAGAGGTTCTGGGCGCTCTCAGCAAGGAGCCAGTTCACCAAAACCATAAAAACTTCCCAGCATCAGTGACATGAAGAGCAGTACGACGTGCTCAGCAATGACTGACAGGCTGCACAGCAGCACCTCGGGGTCACGCTGGAGCTTAGCACCTCCAGGCACCAAAAAAGACAAAGAAACTTGTTAGAGGAATAGTGGTGCTCATAGACTGATACAAAAATAACAAATCTGTCATTCAAACAGACATTTGAAAACACACTGATGGCTCAACAGCAACATCTCAAATTCAAGAAGAATAACAGCTTACAATGTGTGGAACCGGGATGACCATCAGCACTTGCTGTCACTCACTAGCCAAAAAAAAATTCCAAGGAACATCCTGGAGCAGCAGCATTCAACAGCAAAGTTGATGTGATAATCTTACTGTCACATTTAGTGAAAAACCAGAATGTCTTTGCCTTGAAATCGTTTCCCCTACTGAGCTACCTGCACCCAGCCTGTCCCATCCTTCCCAAGGGACACCTCATACCCTAGGAAATGAGCCTGGTATTGGAAAAGAATTGCTGGAAAAACACCCTGGGCCAGCCTTGGTGCCAGCCCCAGCCGGGGAAGCGGTGAAGACGGCTGTGCAGAGAGGCTGTGTGGCAGGCAGGCTGTGGTGTTCTGCCAGTCCAGATGCACATCAAGTATTCCCCAAACTCATATAAACTGCAGGAATATGCCACAGCACTGACTATCTGTTTGCACTGAATTGCAAACATGATGGGAAACATCAAATATGTGCTCAATTCACAAGCAGAGAAAAGAGACAGCTTTATTCCAGCATGCTGGAGAAGCAGAAGTGGAGAGGCAGAAGCCAGCTCAACGTGAGCAACAATGTGGAGTGACCCACCAGCCCCAATGGATGCGGTCACTTGAGCTGCAGCTCCATTCCTGAGCATCAGCAGAAGAATCAGGATGGTTTGGGCTGGAAGAGACCCTAAAGATCACCCAGCTTCAATCCCCTGCCATGGGCAGGAACACCTTCCACTAGAAGGCTGACCATCAGCACTCAGCTTTCCAGTGCAAAGGAAGCAGCCCTGCTGGGGCTTCAAATTGAACTAGAGGAAACCAAGGATTCCTCCAACTTTTCAACCAGCACAAGCCAACTCAGCAAAGGACATCAATCTTTCCAAATCCTTCCACATCTTTTCTGAGCAGAAGTGGACACTGCAGGGACATTCCCAGGAGCCCCTCACCCAGCCAACCCATGCCCACAGCAAACCATCCAGGCTGGTCCCAGCAGTGAGAAACCCCGACCTGTGAGGCAGATTGCAAATCTGTGTATTTGTTTTGGAAATAAAGGCATTAATAATTGATGCCAAACACTGTGAATATTGATGAGCACGTTCCCAGAAGAGGTTTTGGAGTTACTTAAGCACCCAGAATTGTGCCGTCTGGATTCAGTGGCCTAATGGCTGCTGTCAGAGCAATCACAAGTCTGCAAAGCACTGTGTCACAGCCAGCACTGCCTGCCCATCACAGGGGTAAAGATGAATTGAAGCCCAACGGGGTATTTAACACTGCAAATATTTTGACTCAATCCATCATGTACAACATTTTCTATTCCTTTCACTTTTTTTGCTTGGCTCACACAAGTTTAATGATGTCAAAACATTGCATATCTGTTTTTCCTCTCCTCACTTAAACCCAGCCTCAGCTCCCTCCTGACCCTCCAAATGTCTTGCAGCAAATAAACTAATGCTCAGTAAGTGTAGAAGCACGGCAGGCTTGTCCAGAGTGCCAATCCATGGCTCAGCCAGGGAAAAAACTATTTTTAATATTTGAGGAAATTCTCAGCAATGCCTCTGATGGTGGTGCCTCTGCCCCATCCTGTGCAGGGCTCGGAGCCTTTGGGGAGAGCAGAGCATGGAAATGAGGAAGCAGCTGCCTCTCTGGGCTCTCCAGGTGAGCATGGGCCCTCTCTGCAGCCTGACTTCCCATCATACAGCCTGGTTTTATTTCTAGCACAGTCATATGAAAATGGACATCGACTGCTCATTTCTGCAAGCTTGGGGAAAGTGCCCATTTAAAAAGAAATAGGCAAAGTTGCTTTTTTAAAAAAGCCTACATATCTTTATGTATAAACTTCTTATCCCTCGTTGTACTGGCACTTTATGGCAAGCAAACAAGCAGGCTCATGTGAGCTACCAAGAGGGTAAAAGGGAGCATCCAAACTGCAATGGCTTGTCCAAAGTTTCTCTGATTTAAAGGGCTCCTTCTTTCAGTTCTGTTTCTCCTATACTATTCCTTATCAACAGATTTTTTACTTCAAGCTCCACCACCTGCCAAACAGAGCAATGGTGAATGTACAGCAGGGTAAACAGGATCAGCACTTGTCCTGCATTGTTCCAAGCCAAGAGAAGGCTCTGGAGGAGCTCACTGCCCGTGCCAAAGGTGGTACCACACAGTACTGGAAATATTCCCTCTTGGTTGCTTCAAGACCTTCAGCTCACAGCAAGCCTGCCTTGAAGCTTAAGAAATATTGGGATATGACCCACAGTGTGTAAAAAAGGCACCTCTGCCAGAGTGTATGGGAACAAGCTCCCTCCTGGCCTTGCAGCCTGCAGCTCACCTGGCTGCTTGCAGTGTGCATCACCCAGCTCCAGAGAAACAGAGGTGCTGAAAGCACTGCTGCTCCCACAGACAGACCCTGAGTTTGGGACTGGTCCTCAGTGCTTCCCAGGAGACCGCCCCTCTTCCCTTCTCCCATCCTTCAGCCTGAGCTCATACAGCCAGGTGTCAAAAAGAGCCTTTTACAAGCCCCACAGCTGAGCAGCAGAGACTGAAAACGTGAATGAAACCAGCAAAAATCAGGCATATACAATCAGAAGCAGCAATAAAGTCTCTCTGCAGGTTACTAGGAAAACCAGCCATGTAAAGCACTGTGCCCCAAGCTACAGCTCTGAATGTGGGATCCCTGCTCTGCCATCCAAGCCTTTTTCAATCATCCATCCATCCCATGCAATGAGCTTGTCCCTTCTGCTTAGGGGAGGAACAGACCAGAACTTGCCAGGCACTGGAAAGCTTTCCATCCAAATGCATCACCAACCAGTCTGGGTTGATCCTACAGGTGAATGATGCTCTAGCTTTTCACCCTTCTGTCTGAGCAGACCAGCAGCAACCCTTCCCTCCCTCCTCAGACTGAATCTCTCCTTGCTGGAGCAGCAGAGGCACAACCCTTTCAGGTGAGATTCCTGCAGCTCCTTGCACAAGGATGAGGTCTGCACTGAAAACACCTTGCCTGATGCAGCCAGGAGGCTGGCCTTTTCCAGAGCTGCATCCTGCTGGCAGAGCCAAAGCACCCCACAGCTGAGCATTGCTCCCAGCTTCCCTCCAACCTCTGGCTCCTCCTTGCCTTGTCAAAGCATGCAAGCAGAAATTCAAAGCTTATAGATGTAGATGTTGCAACCTAGTGAGAAGATGCTACTCCTATTTGTGGTTTCTGTTCTCTGAAGTATCTTGATAGTGGATGAGTAGTTCCTTAGAAACTGTTATTATGGATTTAAACACAAGACCCCAAAATCCAGGGTATCCTCTATAAGGTATTCAGACTATTTCTCTGTGTAACACAAAGCAAACTGTGAAAAATCACACAGAAAAGCCATACTACTATGGTTTTCACAGGTTTATGTGGATTTAGGTTACTTCATCCAGAGGAAAAAGAAAAATTGCTCTAATATTGAGAGAAACTCACTTTCTCTGGCCACTTGAGACTTCTGGAGCAGCACCTTTTGCACTGCACACTCACTGCTTGGCCAGCACATCCTGTGCTCTGCTGAACCTTTCACAACATATGGTCTCTCTTATGTGCCCGCTCCTGCACCTCACAAATGCGACTTTCTTCTCAAGACCTCATTTCCCTTCACTGCCACTTTGCTACCTTGAGTTAAAATCCCTCAGAGTCATCTCAGCCCCTCGCACCCCTCCCACGCTTAGGTTTTAAACACTGGCAATAGCTCAGCATTGTCCCCATCCCACTGCTGCTCCACAGCACAGCCCCACTTGGCCCACCTCTTTAATTGCGTTAATTAATTGCAAGGCAGGGCAGCTCCCCAGCAGCAGCTCCCCAGGAGGCGCAGGAGCGAGGGCTGGAGCGTGGCTGGAAAAAACAACTTGGTGTTTCTGGCAGGAGAGGAGTGTGCACGGCCAGTGCTACAGACTCTGCTCCTCTACCCACCCTAAAAGCCCCTGGAACCCCCAGTGCTGCATCACAGCAAACGCAGACACTGGACAGTAACGGGGGAGCAGTGCCAAACTGGGACAAAGACAGCAGACCTGCATGGCTTCCTTGGCTCCTCTCATTACAGCAGCTGAAACTGCCCCACAGGTATTTAATCTTAAATTGTTCAAGCAGCTACAAACAACTTTTCACTGGCAGAATCCAAAGCAGAGGGGTTGTGACTCTCTAGCAAGGGAAATTGAGAAAAACATCAAGGAAAATGAGTACAATTTCACTCAGAGGTATTTTTTTTACACTCCCTGTGTGAAAGCTCACAGGGATCTTGCAGACAGAAGCCTGCCCACAGCTTGGCTGCCCTGTAGCATCCCTGAATCCCACTGGATGTTACGGTGCTGCCTGTGAGCAGCGATTGCAGCCCAGCGAAACGGAGCCCACTGCCAGGCAAGACTGCAGACTCCTGCTCTGGCTCCTGCCTGGATTTTTTCTGTTTGAAGCAACATGACTGGCAACACCAGCAGCGCTCATCACTGCCCAGGCGAGGTGAAAAAGCCCAGAATGCCACTGTCCTGGCCACACACTGAGGGCAAACCACCCACGAGTCCCCTGCATTCCTCCATACAACTTTCTGCTCCTTGCCTTTATTTTTTCAGATAGGATGTTTTAGGATTGGCTTTTTTTTTTAAGGATATCTCTTATCCCACACTCTCTTCCAAAGTATCTCCCTCCCAGCTGGTGCTGCCTGGCTCGGTGCAGTTCCCTGCGAGGTTTTGCACCGATGACTCCTGGCAGGGCTGCATGTCCCTCCTGTTACATAACGACCTTTCCTGTTTGGTGCTGGCTCCACTTGGGGTGGCCACGTTTGGGAGTGGTCACATTTGGTGTGGCGACGTTTGGGGTGCTCATACGCCCCAGTGCTCTCAGCCGTGTGCTGCCAGGCACCATCCCCCCATCCTGACCAGACCCACCAACCCTGAACCACTCTTCCTTCTCCTTATGCCTCTCCCCTTGCTGCTGGACCTTGCTCACCGGGCAGCACCCTGCTTTCTCCTGCCCCCCAAACACGACACTCCTCCCGGGTACTCCATCCCTGTCCCACACCCAGCCCCAAACCGCACCTTTGCCCTCCCCAGCACCCACGGGTGTCCCGGAGCTGCCAGCTTTGCTGGGGCTGCACCCTCCAGCAGTGACCTGTCTCGGGTGCCTCCATGGCCTCCCTGAGCCCCATCGCACCTGCCTCACCTGCCTTCTCCCTGCTGCCCACACTCACAGCCGCACTGGCTCTGCCCTCGGCTCCGCTCCGTGTACACTCCTGCCTCACCTGCCTGCGTTCTCCTGCAGCTGCCCCACAGACCTGCACCCCACGGCCCCTCCTGCCCGCGTGCCCCCCGGACACCCCTGCACCCCCACAGCAGCACCCACCGCACCTCTCCGAGACGGCGCCGCTCGCCCTGCACCTCCTGCCCTCGTGTCCCCACACACCCGCACCCACCGCCCCTACGCACCTGTGCCCACACCCGCAGCCAGCCGTGCCCCGCGCCCTCACAGCCCTCACAGCCCGCGCCCGACCCCGCGCCCCCCGCCGGTCCCCGCCCCGCGCTCTGACCTGGGCCCGGCGGCGGGCGGGAGCTGTCCGCCGCCGCCCGGTGCTGAAGGCGGCTTGGCGGCGGCGGCGGGCGGCGGCGGGGCCCCTGCGGCGGCGGCGGCGGCGGGCGGCAGCTGCCCGTCGTCGCCGCCGCCCTCCAGGCTGGCCTCGTTGCCCATATCGGACCGGGCGGGACCGGGACCGGGGCCGCTCCCTCAGCGCAGCGCCGCCCCCGCCGCCGCCATCAACCCCGCGCCGCCATCGCCGCCCGCCCGCGCCGCGCCGCGCATGCGCCACCCCCGCGCCCGCTCGCGCCGCGGGCACGCGCGCGTTCGCCCGACCAATCGCCGCCCGCCCCGCGGAGCCCCGCCGGCACGTGCCCCCCGGCTCCGCCCCGCCCCGCCCGCCGGCCAATCGGCGCCGCGTAGCGCCAGCGTTCGCGTCCGCTAGGCGGCGCCACAGGAGCTCCCGCGCTGGCCGTCAATGAGCGGCCCGTCTGCCGTGACGTCACGGCCCGGCGGCCAATGGGCGCCCAGCCCCGCATGAGGTTACACCCAACAGCCAATGAGCACCCGCTCACCCATGAGGTCACGGGCTGCTGCAGGATGTCACACACCACTGACCAATGAGGCGTCCCTTCCTCTGTGAAGTTATATGCTGCTCCTGGAAGTCACAGCCTGACAACCAATGGGCACCTGCCTCCTCCATGATGTCAGAGGCTGCCCCATGACATCACACCATGTCAGCCAATAAGCAGCCACCTCCCCCATGAAGTCATGGGCTGCCCAAGAACATCACACCCTGCCAGCCAATGAGCGTCTTGTGCTATGGTGAGGTCATGTATTGCCAGTCACCTGTCAGGTGACAGGCAGCCCTGCAATGCCACACGCTACTGTCCAGTGAGCACCCTGCTCCCTCATGAGATCATGGCAGTCACTCTCAGGCGGGCAATGAGCCCATGCCTTCCCTGTGAGGTCACAGGTTCGCTGGTGAGGCAATGGAGCCTCAGCCAATAACCACGCTGTCCTTGCCATGCTCACCCAGAGCCCAGGCAGTGACACCCCTGCTCTTCTATGACATCACAGGGCCGAACCAATGGGCTCACACACTGCGCCTAAGAGCAGTGTCAGCCAATGAGCACCCGCATTCCCGTGAGGTCACTGAGTGCTCAGCCAATGGCCGCGCTCTGTCGGTGTGAGGTCAGAGGCGGCTCATGGCGTCAGAGAGCAGCGGTGCACCGCCGGGCTGCCTCCCGCCACCTGCCGTTAATGAGAGGCGCTAATTAGCGCTGGTGGTGGCCGGAGGGACGCGCTGCCACCGCCGGTCCCCTGCTGCCACCCTGCGGCTCCGGACCCCTCCTCGGGGGGTCCCCTGCTGCCACCAAAAATTGCCCCAGGCACGCCAGCCCTGCCGGAGCCGAACCCGGGCAGTGCTAGCGGCTGCTTTTTATGGGCTGTGAGTCAACACACACGCGCTAAGTCCTAAAATAAACGTGAAACTGGGTCCAGCCTCACCTCGGAGCGAACCGAAATAGCGAACGGCTCCAACAAGCCCTAGGAACAAGGGACTTCAGCCCCTCGTCCTCCCCTTCTGTATGCCCCAGCCCAGGGAAGGGGATGCTGGCACTGGAGGTCACTGCTGTCCCCCAAGGTGTGGGGTGTAAAAGGTGTAATATGACAGTAAAAGAGCTTTAGAGGGTATGAAAGCATTGAGTAGAACAAAACAGCTTCAGTTCTGGGCAGGGGCTTTTGTTCTGGTTTATTGCACATCAGAACCAACACAGCAGCAAAAATCTATGGACAGTAAGAGTGCAGGAGTGAATGAGAGAGGCCAGGACTTAGCAGGTGACCAGGACACACAAAAAGTTTGGTTTGTTTGGATTTGTTCCTGAGGTGATGTGTCCCCCATGCACAGGAGACTCAAAACACCCACCTTAAACGCAGCAGAGGTTGGAGCAGCTGCCAGCAACAGCACTGGCGCAGGTGGTGCCCAAAGTACTCAAACCTCCCTTTAAACTTGCTCCAAAAACCCCTTCCCAATCCCTCCACTGCAGGCTGGGATCTGTTCTCCCCTTCTGGGCAGACACACCTGCCCACCAGCCCCACACCCAGACCTTCACTGCTGCCCTCTTAAAAGGGTCTTCCAGAACTGGAGAGATCCAGAGCAAGTCTCACATTTTACTGACTCTTCATACCTACCTCAGAGAGACGGGAGCACACAGCAGGCTCTCTGCGGACACTCTCCCAGGCTTCTTCTCTGCAGAATTCACTTTACTTGTTTAAGTCCACTCTTCTTACCCCCCCAAGTTTTTTTCCCAGCCCTCTCCCTCTGAACCTGGCTTCTCCAAACTCTCCTCTCCCGCCATTCCACTTAATTCTGCAATCAGTCTCAGGTGATGCAGGTTGGACACAGCTCATGCTCTGCAGGGCCTTCTCTGCCTTGTTCACTTCCCTGGGGATGGGCATCACTGTCCCCATGGCTCCATCCCACCCCTGGGCCTGGCTCCCCAAAGGAAGCTGAAGGGTAGAGCACATCCACCACCCTACATTCAGCACCCAAGCTCAGACCTCCACCCTGAGGTGCAATAGGGTGGAAAATGCTCAGAAGCCAGTTGTGTTAATAAGTGTGCACAGTAATACATTTTATTCTCTAAAAACATGTTTTTAGCCAGTTCAGGTACTACAGATGCCAGCCTGAAGCAGCTGGAAATAGGAAACGTTAGATTTGTACAGCAGTGCTTTAGTAGGTACCTCACCATATCTGTTTTTTGCAGCTCAGACAGCCCTGCTGGAACAGGATCTCCTATTCCATGGCTCCAAGCTGAAGAAGCCAGACAGATTCAGCCCCACCAGTCTTCCCCTCCTCTGAAGGGAGCCATTCTTCAGCACTTCTCCAGGCCAATCCGAACTCTCTACTCACAAGGCAGAACAGTTACAAAATCATAAAAATACTCTACATTCTTATTACAAATAGAAATTAATAAAAAAGTTTCACACCCACACATGCCAAGCACAGAGGTCACACTGGCACATCTATCTCTGCTTTCAAGTGGAGCAGGGGGTCACCCCAATACTTCCCTTCCAAGTCAGCAGTTCAGTGCCAAGCCTGAAAGACCACTCTGGACTTCATGGCCCAAAGCAGGGCCACCTGTGGATTTCCCCAGCCCCAACAGGCCTGTGGTTGAGGGAAAGTGTTTAATTTTACAAAGATTATACACTCAACAGCCACACAGGTTGCTCTACACACTCCTTCCCTCCAATAAACTTTATTGGAACTATTTACACCAGGCATGGAGCTGGTCCAGGTCCCTTCTCCCTGCTGCTCTCCAGACTGACATTCCAGACACCCTTCCTGCTCCTCCTGCTTGTGGCTGCATCCAAGAAGTGCAGTTCCACCTGGTGTCAGAGAGCCCAAAGCAGCAGCAACTGCTGAGCTCTGAGGAGGCCAGAAGGCAAGAAAACCCTGTTAATTCTGCATTATAAAAAGGAGGAAGGAATGGTAAAATGAGGAAGGCAACTCAGTCCAGAGGCTTGGCCTCCAAAAGCTTGCTGCAAGGGCAGGATTCTCCACAGGGCAGATCATCTCACCCACAAGCCATCATCAGTGGTTTGTAAACAGTACTCCAGGTGGTGGAAGCTCACATTGCCTCATGACAGGTGCTGGGCAAGTGTGCTCTGTCCTGCAGCCTCCTCCAAGCCTCTCCCAGGGAGACAGGGGCTCTCACAGCAGAAAAGTGTCCATTCTGGCCTGGCTGCTGCTGGAGGAAATTGCAGCAGGAGCTGCAGATGCTGGTCTGGAGACCTTCTTCTTGCTCCTAATTGATAATGGACGGATTTCTGCCAGGTTTGTCTGGAGGTAAAACTGTCAAGGAAAGTACAGAGCAGTGCCCTGGGAACACAAGTGATCCAACACCTGCTGCAGTCCAGTCTGAACCATAGACCTGGGACCCAGCCATATATCTGCATCCAAATAAAAACTCCCTGTGAGGCAGGAGGGGCTTTGCTACCTTCTCACAGGAGCAGAGCTTGGACACACACCTGTCCCATATGTCAGGGAACATTTCCCAAACACAGGGTTTTGACTGGATATTAAACAGGTGGTCAAGCATTGCAACAGGCTGCCCAGGGAAGTGGTGGAAGTCCCTGGAAGTGTTAAAAAACATGCAGACGTGTTGGTTAGGGACATGGGTTAGTGGTGGGCTTGGTAATGCTGGGTTAATGGTTGGACTTGATCTTAGAGCTCTTTTCCAACATTAATGATTCCATGATTTAATGCTATCCCCTTAAACCAGCATTTTAACAGCACATCTATTTGAGTTACAGGACCTTATGATCCAGGACACTGTGCAGGTGAAGACAGAGCAGTCAGAGCCTGCAGCCTGCCATGGCAGGAGCAGCTCCACACCTGGGGGATGAGCTCAGCCCAGCCACTCCTCAACACAGCAGAGCAGTAGCATCCCACAGGAATGAGGGCTCAGGCTGCACGAGATGAGCTACACTGCTGCTATAAGATCTCAAGGGAAAACGCAGTCCCTGAAAATTGCACTGATTTCTAGCTGATGTGCACCTCTGAACCAGCTACAAGTGCTCTCAGCAAGTTCAGGTCCTTGACACCTTTGCTGAGCTGAGATTTGTTCAGAGAGAGAAATAACATCATTCCTCGAGAATCCCAAGTCCCTTTTTTGTTGAGACCAAAGAGAAGGAACAGAAATGAGGTGCTCACAGCATCAGTACTGCCACATAAGCTGCAGGAAAGGATACTGGCTCTATGAACTTTGTCCTGCCTCCCATACCATCGTAACCTGTCCTCACCTAGGAGAGAGAAACAAATGAGTCTGGAGCAGCACACAGAGCCTAGGCTACCTCTCCTCATGCTAGTTATAGGGAAGGGGGAGTCTTGTAGACCACAGCTTCTGGAGGGGGTTAAAGGCACTTGGAAACACAAACTCAGTATTTGTGCTAAGCCCTCACTTTTGGAAAAAGTCAGATCCACGTGTATTAAAGTTTGGGAATATTGGGCACTTATTCAGACAAGCCAAGTGAGGCTTAGGATTTTGACACTGGGATTGAGGAATACAAGGAGAACACTTTAAGCTCCAAGGAGATACTGGAATAGGACACTGAGAGCCACTTAGTCTTCTGCCAGGAAGGGAATGAGCATCTGTCATCCCTAGAGCTCTGCAGGACTGGGAAGTAGCCAGGTTGTGCTCTGAGATTTATTTTCCACACACTGTATGTGGCAAAGTAAAAGCCTCAATCACCTCCTTTTTCAGGATCAGTTCAGGATAGAGGTGGCAGTGCCAGCCCTGGGCACACTCACCAACTGGACAGTCATACTTACAGAGCCCATGTTCTTGTGGGAACCCAGCAAAACACCTGAAGGTGACTTCTTGGAGAAAACAGAGTTCCTGATGAATGCTGGCAAGAGCCCTTCAAGAGCATCATCCTCCAGATCATCTGCCCTGTTCTGTTCCACAAAATAACAAGAAAAGCCCTTTAACCAGCACAATCTGCTGAATGGAATCCACATACACGCAGCACCAACAACACAGCTATTTAAGGTAATGGTTACTGCCATAACCACATGTCAGGTTGAAAACCAGCGCTTCCAACCTCCCACTGGGGCTTATATGGAACAGTGCCCAGGAGGCAGGACACTGCTCCCAGGAAGCCTGGGCTAACAGCCACCTCAGCTGACCCCACAGCCTTGTGGTCAGCTCCAGGTGGTGTTTGGGATGCACATCTGCAGCAGAATCATCAGCAAGAATGTGGGTTCCCACCCTCCCTTCTCCTGCCCAGCTCCAGAAGGCCTGAGGCAGCAAGTGCTTCTAAGAGACCATCAAGGAAAACACTTTGAAGCAGAGCCTGGTTCTATAGATGGACTGGTCTATGGCCATAAGGGAGAAAATAGATTCTTTATCCCAAGCTTATTAGCAGCAGAGTCAAAGAGGCGACACAGAAAAAAAAAATCAAGATAAATCCTTTTACCTCAACTGTTTCCTTCAGAACTTTCTTCGCCAGATTTACCACAGGAGGCCTGTAAGGAGCCCAAGGAGCAAATCAGCAGAGATTTATTGTTCAAGTGGAGCTGGCAAGGACAGACAAGGCCAAGCAAATGACGACAAAGCTTGCATCAGGCAGCTGGAGAGCTATCTGATCTCACACAGCAACTTCCAAAGCAGTGAGACTTTGATCTCCTTTAGAAGCAGAAAGAGGAGGGAAAACTCACGGCTTTTTATCCAGCTTTTTCCTTTTTGCAGGGCCGAAGGGAGCTGCACTGGGCTGGTGCTCAGGGGTGTCCACATTGTAAGAATCATCTAGATCGATCTCATCGCTGTGGGCTGGACGGTGGAGCTTTGGATGCTGCAGTTCCACAGGAGCAGGGCTGCAAGGCCAAGAAAAGCATCAGTCACCGAGCCACTGCCTGCCACCCAGGGGAAGGCAGAGCAGCACCCAAGACATTGAGTGCTTAGCCAGGAGCAGAGCCCCAGTCTGCCTGCACATCAAAGAAAGAACAAACTGAACCCCAGAGTTTCAATTCAAGGTCCCAAATTATTGCTCCCCCTCAAATGCTGAGCACTGTAACAGCAGCACCCAGAGCCCAGGAATCACACCAACACAGCTTGCTCTGCTATGGCATAGGCTCCTCAAGAAAATAAAAGCAGATGTCATTTTTCAGGCTAGATTGCTCTGCCTAGCTAAGATCTTTGGTCCCCATACACATGTGCATGCTCATCGCAAGGCCAACTCTATAGCAAAAAGAAGAGCAGCTTTAGGGATGTTTCCTAGGCAGGAGACAGTTTTGTCAAAACTCAGGCCACTCCTCCACCCTTTCCTGATCCAAACCCTCCACGACTTCTTTCATGTAAACCAAACATCATCTTGTCAGCCACAAGGATACAAGGACCAAAACAGCCATACTTCTGCAACAACTGCCTGTTAATACATCTCTGCTTTCTGAGCTGGTTAACTGTCAGTTCTGGCTTTGAACCTGTCACTGCCATGCCTGCACTGTGTCTGAGGGTGCAGCTCACTAACCTTTCAAAAACTAGTCGACTGAGTGTTTCCCTGGTTACAGATGGGACCTTCAGAGTATCCTGCAGGATGTCTATCTTCTTCTTCAAACTCTGGAGGGAAAAGAAAGCAGATATTGAGATAAGGAATGATTTAGTAGTACGTACTTTGCCCCTTTCCCATAAATCAGCATCAGGTGAATCTCAGAGGTAGGCTGGGAAATTCAGTCACTGAGCAAAAGCCAGCATAACTCCTGGCTTTGCAGCTGCAGACCAGTCTGCAGTAACTGGCAGCTGGCCATGAGGAATGATATTCTCACCAAGATCTCCTTGTCTGCATTCTTCAGATCTTTCTGTGTGCTTTTTAACTCCTCCTTGGTCTTCTCCAACTCTGAAGTAGTTTTCTGCAGCTGCAGAACACAACAGAATGTGGGTTACACTTACCTGGCTAAGGGGGACTGCAGAGCCTTGTGAGAGCAGTGTGCTCTGCACCACATGCTGCTTCCCCTGTGTAAGGGCTCAATTTTCCTGTGTCAGTCTGACCAATCTCTCCTGTATCAGCGCAATCCAATCCTACCCAATTCCACAAGCTGCCTGCAGAGGGCTGCTTGCCCAGCATTTATGCCTGATGCCAACAGTTTTTCCCTGCTCTAACACTTGGTGGCTGCACTCTGAATTCCTACAGGATTTTGGACACACCAGAACATAGGAATCTGAAACCACATGCTGGAGGATGGCTGTGCATCAGCCGTGCTGGCACATGGACAAGCCTGATTCAACAGGGAAGCATGCCAGCAGCAGAGGTCAGGAAGTGGGCTGCTACCACTTCAGAGGGTCCCAGAGCCTGGGCCAGCTCAGGCTGTGGGTACAGTCAGTTCTCTGTCAGCCAAGCCTGCAGCTCCTGGTGCACTGACTCGCATCCTCCTGACCCACACTGGCCACCACAGCTTGGGTCTGACTCAGCCAGGAGCAGCCCAATTCCAGCAGCAGCACCTTGTGTAAGGGTTAACTCCTCTGGGGAGCACAGAACAGCAATCTGAAAGCCTCCTTCTCCATTTGAGGGGACAACAGCTATGGCTGAGTAACAGAAGTAGGCCAAATCCACCCACAGCTTCTCACTTTGTTGGCTTAGACACAGGGATGCCCCAGGGAACACCTGTCCCTTGGGGAGTGAGGCTACACACATGCTTTTCACAAGGATGTGCTACCAGAACAGACTAAGACAGTCCTGCCTGACCTGATCTAACAGACCCCAGCCAAGCCTGAAGCAGGAGAAGCACAGCAGCAGAGGCACATCAGCATCTCCAGGCTCTGCACCAGCTCAGGACCAGCCCAGGCAGACTCTGTGCAGGACTACCTTTGTGTCCTCACTGTGCTTTGGGAGCCTCTCCTGCCTGGGGCACAGCATGATGTGGGAGCCCTGGCACAGTTCAGCTGACTAAAGGCACAAAGCTGGGTGTGCAAAACCAGGACTAAGCCCTGCTCAACTAATAGTGGCTCCAAACCCCTTCCCACTTCCTTAGAGGCCCAGTTCTGCACCAGAAGGTGTTGGCAGCTGAGTGCTCAGTAATGTAGTTGGATGAAGGAATTGCTACTTCCAGAAGCCAGTGGGAGCAGTGGAGCACCTGTGTGCTGCTGCCTTCCAGCACAGGCTCCCTGCCAAACTCTGGCTGGCTCTGCACATGCTGCCCCAGCACTGTCCCCAGAGACTGCCCTCCTGACAGCAGCCCATGAGCTGCTTGCTCACCAAATCACATTCTGACCCAGAGCCTGACCCTTCCACACACCTGTACCTTTCAGTGTAGGAAAGGGTCACTCCAGAGGCCTTGGGCCCCCGTTATGGACAGATCTACAGACCAGATCTCACCCTGGCCACTCACACTCTCTCCCTTTACCTTATTATTGACAGAAAACAGCTCCTTCTTCAGTTTCTCTGTCATCTCACCAGAGATCTTCCGAGCCTCCTTCAAGTTCTCATATTCCCTGCAAAGAGACTCAGAGTCACACTGTTTGTACAACAGCTGAGCCAGAACCTCTCAGAGATAAGTCAAGACCCTTAAATTGGGGACTCACTCAGTGGACTCACTGGACCTGCAGAGCCACCAGAGAAAACCCAGGAGACATAATGCCCTTTAAGGAACACATTCCACTACATCATGGAGGAGAAAAAACCTGCATGGGATACCACGCCTGATTCCACCAGCAAAATGGGAACCAGAGCCATTGACATTTCAGTTGCCAGTCAAAAATACAGAAAACAGAGCACAGCCTGCATGCTGGCAGCAAACAGGGGACTTTGCTTTAAGTGACTTCTCAGACTTGACACTACTGGCCATGCACATTCATTCCCAATTACACCACAGGGACGCTTGCCTCATTACAGCTTTGTACCAAAGCTGCAGTTATTCAGCTGCCATCAGAATGGACACAAAAAAGCTCTATTTTTCCCCCAGCAGGACCAGATGGATATCCAGGCAGGAGAGGGCAGCAGTGCAGGCTTGCTTTGCCAGAGGCCACAGCTGCACAGTGCAGTGCTGCAGAGGGCACAAGCCAGAGCTCTGCATTCGCTCGCTTTCCCCCAGGCATGAGAGAGAAGCAGAGGGAATAATCATCATCACTTCATAGGTGCACTACAACTCTGGAGACTGTTCCCATGGTGACACACATGTCACTACAGTGACAAGAGGAACAGTTCAGTGTGACAGGCTCCAAACTAGGTCCCCAGGATCTGTCAGTCAAAACCCAGTGGAAGCCCTAAGAGGTGGTGAGAGCCCCACAGAGCCCATGTGCCTGTAGGTGCTTGGCAGAGGGTTCTCCCTGGGCACTCCCTGGACAGCACCAGCCAGCTGTGCCAAGCCTGCAGCACCTACTTTTTGAGGGAGACACAATAGATTGCAAGCTGCTCCACTGCTGCCTGCCCGACTCCCATGTCTTTGATCATCTCCTCCACTTCCGAGCGCTGGCTCTGAAGCAACAGCTCGATCCTGCACAAAAAAACCCACAAACAAAAACATACCCTCAGTTCATGAATCACAAACAGACCCGGGAAAGAGACAAAAGCCCTGCTTCCCTCTCAAGGGGTTGGTTCAGTCTGAGCTTCTCCTGCAGGCACTCTGGGTGTCATGGGAGAAGAGATGCAGCTGCCTCACCTCAAGCAGGGATTTTCACTGGGGAAAAGCAGCACCACTTGGACTAGAGAAGGGGCAGCTGTACACACATACTGCACATGGAACTGATGCCCAGCTCTTGGTCCCTATAGCCCTGTGGCTGACTCTGCTCCTCGGCTGGCATTCTGCAACATTCTGGATGTTATCAGCATCCTCTGATAACAGAAACACCACACAGCCATGCTCACTGCACTAGAGATGAGGCCAGTACACTGCCTAGCTGCTCTTCAGTGAGAGCAGCTGCCTGCAAACAGAGCGGGGCAACACGCATGCAAGAGCAGCCAAAGTAGCTGTTTCAAACCTCACAGGTAAGATGATCCAGCACACGGAGATGGGTGTTGTAGCAGGCCCAGCAGGAGCCTCCTGCCTTCCCCAAAAAGGGCAGAGGTGTGCAGCCCAAGCTGCAAAGCCCAGGGAGCACCCCGGATCTCACCGCTCCATGGATCTCAGCTTGTTTCGCAGCCGGTGGGCCTCCTCCTTTGAACTTCTGTTATCCTCCTGCTGCTGCTCCAGGAATTTCATCTGCTTCTGCAGGGAAGCAAGCACACACAGACCGATAGTAAGGCTCCAGGGATTCTAGGAGAAACATCCTGGCTTATGCGCACTGCGGGCGGCTGGGAGAATACATCAGCTTTAAATGCTATCACCACCTCAGCAGCCTGGGATTATGGAGAGTTGAGCTCCTTGCCACTGTACCCCCAGCTCTGCTCCCCACAAGCACAGCAGGGTCTCAATGCTAATCACAAGACAAGGCTGGAGCTCAAACCATGTCACAGTCCCTCTCAGCTGGAGGGGATGCACAGTGCCCTGTATGCAGCAGTGACAATTTGTTTTTCAAAAGCAAAGGAGTCCACAGAGCAAGCAAACCTTGCTATTGCCTTCCTCTCCATGCACAGCTGATTGCTTCAGCCTCCCAACTCTACTTGCCATTAGCTACTTAGAGCATAGATAGGAATGAGTGGGTCTCTTCTGAGAGACCTCGGCCAAACCAGACACCCACCTGGGCACTTCTGTCACCTGCTGCAAGCCTATTGCAGCCCATTGCCTCTCCAGCAGTAACACAAAACGTCAGCTGAGCTGGAAAAACACACATCTGCAGTGTGGCAGAGGATGAGGACAGCTGAATTAGCACCATTTGGATGCATCTGTGCTGTCTAGGTTTGTGTGTGCCTGGGCACCTTGCACGTTTCAAAGGCTCTGGTTTCAGCACAGTGCTGATTCTGGGGAAAGGCCTGGCAAAAGATCACTGCCTTGTAAAGCTCCTTCCCACACAGAAGTTAAAGGATTTTATCCACTTCCTGCCACAGAAACCAAATTGCTGTGAAACCACTGGGAAGTTGAGGAGGGACAGTGTTGCAGGCTCATGTGTCACTCTTGTTTAAATGAATCCTGCTTTGGCTTTTCCCTAACCAGAACTCTCAGCACTTCAGATCCTCACAGCACTGTTTTGTGCCCGGTCCAAGCAGATTTCCCCAGCTTCAACCAACCTGAAACTGCAGCAATCTGACACTGCCAGCAGAAGACAGGACCAGCTCACAGCCTTAACCTGCACTACAGCAAGTTAAGCCTGTATTTTCACTGCAGAAGTTCAGTGCTTTAATCTTTAATGATGCAGTTTAAGACAGCACTTGGTGTTCAGCTGGGAAACTCCAAATGCCACAGAAAAGACACCTCCAGGCCCCTAATCCTTCTGCCCTGTCCAGCTTTTATTAAAGGGACTTATGAATACAGAGAGAGTTTTGCAACAGGGAAGACAAGCACAGAGCCTCCTCCAGAGGTGTCAAGGCAGGAAAACCAAGCAGAGATGCTGAGTTGAGCAGAAAGTACTGGCTTCCACTGTCACAATTATTTCTGCTGGAGTAGGGAACACCAGATCTATCCTGCCACTGACCTATCCAGGACCACACCAGCATCTATAGCATGGCCAAGATCCAGGATGCCCTTACATGCAAGCAGATTGGATACAATCCCATGGTTGGGCAAAAGCAGTTGTGCTGGCTCACAGTGAGGCCTGCCTGGCACTAATTTCTCAATCTTTCTGTCCTAGTGTTGGGTAGAGCTCCTGGATGCTTCCTCCCAAAAGAGCCCAGCTGCAGGTGGCATACAGCAAGACAGCACCACGACATGTCTACAAGCTCTCTCTGGGCCACTCAGCCTTGCAGGTCAAGAAACATGATGCAGTTTAGGATACTGTGTCAGACAGCTTGGGAAATGCAGTAGATGCCTATCCCACTTCTGAGCTTCACAACCCCACTTGCTTGCACCCCACCTTCTTGAGACAGGCACATCACCTTCACACAGCACAGACTGGCCAGCCCTGCCCAGCACCAAGGCAAAGCTGCTCCAAGACATCCCAACAAAGCTGCTCCTGTTCTTACCCTCTTCCTCTTGCTGTTTACGCATAGTACATGACTACACACTGAGTCACAGCATGCTGAAGCACAACAGGAATATTTGATCCCTGGACTTCACAATGTTACTAACCTAACTGAGGCAAAGCCCTGGCAACAGAACAGAGAGAGGAGAGTTAGTTGGATCAGATCCCACTCAGCTGAAGCCTGCAACTCCCCCTCCATATTTTTCAGTTTGATTTCTCCCCCAGTCAAAGTAAGGAACTAATTTTCCTTAAATCCCGCTTGGCCTAAACCCATTTCAGAAGAACATTCTACCTCAGGGAACCAGTGTTTCAGCGATAGGGTGCTGGGGCTACTTCCCACACTAGATTCCTGCTACCACCTTTATGACCAGCACTGTGACTTCATTAGCGAGGCTCAGCCACATTCCTCAGGCTGGGCTGGCATTTCTCCCTCACCAGGGATACCTCTGCCTTGAGCATCTGTACACGAACCACAGGCCTGTAGACTTTTTATGCCTCTGAATCACCTCGGGCAGAGCAGAAACAGGACCTTGAGTCCAGCAACAGCACTTGCTTCAATTAATCAAACCAAAACGAAAACCCAGGCCTAAAATCACACCAGCACAATCTCTTTATTAGCAGGATCTGCAGAGATCTTCAACAGAACTAACACTGCCTGCAAGACAGTTAGTCCTGCTGGGGACTGGAAGGGTACCTTGAGAGAAGAGCACAGCATCTCTGTCTCTCCCAGCATCTTCTGGAGCGACTCTATCGTGGCATTGCGCACATCCAGAGTGTCCCTCAGCCTATCCACAACAGTCTGGCATTCCCGCTTTTCTTTCTCTGGAAAAGAAGAAAAAGGTCATGGCCTGGTAACCCAGACTCCAGCTGCAGCCCAGCAGCAGGGGCACACAGAGTGCTTGCAGGCTCAGCTCCAGGCTGCCAGGATTCAGCCATTCCTGGAGAGAGCCATTTCTCTAAGCGCTGTCTGCACCAGAGTCTGTACTGAGCAATTGCTCCTCTCAGTGCCAGCAGGCTTCAAGATTTCTTTACTAAAGATAAAAAATTCCCTTTAATAGCTTTCCAGTGTCAGCCCTGCTAGCATTAAGATGATGTATCTTAACTCTTGTGTTTTCTCAAAGCCAAGCTTGCACAAGGAAATAATTCCTCTCGAGTTAGACCAAGCTGTCATAGAGCTGGAAAACAGAGCTTTGTATCCATCCTCTCTTCCTTAAGTGTCAGGAACTCCTTTGAGGGCCATTGGGCAGCTGTATGCAGGGGTCAATCAAGCTGCTGCACATGCCCTCACCAACCACAGCACCTACATCAAAAGGCAAGAGGCAGTGACAACAGCAACACCACAGGACACGACAGCTTAAGTAGATTATCCAAGTGCTCACTTTTTGCAGGTCACAAAACCTTTGCATCCTGCTGTGCCCTCCTCCTGGCAATCCAGGAGCAAAGCACATGCCTCTGACCACCAGAGAGAGTGGAAAACACCACCAGATTTCAACTTGTTTTGTGGATACAAGGGAAGGACAGCTCAGAAAGCAACAACCACCATCAGGAGCTGCCAGACCTATGCAGGCAACAGCTAGCATCACTGAGAAGCTCAAAGCAGGTGGGTAATGAGGGAAAGCAGGAACCCTTTCACCTAACCCTGCTGAGAGCAGGGTAAAATTTTCAGCTCAGCATCTCTGGTCTCTGCTGAAATTGCCGGTGGCTCCAGCCTGCCAATACTAGAGAGACAAAGAGTGCCTTTCCAAAAAGCTTGCTCTCCTTGCAAGCCATCCAGTTTCAAATACAGCCTCCATATCCTGTGGAAGCGTGACCTGCAGTGAAGTTCACTGTTCAATCAGGGAGTAAAAGAGCCATGTGGGACCGAGGAACAAGAGAGGAATGTGTTCCAGCAGAAGCACACAGGTGGCTTCTCCATTGATCTGAATCACCCTTTCCCACCAGAGGCAGTGCCTGGAGACGCTCCCTTGCATTTGCAGGGACTCCACACCCACCAAGAGAGTTAGGGCTTCCCCCTCCTCCATTCTCAGCTGCCCAGAGGCAGATGGCAGGAATCAAACCCCTCCATGCTGCAGGAATGAGTTTTCAGCTCATTCAGTGTGCCTCCCACAGAGCCTGCTGGGTCTGCTCAGAGCTCGGGCATCTCTCGAGCCATTTGCAGGCTGATCAGAGCCTGGCAGCTCCACAGCTCCTCTGCAGCACACAGAGAAGAGCACAGCTTCACACAGAGAACTTATACACAGGAACCAGCAGAGAGCAGAGTACCCACAGCAAAGGAGGCAGGAGGTGGGAAGGAGCCTCACATTTCCAATATGAGAAGAGAATGGGACAGGGAATGTCAAATCCAACCTCTACTCACCAGAAGCTGAGAAGATTAGCAGGCCTTCAAGCAGTTTTTCTTGGATAATATCCTAGCAAGAATCCCAGCCACCTTCCCCAGAAGATCTGGCTCTCTACCAAGTCACTAAACTCAACCAAGCTGGCAGGAGAACAGGCCTCAGAATAGAGATGTGCAGACCATCCAATTCTGCTCTCAGGCTAAGGACTGAATCCTCAATCTACTGGCTATTCATGTCTGTCTCGTGCATGCAGGGAACACAGAGGAAAGACAACTCTTGGGGCGTGGGTGAGCCCCCAGCATTCTTTAAGCAATTTTTTTTTCTCCTTCTGCTAGCATGTTTTAGGATTTCTGTCACTTAGACTGACATTTTCCTTTTGCTGCTCATGACTCATGTTCTGATGACAGGCTGCCTACAGACGATGCTTAAAACCCATCGACAAGTCTCCAGGGCTTTTGCTTTTCCTGCCTCCCTCAAACATCCTCTAAAATTAAAGATGGGAAGATGCAAGTGCGTGCACACTGAACTCCGTCTGCTCCTTGCACGACACATGTGGCACTGCAACAGCCAAACAAATCCAAAGCCTTCCCACTGCTGCTTTTGGACACCACTTTCACCCTCTCATCTGTTGGAGGGAATGAGCCTTTTCCACATGCAGCTGTGAGTTTCCCAGCAAGCAAACCAAGGTTTTTGCTTTCAAGCCTGCTCCAGATAGAGTTTTGCTGCAATTCTGGAAGCTTGTGATTAGGAAGCGGGCAAAAAAATTACTACTTGTCTAAACTTACAGTGAACTCCTGAGTTGCAGTAGAGCTGGGCCAGGCTGTGGACTCAGCTCTGTCATACAAGCTTTGCATCACTGTAGGTGTTCTCACCTCAGAAAAAGCCCCAAAGACATTGCTCTAGTGAAACAGTTTGCAGCCTGAACCATGCCTTCGGCTTCAGAGGGGAGTGGCCTCTGCACAGGAGTTCCTCAGACCTGGGCAAGCCACGTGGAAGAGGTAGAGCCCAGGAGCTGCTGATCCCCTGCAGGGAGCAGGAACTCACCTTTCAAGGAGAGCTGGGCCTTCACCTTGTCCAGTTCATTCTGAAACACAACACAGAAAACCTCATTAGGAAACACTCTATGGAGATGCTTTCACACATCTTAAAAAAGACCCAAGAGGTTTCTCAGCAGGACTTTTGGACCAGGCAGGTACGAAGGAGGGAACATGGAAACAACAAGCAGAGTTACAAGCCCAGACTATCACAGGGAATAGAAAGAGCACCTCCAACTGGCATTCTTCAGGGGGAGAAGAGAGGATCACAGCTTCATCTTAGCCTTGTCAACCTTGTGTTTCTCACACTGTCAGTCATCCTGTTTTAGCTGAATAATTTTGGAAGGCTCTCAGGGAAACACAGGAAGCCAGGAAAGAACAATTTTTATAATGTTTTACCTAAACAAGGCAAGAAAGGGAGGGATGTTGCCAGACTAACTGCATTACTGAGAGTTCTTTACACTGAAGTGAACTTTAATCACATGCAGGTGGGAGACAGGAGGACACATCCAAACACCTGAATAAGTAACCAAGCACACACTCAAACATGCTGACAGACACTGATGTCACTGCAGTTCAGGATGCTGATATGAGCTAACAGCTCAATGGAATGGCTGGAAACAGATCACTGAGAAAGCAATCCATAACACCCCAACTGAGAAGGCAGGTCTCCTGGGTACCAGAAGGGTCTGAGCAACATCAACTATTTCTAGTGCCTTCATCAAGGATCAGAGAGGCAGCAAATGCCCTGTAGTTTAAATTAAAGAAAATGAAGTGATATAACTTAACACTGGCGAATAGCCAAAGGAAATGAAGAGAGGTTAAAAAGAGAGGCTATTTATATCTATATGTATATTTAAAATGAAAACCAGAGAGATAAATATATGCAGAAAAGTGGCAACAGAAAATGACTTAAAAAGCGGTGTTAGAGAACTGCAGAGGAAAGCACATAACAAGTCAGGCAGGAACCGCAGTGGAATAAAACCACAATAAAATTCCAACACAGGCACACAAATCTGTGCAACCCAGAATGCTACATGCAAATCTGAGCCAAGAATAGCACCAGCAGTGACCACAGCTCTGACGGGACTGGAGCTGGGCTCTGCTAGTGACAATAAAGGCAGGAAAGAAAATGTGGGATGTAAAGCTTTGTAAGCAGCAGGGACTAAATGCAAAGCCTAGCAGAGCTGACTGGGATTTGCCCCAAGGGGCACAAATGCTGGAGGGCTAATGTGGAATTAACTCTGCTGCAGGAACTATTCTGAAGTAGCTTCCTCCGAGCCCTATTCAGGAACGATTAGTGAGCTCACAAGATGTGCTAATTATCATGATAGCAAAGAAACCCTGGGCTACTTCAGGCAGCTATGTAACATTACCTCATTCATCAACTTAATCTGAAATCCCTCATCCTCCACCACAGCTCCTAAAAGCTGCTCCCAATTTTTTCTCCTCTGAGAAGCTCTCCTCTCTCTGCCAGACTGAGTTACAAGACCACATTTTCCCAAGATCAAACGAATATATCCTGACCACAAACAGACAGCTGTCCTTCAAGGCTTCTACCTTCCCCAGCAGGTTTACAGGCAGGAATCCTTCCCTCACCTCCTCTTCACCAAGCTGAAATCTCGTTTGGAAGAACTCTGCACTCCCCAGATCATAGGCAGCTCTTGACAGACTCACTGAGGTGTTACACCCCAAAACTCACCCTTTTCCTGCTCTGGGAACAGCCACATGGAGACTGTTCTGCTCACAAGGATGATCTTTAAATTCAATATAGGCTAAACCCAGGTTCAGTAACGAAAGAAGTGCTTGGACATTAAGCCTGTGGTCTGCAGCTACTCCAGGGATCCAGGTTCCCTCTGGTGTTTTAGCCTGGAGGTGGAAAGGAAACAGCTCCAGCACTTCTTTGACTTTGTTTACTCCTTTGGCTTTGTTACAGTCCTTTGACATTTCAGAGAAACAGCAAGAGTGAGGAATGGTAACAAAGACAATTACTGTTGAAAAGATAATTTGGCTAATTCTGCAACAACGGGAAGGGGTTTCAGATCATGAGGGAGCTCTTCTGACCACTTCATTGAGCGCCAAAGACCGCTCTCCAAAGAGAATCCCAAGCTTGTCTGCTCAATACACAAGCAGACCACAGCTACACACTTTGCTTTCTAGCACATCCTTTTCATGGCCGAAGGCCAAATGCTCATTCCAAGACAGCTGTGGGCTGCACAAGATCCAGCTCCAGTTGATTACAGAGATGAACACCACTCTGTGCCCAGGTTCTTGGAGGGCCAGGCAGTGGTTCATCACAAACCCTGGTTTGTTTGTTTGGTTTTTTTTTTTTTTATTTTCAGGTGAAGTTGCTTCTGGCTGAGGATGCCAGAAATTCTTATCCTCTGAAGAGCCCAGGCTTGGCCCACCATGTGTTTGCTTTGAACTGCTGCCTGGCCAGAATCAGACACTCCATCACAGACAGACATCACATCCAGGTGGACATTAGTCCCTCACCCATTGTGAACAAGGCATCTGTGTTCCTAAAGTACTCCATGTCCTCCAAAAATAAGGCAGCACACAAAACTGATGACAAACACAGCAGCAACCTGTACAATTGCATTCACACAGCAGTGAATACCCACACAAGCTAATGGATGCTGATTTACCCAGAAAAGTATTTGGTTCCTTCCATTGATGACCACAGAGCCCTCACTAAGCAGGCTCTACACGGAGAATAGATGTTGCTCTGACACAAGATCTACAGGAGCAGGAGGAGTTCCACAGTCCTGCCCTTGAGCAAGGGAACAGTTCTGCACAGCCTGCCTGGAGCAGAAGGCTGGGGGAATCCATTTTGGATTCTGGAGTGGGGATGAGAGAACAGGAAGATTTTCTAGGGCGATTCTCTCCAGGCAACCCATTTCCAAGTCACTCATCTCATTACACTCGTGAGAATGGATCTCAGTACGTACAAAAGGAAATGTTCATCTGCTGTGAGGGCACGCAGCTCCCAGTGCCCAGAGATCTCCTCCATTCCGCAGCACACTTTGGCCTTCAGTTTTATGACTGGTGGTCTTGGAGAAAGGCAGCGCTACTGACATTCTAGTCTGGCTGGCTTTATTTTAAAGACATACAAAGTACATATAGAATTGTCATGGCAACTGCTAATTATGGTAATTGCTGCACATGCTGCTTCTAAACACAAGAGGGTACAAGCATCCTATTATACCAAGGTCAACCGGCCACTCTTTTTTTGGAACAGATAATTCCAAGCCAGAAGGAACCCTGTTTCATTCACACTACACAAAGGAGAACATGGAACAGCCACTCTGTGCTCATCCTACTCACACCCAACTCTCCACATCCAAAGGTGGCACTTGGAGCACACCAGCCAGCATCCCAGCTCCAGCCAGGATCCCACCAGGACCCAGCCTCCACGTTGTTCACTGCTGCTGGTGTGGCTTCAGGCAGTCTCTTTCCTAATCTCTCTTGGAGACTCATGACTTCATCACGACCCTGCCCCACATCCTTCAATCCGCACAACCTGAACCTCCCTGCACAGGAGGGAGGAGCAAGAGGCACTTCTTCCAACAGCTCTGTCTTTCCAGAGGGGCTATCAGGGCTCACAAGCCACAGATACCAGCAGCACTTCATTGCATCTGGGATTTCCCTTCTCCTGCCTTTGGGAACAGCTCTGTAGCCTCATTCCCAAGGGAGGAACAGCAGTCCAATGTGATGCTGTTTCAGCAGGCTTCCAGGTAAAGTGAGAAGCAGAAGCAAGAGCAGGAAGTAGAGGAGGCTCCTTGAGTCACCACACAGGATTTGGTCAGAGGGAATGCTAAATCACCACAGAGACTGATATGCTTCAGGTCAGAAACATGAGCACAGCAAGCTCCAGCAGGCAGAGGACTGGCAGGCCAGGCAACCCTTCCAGGAGGCTGAAGCACCACATGAGGAAAGAACCCCCCCGTCAAGTTACCTGCAAGCTCTCAGCATCCGGTGCTGCTTGCTCCTCCAGGGTAACATCAAAAAACAGCTTATTGATGATGTGTTTTTTGCTGACCTAAACACAAGAGACAGAAGAGTTTGATGGGCACAAATATGGAAACAACGGATATGGAAGACAGATGGAGGGGGAGAAGGTACTGTCTTGTGACAAGGCCATGAAAGGCAAATCAGATCACGTGTTTGACACCATTAGTGGTGATGCTCTGCTTTGGCTCAACAGCACAGCAGTAGACCCCCCACTCAGTTTCTGGGAGTGTGACTCCAGCCAAGCTCCTGAGCTGCAGCAGAAAGATTCAGACATTTCTGAATCGAGCGCAGTCTGTTCTCTGGCAGCTCAGCCCCAAGCAGCTGATGCTGAGCTAACATGATGCCAAATCCTAAGACAGAAGTACGTGCTGCTTTCTGCAGGCAGAAGGTGCTGTAATTGAATTTGATAGCTCTCCACACCTCCCCCATGCAGTTACAGCTTTGTGTTTTAAGTATTATATACAGTCATGACACCAGCTAATTGCATGGTTACTGCCACATAAGATGTTATTTCGCGATAACTCCATGGTAACCCAGAGATGTAAGAGGCAGAGAAGAACAGAGGGAATCAACAAGTCAGGGAAGGAACAAGGGCCAAGACCTTGAGAGAGGAAAGAAGCACAAACACAGAATAAGCCCCAGCAGCAGCTGGCTAAAAATTCACATCTGAGAGCAAGGAAAAATCTCCTGCAGCCACTACATGCCAAGACCTGGCAGCATGAATTCTGGTGACACAAGGGACTTCAAAGAAGTTTACATCCCAGTTAAGCCAATGGAACCCCAAGCCTCAGCTTCCTATCTCAGAACCAGAGCACATCCTTCCTTCTCTCCCCAGCCATCCCTTTTCTCAAGGGAGGGTCGAGAACTGCTAAGCCAGGAGGGGTTGTAAGGCCCACGAGCAGCAGAATGGGCTGTTTCACCTGACAGCAATGGGCTGGGCATGCCAGAAACACCAGCCAGGTGTCCCTGTTAAACCCTTGCAGCCCCTCCTGTCATCATGCCAATACTCACCCAGCCTAAATAAAAGCTGTGAAAACTCAAAGTTCCTTTTGAAAGGAGCTGCAGTACAGACAGTGGCAGGGCACTCTCAGCTCACTGCAACCAGAAGGGCTGTGGAGAGGAGTTCATCCTCTCAGCCTCTCCAGAGCCCCAAATGACAGAATACCCCTCCGCTTTTTACCATGAGCCTTTTTCCACCATCATCCCAGGCCACAGCTCCTTGGTGCCACTGCAGGGCACTGTGCCACAGGTGTGCACAGGGGATGGCTTTACCTGGTTTCTGCACTGTGGGCACGTCCGGCTTGGTGCAGTGTCAAACCACTGGAAGAGGCTGAGAAATAAAAGGAAGACACACAGTAAATCCTGAAAGTCCTGGAGCACTGCTTCCAGGGGCCATCCCCCAGCCCTCCAGGAGACAGCAGGATGTGACTCCTCGTCACACACTAGAGCAAAACCTCGGGTCCAGCGGTGCGGCTGGCAGGAGCTCCGTGTTCAACACGCATGCTCCACCCGCATCTCCAAGACAATTCCTGGCTGAATTTAGCACGTGAGTTTATCTTCACCAGGGCAGAGCTTTTGCAGAGCTCAGATCTCTCTGGGAGACAGGCTTTGAACAGCCGCAGCTTCGCAGGAATGAGTGGATCCACACACGAGCTGCTCTGTCAGGATGTGCGAGCTGAGATCCCAGCCCAGTCAGCCCCAAGGGGTGCCACCGAACACGGATCTGCGGAGCGAGGGGCACTGGGCTGGGCTCTGCTCTGGGATAACAAATGCAAATCTGCTGGGCTCCCCAGGAGAGCCGCTAATGCATTTTTGCAACCAAGCCATCGCATCACACTGGGAAGGTTTATTTTGGGAGCAGGATAATGATTTAGAGCTGACAGGTTACCTTTGGAAGCTCTCCCTGCTCCGATGGCTGCTGGAAGAGAGCAGGCCTGAGCAGCGCTGCTGAGTGAGAAGTGACAATCACACCCGTGGTCCTCTCCAAGCTTGAAGCTAGGAAAGCAAATGCCCACCCTCTCCCCACACCAAGTTTATTTCCTCAGAAGAACCATTTCCTTTCAACATAGACACTTGCAAACACAGTCCTAGAAAAGTATGGAGTTGCCAGGGCTGCTTCACCATAACCCAACACCATTCCGTCCAAACACCCCGCAACACTGGCTCTTCCGGAGAAGGGAGCCTGCAGGCAGCCCAGCGACAGAATCACAGAATCAGTTAGATCGGAAAAGATCTGAGATCATCGAGCCCAACCTGTGACCGATCACCACCATGACAAAATCCAGTCTTTCCTTCAAGACCTCCAGGGACGGTGACTCCACCACCTCCCGAGACAGTCCGTTCGCAGTGTAATCAGCACAGCCCGGACTGCTGCGGCAGCTCCGTCAACTCCTCAGAGCCCTCGCGCGTGGCCACAGAAGGTGCCCGTGGCTGACACCCCTGGGCCCAGCCCGAGCCCACCCGCCCCGGTGCTCACCAGGCCTGGTGGAAGGTGTGCCCGCACGGCACGGCCGCCACGTCCCGTTCATTGTCGAAGAAGTCGGAGCAGATGGTGCAGTGGGCGCGGATGGGCATGGCGGGGCCGCGGAGGTTAAAGGGGGAACTCCAGAGGGTCGCAGCCCCGGGGCCAGAGCCGGCGCGCGGCCCCGCGCGGTTCAAACGCGACCGCGAGAGCGCCGCTTCCGGCCCGCTCCGGAAGTGACCTCAGGGGATCCCGCGCCGGGGCCAAGGGTGGGGCGGGAGCGAGTGGGCGTGGCGCCTGAGGCGGGTCCGGGAGGCGGGGCCTGTGGGAGTGGGCGGGGACTCGGCCCGTGCCCCACGGAGCCCGGCGATGGTACCGGGAATCCTTCCCGGGAATCCTTCCCGGCGGCGAGCTCTCAGGGGTCCCGCTGCCCGGGCAGCGGTGCCGCTTCCAGCCCGCCGCGTCTCGCTCAGCTCCGTGCTGCCGGCACGCGTGGCACCCCCGGCCCCACAGAGAGACTGGGCAGGCGGCGCTGGTGCTGTCTCAGTTTGTCCTCAGCGGGGTCTTTATTTGCCAGAGATACAGCGGCGGGGCGCGGGGCGGCGGCGGCAGCCGCGGGCGGAGCCGGCCCTGCAGGCATGCAGCTGCGAGGGGGGAAGCGGGGACCGGGGAGGGGGCACGGAGGGGGCAGTGGGGGTCCTCCAGGCACAACGCGTGGGGGTCCCCGTGTCCCCCCCCGGGGGTCCCGGGACGGAGAGGGGGTCTCCGGGACGGCCCCCGCTCCGTCCCGCGCGGCCCCGCCTGCGGTCCCGCACATGCACGCGTGTCCCGGGGAGCCCCGCCACGCCCCCCCAGCGCTGCGGGGCGTGCGGCCCAGGGGGCTGCCCCGCGTCTCTGGGCATCCCCGGGGGAGGGGACGGTGGCGGGGGACAGACTGAGAGAGCTGGGAGGACACGGGGGAACGGGCGCCATGCAGGGCTCTGCCCCGCGGCCGGCTCTCCGGCGGGGCACGTAGAAAAGGGGGCGCAGGCGGGGCTGGGGGGGCCATGCCGGGGCTATGTACAGGGGGCGCGGGGGCCGCTCAGCCGCTCTGCTCGCTGGGGGGCTCGGCGGCGGCCCCGACCTCGTTACACGTGGTGGCGGGCGGCGTGCCGGGGGCCGCGGGCTCCGGGGCCGTGGCGGCGGGGGCCGCGGGCTCCGCGGCGGGGGCCGGGGCCGAGGCCGTGTCGGTGGCGGGCTCTGTGGCTGCGGGCTCCGTGGCCGCGGCGGCGGGAGTCGCTGCCGGGGCCGGAGTCGCTGCCGGGGCTGGAGTTTCTGCCGGAGTCGCTGCCGGGGCCGGAGTCGCTGCCGGGGTCGCTGCCGGGGCCGGGGTCGCTGCCGGGGCCGGGGTCGCTGCCGGGGCCGGCGCTGCCGCCGTCTCCGTCTGCTCGGGCGCCCGCAGGCGTTTCATGAGCGTGGTCACTCGCACGGCTTTCTGCGGGGGAGAGACGAGGGGATGTGGGGCTGGCGGAGGGGCAAGGACTGGCAGCTCCACCAGGCTCACAGCCCCATGGTGGGTGACCGGACTCGGCTGGGAGGGGACACGGAGGCACGGTACACCCACACCCACCTTCCACTTGGCCCGGGCGAAGTTCTTCTCGATCTGGGCACAGACGCCATCCTTGATGTTCTTGTCAGAGGCAGCATTCCCCGAGATCCTGGAGAGGCAGTGAGGGATGAGCAGCCCCCACCAGCCCCCTTGGCTCCCCATCTGACCCTGCCGCTGCTCACCACTCATGGGAGATGGCCTCCTCTGCTGTGATCCTCTGGTCCTGCTCCACCTCCATCAGGCGTGTCACCAGCTCCTTAGCTGGGGGCACAAGGGGAGAAGTCAGTGCTGGTAGGGGACAACACGGGACCCCACGTAGCCCACAGTGTGAGGCTCACCCGCTTGCGAGATGTCATCCCAGTACGGCGGGTCGAACTCATAGTCCCCAGCCAGGATTTTGCGGAAGAGGTTCTTGTCGTGATTCTCATAGTCATCCTCATCTGCCTCCTCGTAGAAAGGGGGGTTTCCCGAGAGGCTGGGGAATGTGGTGGGGGGTTCAGTCCAGTCCCAGCCCCAAGCCCTCGTAGCTACCCTGTCCCTCACCCCACACTCACAGGATGTACATGATGACACCGATGGCCCAGCAGTCCACTGGCCGCCCGTACCGCTGCCGCCCCACCACCTCCGGAGCTGCGAGAGACAGAAAAGCAACCATCCCCTGGGGTCCCCAGCCACCCAGCCTCTTGGCCATGGGGTGATGGGGAGTGGAAGGCACCCACTGGAAGCACCCAGGATGAGCCCCCAGGGTGATGGGGAATGGGAGGTGCAGCAGCAGGTAGTAAGGAGCAGCAGGGACCTGCTGGGACCCAGCACTGCCTGCCCCTGTATGCCCACCCAGTTTGATCTCACCCACCCAGGTACTCGGGGGTGCCACAGGGCTCCTTAATGAGCCCGTTCTCCAGCTTGGCCAGGTGGAAGTCACTGATGACGATCTTGGAGTTCTTCAGGCGATTATAGTACACCAGGTTCTCCAGCTGCAGGCACAGGGACTGTGAGTGCCAGGACAGAGGGCATGGCAGCACCTATGGGTGCTCCCACCCCCCTGCCACCCACCTTGAGGTTTCTGTGGACGATCTTGAGTGAGTGCAGGTAGGCAACAGCCTCCAGCACCTGCCGGATGACATTGCTGGTGTCCTTCTCCGAGTAGTAGCCCTGGTCCAGGATCCAGTCGAAGACCTCCCGGCCAGTGGCCCTGCAGACAGCAGCTCTGCTGAGACCCATCCCTGGTGGGGCCACCCCCCTCCCCCCAAAATCTCCCAAACTTACAGCTCCAGAAAGATGAAATATTCCTTGCGGGTGATGTAGACATCCACCAGCTGTAGGATGTTGGGGTGTTTCACCCTGCAGAGAGACATGAGCATGGGTGGTAGTTTCCAGTTTGCCCAGGAGCACAGGATCCCCTCCAGCCCCAGCACTCACATTTTGAGGATGATGATCTCGTTTTTGGCTGCCTTCCGCACTTTCCGCCCATCCCGCTTCAGAAACTTCTTGCAGGTGTACAACTTCCCCGTCGTCTTCTCCTTGGCCCGGAAGATTTCACAGAACTCCTCCCTGCAAGGGTACCCCCAGACATCACCCCATTCCTGGGGACCACTAAGACTGGGGTGCTTGGATGGTCCCTGGGCCCACCAGCATTCCCCCAGATCCCAGTAGCCAGGGGAGATGCCACAGAAGTGGAAGGAAGCTGTGGCTAAAAAACCACTTGGGAAGTGGGAAGAAAAATAGCGGTGAGAAGCAACTGATATGGAAGAAGCAAATTGATAGGGAAGGGGCAGAATTTGCTGGTTAAAAAGCCCCATCCTCAGGACAGGAGGGGTAAGACCCACTGAGAAGCCACTCATGCTGAGGTGGAAGAGCAGCACACCTGACACTAACATCAGCACATCTGTCGGGAAGAGAGAAAGGGAGATGTGTCGGTAGCTGCAGTATTTCTGTTCTATTATTAATGGTGTTTGAGCCCATCGGCCAGGCTGGAGCTGCAGGGGAGCCCCCGAGGGGCACTTGGCATTGCTCCAGTAAAGCTGTTGGCTTTCCAATCCTGCCAGCTGTGCTGAAATCCCCACTGCCCTGGGTGGAGGGGAATAGTGACCTGGGGGCTTTGGGACAAACTGCTCAGAGGATGGAGCAAAGATCTGAGAGCACCAAGGTCCCCACTGCCACCCAGTATGACCCTCCCATGTGCAACCTCAGTCCAAGCAGGTGTTTTAGAAGTTGATGGAAAAAATTCTGGTGCCTGTTTTGCAGTCAAGCTGCTCTCAAGGGGTGTGAGGATTTCACTTTTTGGAGTGCATCCTAACGGGTTCCTCAGTACGGCAATAAAGGCTGGGGAAAGCAGCAGTGCTCCACTGCCCCCCAAGTGACATCTGCCTTTCCATTGCTGTAGCTGAGCCCTCCTGATTCACAAAATCCTCAAGGGAGCCAGGATCATATGGAATTGCTGCAATCCCTGCAAATCTTGAGGGGAGGAGGGAGGGACACAGGGAGCTGCCCAGCTGCAGCCCGCAGCAGTGGGAAAGCTCACTGCCCGCCTTAGAGCTAGCTGTGAATATCCCCCATGCACCTATGAGCAAGAGGGACTAATTAGGGTAAAGCCACCCCAAAATACACCCTGCAATCCCCGCCAGCACCCCCAGAGCCCCCACAGGCAGTGTTGCGCCGCTCCTCAGCACCCCAAGAGCCCCACACAGGTGGCTGGGGTACCCCAGGGCATCCGTGGGGCCGTGGAGGGACTAACTCACGTTTTGATGACCTGGCCCAGGTCATATCTGTCGGTCACCTCAGACGGCTGGTTATAATCTTTCTTGTCTCCCAGCGTCACGCAGCCAAACGGCATCGCAGGGCCCGGTGCTGGCAGGGCAGGGAGAGGCAGTGAGTGCCCCAGCACTGCTGGTCCCCCTGGAGCCACAGCAGACCCTCCCGAGCTGTGCTAATTAACGTGGAACCTGAGCACAGCATCTGCTCGTGCTCTGCAGCTGCCGCAAGCTGCCGTGTGCCCAGCCCCGCCATCGATGTGCATCCATCCCCGTGGCATCCAGCCTCTCTGCCTGGGCTCAGGCTGCCAGCACAGCCACAAGCTGGCCTCTCTGGCCCATGTTTGTAGATTATTAATGATTAATTAGCAGTCAGGGTTAGCACAGTGCCTGGAGCACCCACTGGGGAGGCAAGCGGAGGTGAACGGATCCTTTCCTGTTTCTCAGCCCGTTTTGCCCACTGTAACATTTCAGCAGACGGGGCCTCCCCAGGCAGAGCACTGTCACACGTTGTCACATGTGCAGTGGGTTACACCAGTCTCAGCTTCCCATCCCCAACCAGCCCTGACTGTGGCACCAGGCAGGTGGCACTGCAGCTCGGAGGTGCCAGCCCTCCTGCCACTGGCAGCGGTCAGGACAGCAGCCTTGGCACACGCCAGCTTCTCCAGCCCTTTGGGAAGGATGCCTTTCCCCTTGCTTCCCTGTTGGGAACACTTCAAAATAAGATCCTTCTCGAAAGCTTCCCAGATGAAAAAATTTGGTCACATAAAGTAATTTTTCCCCCTTTCCCACCATGTTACTGGGAGGAAGTTTCAGCTGACATTATTTTTTGACAGCTCAGAAGATGACAGAGCTGCCTGGGGCCCCACTTGGATGGGCCTGAGTGGGACTTGGGAAGCAGGCACGATGCTGGAGGCACCCAGTGGCCAGCACTAAAGCTCCCCAAACACCATGCTGTGCTGTGTGGGCCTGGCTGTTCCCCTCCGGCAGCGCCCGGGGCCGGGTGGTGAGGGCTGCGGGCAGGATGGCTGCGGGATGCGGGATGCGGGAGCCGGCATCGCGGGTACCCAAGCGCCGAGCCTGTTGCTATGGCAATGGGAGCTGAAGATGCAGAAAGCGGCACATCCTTTGGAGGGGGCAGGGACGGGCAGCACCCGGCAGCACCCGACCCACCTGCAGGTGCACAGCCCCATCCCTGCCGTGCGGGCCCTGGCAGCAAGGCGTGCTGCCTGCAGCACCCAGGGCATGCACTTAAGTGCTCCCTGGAGTGATTGACCCAAACCTGGGTGGGACGTGAGTGCGGTGAGCCAGGGAAGGGGGGGATGCTCCTTCCAGCCTCCATCCTTGGGGCTGACCTGCTTCTGTGCCTGCTGGAGTGGTGCCCAGAGGATAGGTGCTCCCAGAGAGCAAGGCACCCAGGCGCTGTCCTGCCAGGAAAGCCTGCAGTGGCTAAGAGACCTGCCCCAGTCCCACTCAGTGTGCACCAAGTCCCAAAAGAGAAGCAGAGTGCCCATGGGACACCACTGCTTGTGGCCCACATTGGATGAGGCTTTCCAGCCTACACCTGACTCATCCCAGCAGCTCTCCCAGAAAACGTGCCCTGCCTGGCACCTCTGTGTCCCCATGCAACATGACACCGGCTCTCCTGTGCCACTGTACCTGGCCAAGGGGAATGAGATCTGTCCTGGCAGCTGCTGGAGGGATGGTGGGCTCAGTTCCCCAGATCATCAGGGGTAGGGTTGGCCACTGGACAGGCAGGCAGGCTGGCAGCACTGGTGTCACAGTGCCAGGATTAGCCAGGAAGGGGACCCAGGTGGGATGATATACTGGGATTTTATTGCTGTCTCTGGGAGCACTCAGCTAATCTGCACTCATAAAATTAGTTCCCATTGGTCTAGTGGGGACCCATCCAGCCAGGGGGTATTTTCATCTTCCTCTGCCTCAGGCTGGCTTTGAGGGGCTCAGTGCACCTGGGATACCCTGCAAGGGAGACTGGCACCCAGCCCAACACCGGGGTCAGCACCTGCACCCCTCAGGTGAGAGCACCCCCACTGGGGCAGAGGTACCCAGGCAAGAGGTGGGCAAAGGGATGAGTGCTCCCTCCCCGGGGTGCTGGGGGGAAGGCTCGGTGCTGCGCTGGCTCCCGCACGCAGCCAGCACCCCCCTCCAAGTGTCTAATTTGGGAGCAGAAGCAACAGCGGGTGTAAGACAATAGCGGGGAAGTGGGTGGCCGGGTGGGGATGGCACGGAGGGATGACGCAGCCGTGCAGCCCTCGCCAGCGGGGCCCCCCAACCCCCGACCCCCAGCTTTGCCCCACGGCGTGAGATGCCACGGGCTGGTGGGTGTTTCATCTCCGGCCCCGCTTCCACCTGCAGCTGCCCTGGACATGTCCGTGGCGGGTTCCCCCTGCCATCCCGCCCCCACGTCCCGGGGGAAGGATGTACCGAGGAGAGGCAGAAAACGCAGCCAGGCTAAGACGGACCGAAATATTGCTAGTGTAGGCAGCGGGCAGGCAGCGGGAGGCGGAGGGGAGGCGAAGGGGCCGGCCGGCCCGGCGCTGCCCGGCGAGCCGCCGGGCTGGGGCTGACACAGGGCTGCGGGAGTCCCACCGCCCCCGGCCCGGGGCGTGCGGAGGGACAGCCCGGACCGCGCAGCGCAGGGAGGTCTGCGTTTGGCCGGCTCGGAGCGCTGCGGCAGCGGAAAGGGAGCAGACTGCGGGAAAGAGAGGTGCGGGGTCCGGGAGGGGATGCTCGGTGGCGGAGGCACGG
>VRYO01000638.1:1082930-1097799 GCA_009812075.1 Sialia sialis | reverse complement strand
CAGCTCTCGGGGCAGGCGGCACGTCACCTCGTTCTTCAGCACTTTGGGGTGGCAGTCCCGGCCCCCCACCGTCATGGTGATGTTCATGCAGGTGGCCACGGCATCCAGCCCCCATTGCTGCCCAGACAGAGCACCGTGAGCTCAGGGGTTCTGGCAGTGGGATCCCCTACTGTGGCTCACCCCACCGCCCCACGTACCTTCACTGCGATCTCATCATCGCCGGGCTTGAGGCGGAACCGCCTGCCCTCCTGCAAGGGGTAGAGCTTGGGCCGGGAGTAGTAGCGGAGACGGAAGAGCCAGCGGCCGTGGGCGCCGTCCAGCAACACGCTCAGGTTCCCCAGCACCACCTCCACCTTGCTCTCGAAGGGGAAGGCTGGACTGTGGCACAGCAGCCGCCCCGGTGCCAGCGGGCTCTCACACTCCTGAGGGCAGGAAGATGCTGAGCACCAGCTCAGAGTGTGCCCAGGGGATTGGGGTGGGGTGGGGTGGGCAGGGCCGGGGGCCCACACCCCGGTGCTTACTGTGGCTTGGGTAACCACACCACGGGCTTCAAAGCGGATCTTGGCGCGATACACGGAGTTCAGGTGCGTGCCGATAATGGTGAGCAGCGAGCCCCTACAGTGAGCAGCGATCGGGTTCCCCGGGGTGCACACGGTCCCCAGGGTACCTGCAGTTCCCAGCACCTCATCCAGCCGAGCCAGAGCAGTGGGAGGACAGGACTGTCCCCTCACCCAGGGGAAGGGACCCCACGCACTCACTCATAGCTGCAGCTGGGGACGATGGCGGATACAGCGGGGTCAGGGCGGTACAGGAAGGGCTCGGGGGCAGGGAACTCCTCCCCGTCGATCCACAGGGCTACCCAGGCTGCGCCCAGGCCACCAGCGGCGGGAGCCGTGCATTGGATTGTCCCGTTGTCCTGTCTGGAGACACGACAGCCGCGGCTGGGGGAACAGCGGGACTGCAGGGGCTCCCCGTGGCCGTGCCGTGCTGGGGACCCTGCTATGCCAGGGCAGAGCAGGGATGTACCTGGGCTGCTCGGTCAGGGCACACTCGGAACCATTGACCATCACCCGCCAGCTGCTCCCTGCCGAGAGGTGCGTGCCACGGAGTGAGAGTTGGGTGCCACCCCCCCGCGGGCCAAACGGGGGGTGCAGGGCACTGACGTGGGGCTCCTGAGCAGAGATGGGATCAGTGGGATGGGCGAGCGAGCCAAACCCCCCGCGGCCCTGCCAGGGGCACTGCCAGTGCGGCACCGTACCACGAAGACGAAGCCGTCGAGGGTGGAGGAGCCGTAGACCCGGAAGCCAAAGGGCCTGGCGGGCTCCTCCACAGTGAGCACCACGTCGGCTGGGCCCCCCACTGCTGCCGGGCCCCCCGGCTCCAGCTCACACACCAGCACATCCACAAACTCCTTGCGGGGTGAGGTGGGCGGGGATCTGCGGGACAGTGATGGGGGATCAGCCCCAGGCCGGGGGCAGCCCCGGACCCCTCTCCGCTGCTGTTCTCCCCCAGCACACCTGTAGTTCTGGCTCTCCTCCGGCAGCACGGTGCAGCCTCGCCGTCCCACTGCCACCCGGTAAGCACTGGGGGGGCTGCGGCTGGGGTCGGGCTCCGGGTGGGAGCGGAAGGTCATTCCACAGAGTGTCACCCGTGTCCGACTCCGCAGCGGGGCGCTCCGGGGATGGAACTGTGGGAGAGACACCTGTGTGACCCCAAGGGCCCAAAGTCCAGTGACTGTTGTGGGTCCAGAAATACCCTTCTCTGAGGAACACAACACCCATCCCAGGGAGGGGGTCCCACCACATGCCACCTCATTTGCCAGGTCCCTTTCTATCCAAGTGCCTGGGAGGTGTGAGGAGCAGGGGAACAGCAGCGCAGACCTACGTCGGTGAGGACGGGGGGGCAGCTGTCCTGGACCCAGTGGCCGGTGCACTCATGGTGACGCCTGCACCCATCTCTGCACCAGCCGCAGCCCATGAAGCGCTCGGCCCTCAGGCAGCGCTGGCACGTGGAGAAGTGGTGACAGCCAGGGCCAGTGACGTTCAACAGCCACACCTGGGGATGGACAGTGGAGGTGAGGGGGACACACGGAGCTCCATGTGCACCCTATGCCCCTCAGACCCCTCACTCACCTTGGTGCCAGCAGTGAAGAACAGTGAGCGGCTTTGCAGCCCCATGGCACCTCGCACTGGCCCTGACTCTCCCAGGGAGAAGTTGGACAATGTCACAAGGTGGGAGCTGGAGCGCTGGAGAACCATCTGCAGCAGGGCAGAGCAGGGGGCTGAGCATACCCCACAGCCTGCCAGGACCTGTCATCCCACCCAACCCCCCATCCCACCTGGAAGATGCGTCCTTCTGCTGTGCCCAGGTGGGCCACAGTGACGTTTCCCATGGCGGTGATGAAGAGGGAGGTGAGGAGGACACCTGTCAGCTGCCCATTGAACAGGTCCACTTTGTGGGAGGCAGCAGGGATGAGTGTGGGCTGATCCCAGCACCTGGTGTTGACCACTGGTGCAGAGAGGTTCACCTGTGGCCAAACAAGGAGTGGGTGACTTGAAACAGGCCCTGGTATCCCGACTCTCACACCCTCGTGGATAGGCACCAGCTTGTGCTGTGAGATATTTTGGTACAGCACGAGATTGCTTAAGTTCCCCTCCAGGCTGGGAAAATTTTGGGGAAAAACACATCGGCAGGCCCTCCCTCAGTCCCCCCATGTGGCGTCAGATCCTGCCCTCCCTTCTCACCCATCTGGATATAGTTATTTGTGCTGGCACCACAGGATGCACACTCCAACCTCAGCCCTCCCTGACCCCTGGAGCTCAGCAAGGGGCTGGGGTTGAAGAGAGACACCAGGAGCCATGGGGTCCCCACTGAATTTCCCCTGCCACAGTGTGAGTCAGCAGCAGTGAGCTGTCAGCTCTGTGCAGGAAGAGGAGGGGATTTGGCTGCACCTTGCCCTGAGCCTGGCTGAGGACACAAAAATTCGTGTCATGTGCTGGGACAAGGGGGCCCTGCCGGGGTACCCACCCACGTGCATCCTGGCCATGCCAGGGCATGTACCTGGGACACGGTGTTCCTGCCCCGCGGCTGCGGCAGATGGGGAACCCCGGTGACTAATTACACTTCCGCCTGCGGTTTATTTGCCCAGAGAAGGCGGTGGCTGGGCCTGGGGGACAAGGCAAGAGCAGCCCGCACCTCACACATCCAGTCTGCGAAGCACCGAGCCTCTGTGGCTTTCCTACCCTCCCACACATGAACAAGCTGAGAGGGTGGCTGGGGTCCAGGGACAGTCACCATGGGGGCCAGAGGCGGGGCTCCCGGGGAGGCCATACCAGGAGAGGAATTGGCCCAAATGCACGGCATGTGGCAGTGTGCCCTTGTGCTGGCACGTGTACCAGTGAGGTGGGGGCTCAGCAGGATCCCTGCCTGCACCCAGCCTCTTGGTGCAGCTGGGGCTGCCGGAACATAGCAGCCCCTGCAGTAGCTGGTGTGTGGCTGCTGGGCTGACTCACACCTGGGTGATGCCACTCTCCCCTTGAACTACCCCACCCCACCATCCATCCCGCTCTACCAGTGTTTCCCAGCTCCCGAACCCACTTTCCCACATCCCAGCCCACCCCCAGGGCTCCCGGGCCGGACGTGGTGCAGGGTGGAGCACTCACATTGTGTGGGCAGTACTCCACTGGCTGGAAGAAACTGAGCCCCCGCAGCAGTGGCTGGTGCCCGGTGCCGCAGCACTTCTCCATGCCCTCCTCCATGGCCTGATTGAGGAGGCGGAGGGGGAAGGCGCAGACAGCCGAGTTCTCCTGTGGCACCCGGCTCTCCGGCCGGCTCTCGGCAAAGGCACCGAAGAGCACCATGTCTGTGTCGTTGATGCCGAGGTCACGGGCCAGGCGTGCACCAGGGCGGGCAGCGTGGGCTGCCTGCAGCACATTGTAGGCAATGTCCCTCTCAGCATCCTCCTCTTTGCTGCGCCGGCGCCGGCGCTTGGACTCGAAGCGGCAGTCGAGGACGAGCTCACGGTAGCGGCGCAGGTCATGCTCATGGGTGCTGAGCCGTGCCAGGCGTGTGTGGTACACTGTTGATCCCGGCCGTTCCGGCTGCACTGTCAGGAAGTAGACGTGGTCCCCGTCGGCAAAGGAGTGCACGTAGTGGATGGTGTAGTTGTTGCGGTATTGTGGCAGCACTGTCAGCCACTGGAAGTCACTTGAAAAGCCATCCAGGGTGCCCTTCAGGCGTCGGACGGACACCGACTGTGGGCTGTACTGTGCTGCCACACTGCTGTTGATGGTAGAGCCGAGGTAGAAGAAGGAGGCGTAGGAGGTGGCCACCACAGTGGCACTGGTCCCCAGTGGGCTGACCACACAGTCAGGGCAGAACGCAGGGCTGTTCCCCTTGGCTGAGTACAGGCAGTGCGTGGCTGCGATGGACACCTTACCATCCCGCACCTCCAGCTGGTGCTGATAGCACAGCCCATGCCGTGCCGTGCCACAGCTGTACAGCCATGGCTCCAGTGGGTCCAGCAGCAACAGGACATTGTCTGTGTCCTCAGGGCCATCTGTGGTGGCTGGGCACAGGCGACAGATCTCGCACTCGGCACTGCCCACAGGGCCGGTGATAAGGACGGAGAGCAGGCGCAGCTCGGGGCTGACCAGCAGGATCCGGTTGCGGACCGCCACAAACACAGCAAGTGGGGCATCAGAGTCGGTGAAGACAGCAACATTCTGGATGGGGCTGCCAGCATCGAGGCTGGGCAGTGTGTAGGGGATGGAGAAGTTCCTGGTGGAGCTGTACTGGATGCGGGGACACTGCCAGGCACCGGCACCCAGCAGGGCCAGGGTGAGCAGCAGCCAGAGGCACATACAGGGCGACAGGCCCATGCTGTGCAGTGCCACTGGTGTAGGGCTATTGATGGTGCTCGGCACCCAGCAGGCTCAAAACGTGTGGAGGATGGGCCACCATTGCATCTGCCAAAAGTAAAAAAGGAACGGTTTTACCCACTTCTCTTAGGTGAGGACCCGGGCACAGCCACAGCCGGGTGTCAGCTGGGAGTGCCAGGGTTTCCAAGGGCCAGATGATGATGGGTAGTGCCGAGAGAGGATCAATCACACCAAACCTCTTCCGAAATACCATGAGTAGGAGGTGATGCCAAGCTGCCTGTGGCAGAGGGACAAATGCTGCCTTCTGCCACCTACAGACGCTGCCTGTCACCCTGGAGCATCTCTGCCCTGCGGTGACCCATTCCGGGGACTGGGATAGGGACCCTGCCAGCTCCCGGGACAGCAAGGGGGACTGCGGGTCCCTGCGGTACTAGGATAAGGTCCTCGCAGCGTCCCGGGACTGGGACCCCGAACTACCCCCGGCCTCCACCCCCGGCTCCGCCGCAACTCACCAGGTCCGGGGTCTCCACTGAGTCCGGCTGCCCCCGCCCCGCCCCGTCCGGTCCGGTCTGGTACGGTCCGATCCGAGCGGCAGGGCGTTCACCTGGGCGCTGCCGTGCGTTGCTGTGCCGTGCCGGGACAGGGCAGGGCGGAGCGGAGCGGGGCCGGGACGGAGCAGGCGAGGCGAGACGGGACAGGACGGAACGGGCTGGGCGGGTCCTGCCTCCGCACCGCCCGGGGCTCCCCGAGGGCCGGCACCGGCACACGCAGCCGGGGGGAACGGGGATGTTCGGGGAACGCGGCGATCGGGGTACCCGGAGGGTGGCTGGGCACTCCCGGGGGGACAGGCACGGCTGGGCACGGTGCCCAAGAGGCGCACGGGTGTGAATCAGGGCGATCGGAACGCGGGGGCACGGCTGGCACAGTGCCTCGGCTGCCCGCTGCAGGGCCGGGTGGCCGTCGGGGGAGCCCCCTGGCTGGGAAGTGGCTGCCAGCAGCATCCCTGGGTACCAGTGAGGTCCTGCAGGTCGGTACTCGTTGGCCCGTCGGCCGCAGCCCCCAGCCCCCGCTGCCATGAGGGACGGCTGACACCCCGACCCTTGGAATCGGAATTGCCGCTTCCCCAAAGTTCCCGCGGTGACACTCCTGCTCAGCACCGGAGTTCCCAGATGGGAGAAAAGAGCAAGGCTGGGAGAGCCACAGTTTTACCAGAGCAGCTGTGAGGGTAATTTCTGTTGTTGCCATTCTGTGTCTCATGCCCCTTTTTTTCCCTGGCTGCCCGCAGTGGCAGGAGGTGCCAGCACCTCTGTGAGTGACTGTGTGGTGTTCGTAGAGATGCGGGAAGATCCTTTACATCCCGATCCATACATGGATTTGCCCTCCAAGTGCCCTGCTGCCCTCGGACGCTGGGGCCACGAATCCCAGCTTTGCACATGGACCTTTCCTCCCGGTGAGCAGGGCGCTGAGGGTGCCAGGAGAGGCTGAGCCTGCCCAAAGTGCCCTGTGCCCGCACCTGGCCAGCCCCGGCCCTCCCAGGCTCCCGCCCCGTGTTGTGCAAGGCGCGGCAGTTCCGCTGGCTCCGGGCCTTACCCAACAGCCCCTTCCTCCGGCTGCGCCTTCGCTCGGTTTCGACATGAGCTGGCCGAGGCCAGCTCAGCCCGGCGATTTTGCCACTCCCAGTCTCCAGCCGGCGCCGCCTCCTGCCAGCACAACCCCGGCAAACCTCGCACCACTCCCGAGCAGCTTTCCTGGCTCCCGGCAGATGCTCGGGGCTGGACTGCACCGTACCAAAACTTGGAACGAACTTTCCCCCCAGCTTGGTCCTCCCCCCACTCCAGTGAATATACAAGAATGCGACAAGACTTAACTTAGGGTCCAGATAATGTTTATGAGCAAAGACAAGCGATTACACTCTGGCAGGAGCAAAAATACAGGAGCAGATCCCTGTGCTAGCCCTGCCAGATCCTTCCCAGCTCCCTCTGTGTCAGGGTGCCATCCTGATGGCGCTGCCCCTCCTGCAACACCTATTCCAGCACTATTCAGACAGCCCCAACACATGGAGTTGGGCCGTTCATAGGTGCTCAGCCCCACACCAGTGCCTGGGGTGGTCAGAGAGGTGCAGGAAGCTCAGTGTAGCTAGGTTTGGGGGACAGGTGCTCCCGAGCCAAGGGGAAAACCCTCCTTGGGCTGGGGAGCACCGTGGCCTTGCACCAGGGGGGTCTCCAAGGAGATGTGCTTGAGCTGCCCCTTTTAGGGTCCACCACCCACAGCCAGAACCACGAGCCCACAAGCACCCTGACAAACACCTCAGCAGCTCTCTGGAGATGCTCTGTGTCCCTGTGGTGAGGTGGGCAGGACCCTGTTGTCCCAGCTGGGGCAGGCTGACCCACTGTGCCTGCCAGCATCCCCAGGGACAGACATCCTTTCAACAGCCACAGTGGGAAGGGTCCAGGCTCATACAGGTGCCAAGGGGGCAAACCCGCTCTGGGACTGCAGAGGCTCCCTGGCACTTGGGAGGTCCAGACCCCCAAGGCAGGGAGAGGAGCTGTGTGTGCCCCAGGCCAGCCCTGTCCCTTGCCAGGACAGTGTCACCCGTCATCTGCGGGCACAGCAACATAGGGGTCCCCTGAGTGCTGCCACATCTCCCCTGGGGACTCCCACCCTTGGCACAGCCACAGGATGTCAGAGAAGGGATGTGCCAGGCACAGGGAGCAGGACCCAGAGGCTCTGGTCCTCTCCAGTAACCTGGGGTACCAGCAGCCCCACTCCACAACAAGAAGCCCCACAACAAGGGATGGAGCTGGGGACTGGAGAGGAAGAGCAGCTCCCCAGCTGGGGCACTGCCTGCAGCTGAGAGGAAGTCCTGTTCAGCCCCTTCCCTTTCCCTGTGCACTTCATCTCTAACAACCAGGTTGGGCATTCCTGCAGGTGGGGCTTCCCTGTGCTCTGGGCTCCCTGGGAATGGGCTCCCCAGCACAGCGGGGGCTCTCCCAGCTGGCTCCATGTCCTGGGTGATGCCTGATGCCCATCAGTACGTCTGGGGCGTGAGGATGAAGAGTCGGTCTTCCTCCTTGCGGATCCACTTCATGAGCTTGTTGACAGCATTGATGGCGCCAGCTTTGGTCCCCAGGGGACTGTAGCATACATAGAGCTCAAAGGCATTGGTTACCTGGAGAAGGAACAGGACACATGCTGAGAACAGTCCCCCACTTGGGGCTGTTACTCCATCTTCCCCCCATGAGCTACCAGCAATAGGCAGAGGGGCTCCAGTGCAGGGACACAAAATGGCAGTGGGGTACTCCAAATGGGTTGTATCTGGTTTGCTCAGAAGTGTGAGAACCAAACCCTCAGCTTTGTCCTCAGAGTGGGTTTTCTCCAGAGCACTGAGTTCACAAGAAGACACGGCACAGCCCTTGGTGCTGGAATTCACCAGCTCCCATTGCTGTTCCCTGCCTGTCCCTCCCTCACACAGGGACAGGCTCACCCCCAAAAGGACCATGCACAGGCTGGGGGTCCTCCAAGGGGACCACAGAGCTGGTGCTATGTAGTTACCACCCCCCTTCCCCACCACCCAGAGCAGAAAAGACAGGCTCACCAAGCCCCACCCTTACCCACATGGGCCTTACCCACGCCAGGAGGTTCTCACGGGGGCCTGTGAAATAGATGTTCTTCAGGGGCCGTGAAGAGTTGTGGGCCCGACTGTGCAGGTACTGATAAAGCCCCAAAAGCCTCTCCTTCTCCTCCTCCTGCACGTAGGGAGCCTCAATCTCTGGGCTGCAGGAACACAGCACTCCGTTAACCCCCTGCAGAAAGGGCTTGGCCCATGCCACATGCCACAGCCCTGGCCCACCTTGGGACCTCACCTGGTGAAGAGCCCGGAGCTCTTGGACTTGTAGATGAAGTGCCGGAGGTCAGGGATGCCCACCTGGGTGACGCTGTAGAAGGGGGTGCGCAGGGCCTCCTGCAGAGCGTGGTGCACGCCCCGCCGCCGCAGGCGCTCCTGGAAGCGCCGCTTGCAGTCAGACACAGTGAAGAAGTCCTCACGGTCAGTGGAGACCAGCAGCAGGCACAGGTCCATCTCCTGCTCCAGGTAGGAGATGTGGGCGTGGAAGAAACCGCTGGAGTTGAACTTAGGGAGGCAAATGGGAGTCCAGGCTTCACCCTCCCGGAAAGACGAAGAAGAGCTGATGAGGTTGAAGAGCAGATGGAGGTCAATAGGGTGAAGGAACTGATCCTTCTTCCTCACGAGAGACACTAGCTGGTTCCCAGACAGCAGAATGGAGAAGACCAGGCTCTTGGCCTTGGCCTGCTGCAGGCTGCTGCTGACAGCGTCCCGCACACTGGCGGCCAGGGGCAGGCAGCGCACGGCGCCCATCAGGAAGCTGGGGTCGTGAGCCATGAGGTCCAGCAGGTTGTCAGTGATGCGCTCGGAGCCAGCCAGGAGCCGGCGCAGGTCATAGTTCTGCTTCTGCTGGAAGATGTGGTTAAGCTGGGTCCAGGTGAGCAGGCTCAGAATCTGGTAGTAGATGTAGAGCAGCTCGTGGGCAATCTCCTGCTCCGACTGCCGGGTGCGTGCCACTGCCACCAGCACCAGCGGGCTCCTCCGCACAAAGACCACCTTGTAGCCATCTGCTTGGGAGGGAGTCCCCGGGGGTCGGGGACAGACCTGTGAGCCTGGCACCCCAGGGCTACAGCCAGGCTGCAGCCTCTCCCCCCAGCAACCCATCTGCCCCTGGGGACAGCAGACATGGCCCATGGTGGCAGGCGCATGGGTGGGCAGGCTGTGACCCCCCATCCCACTCCCCCCCAGGGTGGTACCTGCGTGGATGGACCGGATGGCATTTTTCTCGGCCTCCAGGAAGGACACCAGGGCCATCATGACACCCATGGTGCTGGACAAGGCCTCCTCAGAGCCATAGCGGGAGTACACGGGCTTGCCTGCCTCGCTCAGCACGAAGACGTGCTTCCTGTGCAAGCGCCAGGCGTCCATGGTCACATCCTCCTCCTCCTTTCCCGACAGCACCGAGTCGCGGCGGGTGGTCTGCGGGGATGGCTCCAGCTTCCCCTCCTTGCCTGGCCTCATCTCCTCCTCCAGGTCGAGGGCCATGCCCGTGAGCTGCGTGCTCAGCTCGCTGAAGTCCTTGCTGATCTGCTCCATGCTGCTCTGCTTGGCCGGCTCTCCCTGTCTCTCCTCTGGGCTCCGTGCCGCAGCCGCCCCATCCTCGGGACTGGTCAGGTCCTCATAGGAACGGGTGTGCACGAACATGGCTCCCTCCTGGCCCGCCCCTGGGAACAACGGGCCATGCAGCATCCGTCCACGTGTTCCCCATGCGGACCTGCCTCCTCTCCCCGTCCCACAGCACCCTGTGGGTGTGGGTCCTGCTGGTGGGAGTCATGAGTGGGCCCACCTCCCCTTTCCCACAGGGCTGTGGAGGTCCCAGGCTGCATGAGGAGCTGTTCTTTCCCCCCTTGGTGAGCTGTGGTGCATACCTGGCTCCGTGCCCTGTGCCAGCCCTGGCGTGGGGCTCTCGGATCTCTCCGCATGCTGCCCATCTCCTGGTGCCAAGGACCCATTGGGTACTTCCCAGCTTTTCTTCTTGTGGACATCTGCAGCCATTCCTTGGGGCAAGGACCTGCATGTGACCCACAGTGTCACCCCTGTGTCCCCTCACTTTCAAAGCAGGCCCTGAAATGCTCTGTTCTCTAGCAGGGCCAGGCCAGCACCCATGGCCCAATACCGCTGGCTCAGCAAGCAGCACTGAGCTCTGGTGAGATGTCAGGAAAGCTGCTCTAATCCAGCAGGATTTCCTCTCTCACACAGCCCCAGCTCTTTCCAGTCCCCTGCCAACGCCACCTTTCATCCAGGCTTGGCCCCGATTTCCCCCATGAAAGCTGCTCAGCCTCCCTGTGCAGCGAGGGGGAAGGGACATGGCCCTGGATGGGGCTTGTCCCATACACCAGAGATCCCAGAGGCCTCGTGTTTGCCAAGGGAGGGGTTTATGACCGTCCTTGGACCGGGTTAGGTGGGAGGCTGGTGACACTCCTCCTGAGTTGGCACATATGGCGTCACCTCAGGAGCCCTCTCCAGCAGAGGCCATGCCTCCAGCCCGCTCATTCCTCCCTTCCCTGGGGGAAAACCAGCCCAAAAGTGAGCACAAGAAAAAGCAACAGGAGGCAGGCAGGCAGGCTGGCTAGGAGCTTGTGCCTCTGAACCCAGCTGCTAGGGAAGTTCATGCTCTGTGCCCCGGCACATTTTCTGCTCCCAAACCTAATCCAAACAAACACTGCACCCGGGGGAGCCAGACCAGCCCTCACAAAGTCCTGTGACAGCCCTGAAGGGTACCACGGAGTGGGTCAGTGCCCTGTCCTTACTGGGGGACTTAATGCAGCCCCCACCCCCAAACTGTGACAGCTCTGGAGGGTGTTGAGGAACTGGTCAAAGCTCTGTCCTACCCCGGGGAGCTAAATCCTCACCCCACAAAACCCTGTGACAGCTCTGGAGAGTACTGGGGAACAGATAAGGGCTTTCTCCTCATCTGGAGGAGCCTGGGACAGCCCCAGAGAGTGCCGGGGAGCTTACTGGGATCCCGCCTGCACCTGCGGGAGCCGGACACCCCACTAAAATCCTGTGACAGCCCTAGAGACGGCTGGGGAGTGGATCAGGGCCCGGTCCTCACCTTTCCTCCTCACCCTGCTGACCTTCCCGTGGACGAGACTCATCCCAGGACCACTCCCGGCCCAGCACGGGCCCACTGCGACCCTTCCCCCTTCAGCGCTGAGGTGTCACCGCTCCTGCAGCCCCGACACGACCCAGGCCCATGACCCCCCTTAAGGACAACGCGCAGGGACCCACCTCCGCGGCTCCTCCCGGGGCCGCCCTGCAGCCCCCTGGGCACGGCCTAGGTGGGTCGCAGAAGGGGTCGGAGCCGGCGGCGGGCGGTCACCTCTCGCCCTACCCCCGGTCCCGGCCCCGACCGCGGCGACACCCCCGCCATCGCGGCGACCCGCCGCGGGGCATCATGGGAGTTGTAGGCGGTGCGCTCCAAAGGGGATCATAGGAGTTGTAGTCCGTGAGCTGAAAAGACAAGCCTGAGAAGTGGCGGCAGGGATGGTGTGATAGAGACTACAATTCCTAGCACTCCCTAGGTGCCCGCGGGGAGGAGGGAGCCGGAAGTTCCGGGTTCTCGCCGTGGCGGCCGTGGGGCCTGTGCGAGGCGGGAGCGGCGGAGCAGGAGGAGGAAGAAGAGGAGGAGGTGATGAGGGTCTCTTGGGAGATAAAGGGGGTCGTCTGGGATAAAGGGGATCTTTCTCATTGGGGGGAGAGCGGCGAGGAGTGTCCTGAGGGACTCCCGGGGTAGAGGAGGGAAGGCTGCGGAATCCATGAGGATGGCGGGGTGTCTGTTTTGGGGTCACCCGTGGTGCAGGAATCGAGTGAGGCTGGGGGCGGCCCGCTGCGGGGCGTGAGGCAGCAGGTCCTGCCGCTGTGGGCCCGCAGCTGCGTGTGAGGACTCGGTGTCTTCATGAGCACCTCCCGCCCCAGTGGGATGTGGGTTGTGGGGTTGGGATGTTCGGCCCCTGGATCGGGATACAGTATCCCACATGGCAGTGTTGAGGCCTGCCAAGGGTGTATCACTGTCAGTAGTTATGGTGTTTCTGGGTATCTCAGTGTTGTTCTGAGGCCCTGCTATCAAGATTAGGGCCTTTTTTGCACCAGGTCATATGTGTGTCCATCTTGGAATGCTTGTGGTTGTAAAAGGGATGGACCAAAGTGGGCTGGATTCGTGCTGAGGTGCAGGGGTTCTGATGGGAGCTGTGTGTTAGCAGATGTAATCCCAAGTGATGGGCTAAATGGGATTTTGGGCTGTGAGTAAAGGCTTAGGTGGAGGCAGGATGTGGTCTGGTTCTGGTGGAGACCAGATAATGCAGTGATCAGGAGCGACTGGGAGTGATGACAGTGACCTCCCATGCTCTGTTTTTCAAAACAATTGCCGCCTCAAGAGGCTGGTGGTGCTGCTGCTGTGTGGTGTTACTTTTGGCAATGCTGCTGAAGGTGGAATCTACTTTCCTATCCTGGCACAGTGTTGGTGGTGTGAGAGTTTTTTCCAACATTCACTGGTTGGTGTGTTAGAAATTGGCCTGATTGTCTCTAATACTTGGTTTTAGAAGCATCGTACAGATGAAAAGTATGCACATCTCTTAAAAAAAAACCACCAAAACCCATTAAAATCCTCCAGCCTGACACCTATGGGAGCCAAAATGGTTCCCTCTCCGTTCACTTTCACATGTCGGTAACGTGCTTTTGATATTTTTTCTGAAGGAGGGAACTCTGACTTTAACTCTGAATGTAACTGGCTTTCTTGGCTGCTTGCAGTTTCTGTAGCTTTGGGGAACAGTTTTCTCTTGTACTTTCTGCAGTACTTGGATTTCACAGAGGCCTTTTCCTCTCTTCTGCTTTTACTGGGTACAGAAAACTTTACTGCAGAAAACTACAAGAACTTTTCTGGGTGCAGAAAGTTGTTCCACAGCAAACTGCTTCCTCTGTTCTCGTGTGTAGTTCTGCGTTTGATTTCCTCGTGCTCTATAAATACCAAGTCTTTGCAAAATCTGTTTGGAGAGAAGCTCTGAATATCAGAGTATTTTACTGCAAATAGCACCCAGTCTGTCACCAATTACCCTTCTCTCCCCCATATTTGGAGAAAGGTGCCAAGTGTGGTGTAAATTGGTGAGGAGACACTTGAGAGCTGTGCTGGCTTTCCCACTCAGCCCCTTGACAGATGTCTTTATTTAGTCCCCAAGAAGACCAGTTGCTTAGTCTGGCTCAGCTGCACAATTCCCATGATCAAAGTCATTATTTTACCATAGCAGGATATGAATTGGAATAAGAGATCCAAGAGTTTGCGTTCAGGCATGGCGTGTGCAGTTTGGGAAGCGGAGTTGGCAGCCTCCGCAGAGTTGTCTGGGGAGGGCAGGGGCACGGTCCTGAGGAAGTCATTGGGTGTAATTGCCAGGGAGCATCTGGAGCTCCAGCAGTCTCTCCTGGCAGGGTGTGTGACCACCAGTCATTGGAGGAACTAAAACCACAAAAGAGCTTCTCCTTGTTTAGTTGTGTTGTCTGTATCTTTGGTGGAGCTGTGGCTTTGCCACCAGGAAGTAGAGCCGGCTGGGATAGGAGTAGGGAAAGATGATGCATATCTGCCTCTGAACGTTCAGAGTAATTGTAACAGCTCATTGTTGTCCTAGAGAGCTGTCTGGGCTGTGCAATTGACTGGATTGTTTCCATCTCAAACACTTGGTTGTGACCAGAATGTGACAAAACTAATGGATGCACGGTTCCAAGCATGCAGGTGGCTTTTTGCCGTGATTTGCTGTTGGCCTGGGGTGTCTCTGGCAAACAGCCTCGCTCACACTGACCTGTCTCCCAGCATTTACCTGTGAGCTGGGAGGTGGGAGCTGAGCTGGCAGATACCTGCCCGTGGCAGAAGGGTGAATCCTCACGATGTCTCATCACGGTGAGCTTTTTTTGGAGCAGTTGTAGCAGGGTGTATCTTCAGGAGATTTTGGCGTCAGTGGAAGCCAGGCTAAGACCCTTCTGTCCCTGTGCTGCTGTTTGCTGTCACCTTGGTTTGCGGGGTTGTGTGGTAAAGCGTACCACTGAAGTGACCTGGGTTAAATATAACTCTCTTCTGAGGGTCATCCGTGGTGCAGACCCAGAAAAGCACAAGCTGGCACAACTTCCAGCCGGTGCTTTGCCAAAGGCGGAGGCGGGGAGCGAATCAGGCTGAGTGGGGGCTGTCGGAGCCAGGGCTGCTCCCTGTGTTATTGAACCATGACCTCACACTCCCGGAGGTTGCTGCATGGCTCAGCGGGTCTGTGCCAGGCCTGATAGCTGCCCAGTGGTATTTTTTTCCTTATCTGATAATTTGAATATTATGTCTAAATAGTTCCCAGCTGGCAAGGGATTTTTTTTTTTTTTTTTTTTTTTTTTTTTT
>VRYO01000638.1:1013988-1081930 GCA_009812075.1 Sialia sialis | reverse complement strand
TCTCTTGGCACGGCAGCTCCCTCAGCTCCTTGGCACAGACAGCTGCCAGCAGCAGCATCCGGAATCACTCCCTGGTGGAAGGTGCTCTGCCGATCTGCCTCCGCTGTGGCCACGCTGACCTTTGGAAGGGAGAACAAGCAGGACTTTGTGTGCCTTTCTTTGACAAGAGCTGCTCCAGCCAGGCCTGGCAGTGACTGTCTGTACTGTCCTCTGCCCCCTCAGCCACTGGAGTTAAATAATCCCACTTTGGAACAGCGTGTAAGCACCACTTCTCCAGCCTTGGTCTGGTGACGTGACAGTGCTCCTGCACCGCTGCAGCCGGCTTGGCCAGAACAGGTTTGAGGCCAATTGTCATCTCCCTCAGTTTTCACCATGCTCTGCTGCAGCCTTTTGTTTTTCTTTTGGAAAGACGGAAGTACTTCCTATTTCAAGTCCTGGCTTTGGTTATCGCCAGGAAATCCTCACCTTTTCCATTGGTGGGAGGAAGCGGATGAAATTTTAGATTTCTGTTGAGGCAAGTGATACTTACGTCACTCTGCTTGATGAGGGCAGCGTTGGAGAACAGTGCTTGTCATGATTTATTGGCAAAACCTCCTCCGTTATCTACATACTTCTGAGGGCAGAGGATCCATGAGCGAGATCCAGACCAAGAGTGGTGATCATTTCCTTGAACAGCAAAGGGCTTTTGGCAAAAATAGTTTGGATTAAACATTAATTGCAGACTGTTGTTCAGCAGCGGTCCTCGTTGTTTATAGATGGCAACGTTCTCACATTTCTAGCTGCACCCTGAATAGTGTCAGACTGCACAGTATGTTGGGAAGCTCTATGTTAATCAAAGCGGATATCAAATTGTTTGCCCACCATATTGACAGTTTGATTTCAGGAGTCGTTTGGCGCTTACAAATTTGAACGTGGAGAAACGCAACACTTGAATTCATTCATGCCTGAGTGTGGTCATGTATCTGTGGATCCCGATCAGATGTTACACATACCCTTTCTAACCAGCAGTGTTTTTCTTATGTCATGTGTGTTCTTTGCCTTGTGGCTTATCATCATGTTTATTCAACAGGTTGTGGTATCTGGGTGTTATTAGAGTAAATTAACCATTTCTGGAAGCCTACCAGACAAGATCAAAATGTGGGGAGACCATCGACAAGGCAACAGAATGGGATCTTTTCGGTAAGCACTTGAATGTATTGTTTATTTCAGGAACATTCTTAAATGCAATAAGCCTTGGGACCCCACTGTTTACTGTTTTGGTAGAAGTTGTGAGGTCTCTGTGGAGCTAGTTGTGATTGCCAAAGTTAGTTGATGGATTTTGCATTTCTGTGAAGTTTTTAATTTAGTTTTTACGTAATGGCTGATTTTATTTCTAGGTCTTCTCCACACCACCTTTTCTAGTGATACTTAGTTTAGCTGTTGTGAGCTAAGGCGATGTGCTGTATGGTTTTTGATATTATGTGCTGCTAACACCTGTAAGGGAAAAAAATGAGTTCAGAGATACTGGTACATTCATTGCACACAGAATTTTATGAAGACTTTGGAAGTTTAATTCTTGCCATGAGGTTAATAAGTCCATATACCATAGAATCACAGAATGGTTGGATTGGAAGGGACCTTGAAGACCATCTTTTCCCAAATCTGGACAGGGACACCTTCCACTGTCCAGGCTGCTCCAAGCCCTGTCCAACGTGGCCTTGAAACTTTCAAAGATGGGGCATCCACAAAATCTCTGGACAACCTGACAGGGAAGAATTTACTCCTGGTATCCAATCTAAGCCTACGCTCTTTCAGTTTAAACCAATTCCCCATTGTCCTACCACTACACGCACTTGGAAAAAGTGTGTATTTCCATATACTCCTTCATAAGACATTTTTGAATGTCACTGCAACTGTTCCAAAGATTCAGGTACAGCTGACCTTCGCAGCACAATATTTTTATTAGTTTGTTTTCCTCTGGTTGTTACTCGGACCTGTGTTTGCAGACAGGCTAGGTATAAAAATGAAGCTACCAAAATCTAGAATTTTCCTCTGCTGTACATCATTCTTTGATCCTTTGCTCATGTGTGCACTCAGTCCCTTGAAAATCAGTGTGACAAAGGTACTGCTCATGGCATGCCTTGGCTTTCTGCCATAAGAATACTTCAAATAATTGTCTTCTCTAATGTGTTGAGAAAGCTGATGAAAATCAGTATCCTCCAGAACATGTAGTAACACTGTTGGTGAGGGAGCGATTGCGTCTTGTATTGATATCAATATGCTGTTCTAATGATTTTTAAGTGGATTTTATTGGCATCATTCTTTAAATGTATTGGGTGGGGAACGCTGACCTTGATCCAAATTTAATTGCTATTCTACATGGTGGTGAAATGGACCATGTACCTTAGGAAATCTGTATGCTTTGATTAATCTTGGTGAGTGATTCTGTGTGAAACTCAGAGTGCAACATGACTTGCTGTAGTTGCTAAGGAAATGTCCACTGCTTTAGGTAGCATTTGGTGTGGTGTTATTTTAAAATGTGCTGATACTGTATTAATCTGTATTTACAAAAACGTATTGGAGCCTTGCTTAGATGAAAAATCAGATAGTTCCATCTCAAAAAAAAAAAAAAAAAAAGCCCCAGTGGATTTTGAAAAACTGCCTTAAAAGGAAGCTTCTTCCTGAGTGTTTTTATGGTGGAAGAGCTCATAGTGAACTCGGTGTGAGACATTCTGGAGGCACGAGCACAGGGATATCTTGGATGTTGATTGTTGGCATAGTCCTGTGAGGCACCCTCAGTGTCTGAACTGATGGCTTTCAGAATTTTCCAGTTTGGAGTCCAGCACAAGGAAGCATAAATGAGTCTTTGTAGCATGTCAATAAAGCCTGTTTGGTAACCTCTGCTTTCATGTGCCTCAGGATGATGTGTTAAGTTAGATGTTTCATACTGCTCAGAGAGCTTAAGCTCCTGGTTCCTCACAGGCATGTGCTGGTGATGCTAATGAACAACACACCAGCTGCTGGCACCTCAGGCAGCTGCAGAGCTGTGTGCAGTGCAGGACTATGTGGATTGCTACCATCATTAACCCATTAATATTGCAGGTATTCCCTGTTGAGTGCTTCTGGAAATTGTGCTGAAATGGGAGCACCCAAGTTTACTTTCTCACATCTGTCGTATGCTGCCTCATCTTAAACTGCCAAACATCAATATCTTCTGCGGATCTTAGACTGTTACACAGCTGTATAAAAGTTTAGAGAAGAATGTGCTGCTGTGTAGATTTCAGACTCTTAAGCACGTTATGAATAATACTGTCTTTATTTCTACAGTGGGAGCCAAGAAGAAAGGTTTGCTCCCGGGTGGAACAGGGAATATCCTCCTTCCCTTGATAGTCTTGGTCAAGAAAGACACTCTGGCAACTTCTCTGGCAGAAAATCACTTCCTTTTGATATCCAGGCACTCTCAGGCCTCCTCAATCCTCAGTTTGCCAACAGAGAGGAACCTTCTTTCAGCTATGGAGCTAGAGATGGACCACGTAGTGACTTCAGAAGTGGGGACGGGCACCATGATTTCAGGGGCAGGGATTTCCCCCCATCTGACTTCCAGGGCAGAGATGAGTCTCAGATGGATTTCAGAGGTAGGGAGCCACCCCCTTCTGAATACAGGGGCAGGGATATGTACTCTGGAGACTTCCGGGAGAGAGAAGGGCCCCCTATGGACTTCAGGGGTGGGGATGTTCCCTCAGGGGACTACAGGAACAGGGACACGTTCCGTATGAACTACAGGGAGAGGGAAGCACGTAATATGGATTACAGGGGCAGGGAGGAACCTCCATCAGACTTCAGGGGAAGGGCGTCTTATGATTTCAACTTCAGAGGTCGAGATGGGACTCATTCAGACTTTAGAGCAAGAGACGTGTCTGAATTAGACTACAGGGGCAGAGAACATTCCTATTCAGACTTCAGAAATAGGGATGTGCCTGATTTGGACTTCAGGGGCGTGGGCACCTCTGATCTGGACTTCAGAAACAGGAATGCACCATCGTCAGACTTCAGAAATAGGCACAGATCCCGGTCTGATCAGGATTTTAGGAACAGAGATGTGGCTCCTCCCATGGACTTTTCAGATAGGGAAATGCCTCCTGTGGATCAAAGCCTTGTAGATTTTAGGCACAACCAATCTACTGTACCTTTAGCAGAAAGAGAGGCCTCTGGTTTAAGCACCAGCAAAAGAGATGAGTCTGCACTTAGTCTAGATAGAAGTCCCTTTGGTAGCCAAAAAGGAGAATTTCAACACTCAGAAGTACCAGCCAGAGAAGAGGAATCCCTGGGACTGGGTCTTGAAGATGACACTTCGCACAATTTCCAAAATAGCCGCGGACCTCTTCCTACTCTTCAGGACCAAGGGGAGCAACCTCAGACCTTTGCTAACAAGCAGCAGCAGCTTTCTGGGGGGGAGCAGCAAAGATCCGATTCTGATCTTGGGTTAAAGGGTGAAGGTGACCTGGATTTCCTTGGGAGGCAAGATACAGACTACCGGAACATGGAATATCGTGATGTGGATCACCGGCTGCCAGGCCACCAAATGTTTGATTATGAGCATGGCAAGTCCTTTGCAGAAGGAAAACCCAGCAAAGATTCTAGGCCCTATAAGAATCTTCAGGTAGGTGGTTTTGTTGATTGATGTCTCTATTAAATGTGTGTTGGCCAAAGAATGGAAGGAGTTGGAAGGGAGTCTTCATCCATATCCCATCAGTTCTATTCTAGTTCACCATCCTTCTCTCAGATCTTTCTCTGCTCTGGGTTATTTAATGGGCACCCTTTCTATCTCAGAAACACTTCCCAAGAGAAGTGCAGTTTAGCAAGTGAGAGTTGCTAAATATGTAGAACCAGATTTGGTTCAGAAAGTCCCCAGGTTGAAAATAGCCAGGCAGAGGGTGTTGGGAGAAGTGGTTATAGATAAACTTATTTTGTTGTTTTCTGGATATTGCTTATAAGCAGTGTCAGAGAGAAGCTACTGGCTTGGGTGGGCCCGTGTACAACTGTTCTCATACATATTTTGTTTTCCTTCAGAGTTATCTTGGAAACCTGAAGGTAGTGGTAACTACTGAGTTAATAATGGCTACTGAACTTGAATAACTGCTATTGAATTTGAATCTCCCACTGCTGGAAAGCAGAGAGATATGATCTGCCCATTTTATTTTCCTGGAGGTAGATCTTGCTATACAGCTCAGTGAGCATATGAAGAGCTCTTCCAGAGCTCGCTGAATCTCCAGCAAGGGTTAAAGCTTTTATGGACCTTTACCTTTGAATTTTCTCCTGCTTTATTTTGCTACGGTGTATCTTGTGAGCCAGCATCTCTCATTTGTGAAACCATCTTGATTGTTTGAACTCAAGGACCAAGATTACCGGACCTGCCCCAAGTATGTGAAGCCAAGCAAGCTCATTCGACTAGGAGGAGTGCCTGAAACTGCCACAAAGGATGATGTAAGTGCCATGTTTCTCACCCAGAAACTTCTATTGAGGGTTTCTAAAGTACCACTTTTAAGTCTGGTTAGTGCATATCAGATGGTCTGTCATTTCCTGAGGGGAAAATCCAGTTTTAGAAGTCACTGCAATGTTGCCTGTTATGATTATTCTGGGTTTTTGGGGGTTCTAGAAGTGATGAGTTTTCCTGTGGTTGCATGTGGGGTGTTGATAGCTGGAAGCCTTGACTTCAGACTCTGCAACATGCCTTACTTCATCACTGCTTTATATATACCAAATATTGTTAGTACTATTTTGGGCTCAGAAGACACGTAGTGTCTAAGTGAGCTTGTTTGTTCTTACTTACTTGCACTTGCTTAAATGAGCTCTTACAAAGATGGAAAGATATCTGCTGTTCCTACTGCTTTTAGTAAAAAACCATAAAATGGTCTAGGCTACAAGGTGAAAGTAGCTCAGTTTCCTAAAGCTTCTACTATGAATTAGGACTTCAGTTTTGGGGTTTTTTTTGTTTATTTAGTGAAAGTTCCAGGTATGGGAACCCCCCTACATGTAGCAGTTTTTGCTGGGGTTAGCTGTAGTGATCATCTTCTGAGGCTTGATAAAGGAGAACTCACGGCAGGAACTTTGTCCTTCATAGGGTGGGTGATAAGACCCAGAACAGTTGCCCTTGTACTTTGATTTTCTTAAAGGCAGTAGGACATTTTTCACGTTAAATAAGCATCTGAGTTGAACTGTCAGTGTGAAACTGGAGTAATAAACCTTTGAACAATTGAATTGTGGTGTAAATGGTGCTTCCTTCTTCAAACAAAACCCAAAAATACTTTGAAAACTCGGTAACAAGTCTCAGGTACTGCTGAAAAGTGTGTCAGTTTGTAACAGCCTTAACCTAGAAAGAACAGAACTCTTGGGGAGACGGAAATGTGCATTGGCAAGTGTCTTGGGTTTGGAGGTTTGATTTTTGAAGATGAAGTGGATCTTGTTTTTTCTGCAGATCCTCAATGCTTTCCGAGGACCTGATGGGACACCTGTGAAGGACCTGCGGCTGAAAGATTACAGCTCAGGTGAGAATGCTTTTTTCCAGTGCTTCCAGTTTCAAGGTGACAGCAGGGTATTTTTCACACCAATATCCTCTTAGACAATTTGGTTCAACTCTTACATGCCCTTAATTGCAGGTATATTTTAATGAAAATGCCCTCTGAGTTTTGTAGTTGTCCTCTTGTCCTCAAAATTGATGGCTATACTCACTGCTGCCTTAGAGGTAAAGCATGTGTCCAGCTGCCTCTGGAGAGGTGTAGGAGCAGCAAGAAGAGCACTGAGGCTGTTCTAATAGCTGTCAAGAATAAAGCCTTGGGACAGCAGGTTAATTCCTCCATAGTTTTTTGGTTTTTTTTAACTATTACTAAATCCTTTTGGATTGTTGTAAATCTTGTTTCTGAGGTGGTCTTACTGTGGAACAAATGTTGCACAAATAGTGTCCTCAGGAAACCTGTTCCATCCTAACGTTTCTCCTTCAGTAACCTGAAACTGGTGCCCTGCTTAGGCACGAAGACAGGTTACAAAAAGACAAAGTAAGTTTTATAAGCAGATATCCAAATACTGGGTCTGGATGTTCCTCCTCATTCCAAGAATAAAGTTCTGCTGTACTTCTGATCAGTGTGTATAGGATTCTGAAGAAAGAAATATTTTACAAGGCTGCTTTGTGAAAAAGTTGTACTGGAGCAAAGATGTGCGATGGTAGGAAGGGTGAGTCCTGGGGATTGGTGTGGATAATGCTAGTAGGAAATACCTACAAACTGGTATTTTATTTTTTTTTTTTTAAACCTAGGAAAGCAGAAGCTTCTACATTCATCAGTGCTTTTTCTTATTTTTCAGTATGGGTTGTATGTGAAGCAGCTGGAATTCTTGGTGTCAATACATTATATAAAGGCTTCCAATGTGTTGAGAAACTGGGGCAGTGGGGTATTTCTCAAGTGTATTTTTGTTTCTGGAAGCTGTCAAAGGAGATTTCATAACCTTCTCAGGAACCTTTGAACTAAAGAGCATCCCAGTGTCACGTAATCTGGCCCAACAAGCAGGGCTTAAGGGGCACAGTTAGTCTTGCTTCCTTTCCTCTTTTCTAAGCATAGCATGGCTGTCGTCACCGACACAGCCCTGACTGCAACACAGTAATTGCAACATGCTCCTTTTTTTGCCTGTGCTGATGAGATTTGTCAGTTGTTGTGGTTTTTTTTTCTTCTGAAACATGCCACTTCAGTAATAAGTCGACTTGAATTGGAAATCCCTTCGTAAGTCTGTTCCCATATATGTTATTTGGACTTACTGCCCTCATTAGAGAACTGCCATTTCTTCCTTCCCCTTCTCTGTTTCAAAGGCTGCTCAGGATGAGACACAGTGCCTGGAGTTATGTGCAGAAGCTCTGGTATCTGCGGGTGATCACACGTGATGCAAGGGTTGCAGTTTTCTGCTGTCTCCAAAAGCTGCGTTTTGTTTCAGGCTGTCTCTTCAACTGCAAAGTTGACTTTTAAAAAAGTTTTTCTGGCAATTGTGGGGAGGCAAAGAATGGAGTTAAAATTAGCTCATGTTTTATGAGCTGTGTAAAGCTATTGTTTAACCCTGTCCAGTCAACATCAGTCATTTAAGTGGTGTAGCTTTGTTCAAGGTTATGTGGAGGCTCCAAAGTCTTTGTTTTGCATTGTGTCCCGAGGCTGTATTTAAACAGCTCTCTGATCCTTCTTGCACAAGATGGATATGTCTAAGGCAATAAATAAATACTTGTTTGCATTGTGAAGACTTCTTTTAGAAATTGAGTAACTAGAAGCTGTAGCAAAATTAATCCAGCTTTTCACATTAGCTCCTCTTAGAGAAGTGTGTATAATTGAATTAATATTAACTTCTGGGAAGCTAAACCTCTTTGAAATTAGAGGCCAGTTGTGGGCTAAACAATGCTGTTGTGATGGGATGTGTACATAAATACCCATAAGAATTGCAAGCAAACCTTTTGGATTACTGATGTCTCTGGAATACACCTGCACTGCTGTATCGGCTCGGTGAGACGATGGCAGCCTGGCTCAGAGGAGCACGTGCTAAACCAGTCTGAGTGGGTTGTATATATTTGAGTGCTGTCCAGAAATGTTAAAAATAACATTAATCATGAGTATGCATGTTGAGTGTGTTTGAGAGAAGAATGCCTGCAGCTGTGGGGGGAACAATAACAGTCGTAACAAATAACACGCAATTAACTCGAAATAAGTGAGATTCGGATCAGTTTCTCAAAAAGATAACGCTTATCATAAAGCTTATCTCAGCAGCTTCAGTGTAATGATTCCACTGTATGATCTTTTACAAGACTCTTTCTGGTTTGGGGAAAAATATATGGTTGATTTTTCTTGGAAAAAGCAGCTCAATTTCTTTATAAAGCCCTGGTTTTTTAACATACTCTGTATGTGCGAAGGAAAGTCTATTTTCACTGAAGGCTGTGCCGAGAATGGAACTCTGTTCTTAATATACCTGGTGTGATTTTGGTATGCATTCAAGCTGTTGATTCTTTAGATTATTTTGTCTCTGAAGCCCACAAACTGAAATGATGGCTAGATTTTAAACAAGGCAGTGAGAGACCTTAAGAAGTGGCATAGTAATTCTATTTAAATCAAAGAGGCAGATATTTACAATGATAAAATGTCAAAGTCATACTTTATAGTATTACCCTAAAAGACATGTAATTTCCATCAGTTAGGTTTTTGAGTTGATGTCTGTACGTTCAGACTGAAAGTGCCAAATCCATTTTGGGGAGAAGAGGGCTTCTTCCCAGTGTGATGTGAAAGCCTTGGCAGAAATAACTATATAAAAACTTTTAGCTTGTGTTCTCAAGTGTGTTTGGTCCTGTCTGTCCAAAGACGATCAGCTGGTGTGCAGTATGTCCTGGAGCCTTGTGTGGAGGCAGAGCATGAGTGTCCCACTGCTCCTGTACATGACTGTGGTGATGACTTGTCAGCAGCTCTCTGGAAACGGGTTGCAAGCTCCCCTATCCCATCTGAAGGTGCTTGCCTCTGCTTGCTGGCCTCAGGGCTTTCACGTGGCTTTACACTGTGGTGTCCCCTCCATGAAGGTGTTAGTGCAGTGTGTGACAGCACTGGCTGCTCATGGTACGGGGTCTCTCCTCATCCTGTTACTGCCCATGCTCCTGAATCCGTGCTGACTGTCAGGAACTTGAAGCCGATACCTTTTGACCTTTGAGGAGTCTAACAGGAACACACTTTGCCCTGGTTTTGATTTTGATCGTATTTTAAACTTACCTCCTGCCTGATTCTCATCAGGCTTTATTCTACTTCCCTGACTAATGTCAGGCATAAGCCTCAGATCTCATCTTGAGGGTCTGATATGTACAGAACTCTGGCTGAGTCACACACGTGTGCCCTGGAGAAGGAAGCACATGGAGCCAGCCTTATCTTACAGGGCTGCTTATCTAAAAGACTCTGCAGTGGTGTCCAAAGTAATAAGTGAAAGCACAAGGCATACTCCGAGCCTTCTGTTCAAATTGTTCTTCTGGATGCAGCATGCAGTGGGACAAGCTTGGAACATGTGTTTTCCAACCAGGATTCGTGTTAGTGTTGGTACCAGCAGCTGTGAAAGCTGTTCAGGGAAAGTAAGCCTGAGAAATGGCTGGCAGCCCACAAGACTTTTCTAGTTCACTCCATAAGCCCATCTGGGGAACTGAGAGAAATTTTTGCTGGGCTTGGAGAGCCTGGTGGAGATTGGACTCTCTAACTAGGATGGAGAGCAGCTCTGAAGTGGACCTGGAGGGAGGAGGTGAGCTGGATTCTAGTCAGCAGGAGCAGTGAGATTCTACCCCAGCCCCTTTATGTACTCTCAAAATTAATGCAGCACTTCAGAAATTGGGAGATTTGGGTTTTTAACCCTATTCTGACCCTTTCAATACAGCACCCCTGAGGAGCAGAGAAGTCAAGGAACAGGAATGCCTGAAGCAGGTAGAAGCTTCCTGAACAGCAGTAATGCCTGGGGCCAGAGCAGTGTCCACATGGATACAGGTGGCTGTTGCTAAAGGCTTCTTCCTGTGGTGGGGGTACACCCAAGAAATGCAGTGTCACTTGAAGACATGAGCTGCTTTGTGGCAGCTGCCTGCTCCATTTTGAAAAGCTTTTGTTTTAGCAAGTGTTATTGCCACTAAATGTGTTTTATTGTTTGCTCAGCCACCTTCTTGCCCCAGCATTCATGTTCTGTTTCTCCAGACCCACCCCTTATGTGGTGCTTGCAACTGCTTCCCTTATCTCTCTCTGTGTTAAATGTAAAATTCCCTTGGCCAAGTCCTACAAGAAACTGGATTATCTTGCTTGTTCTCTCTAAGCTCTGCTGCATTGGTGCCCTGTTAAATATTAATAAGCCCCTTAGATAAATCTTTAAAAGGTGCTGCTTTTTTTTTTTCCCTCCGAGTGCAGTCTATCTTGTATATCACAACAGTGAATCATTGGTTTCAGGAATATATCAGGAAGCCTCTGGAATTCAGAATTGTATTTTTCAGTGTTATGTTTTAGTAAAACTTGTAAGGGTCCAGAAATTTCCAGCTCATGATGGAAAAATTTGTGTTGATTTTTTTTTTTGGGTTTTTTTTTTTGGGTTTTTTTTGGATTTTTTTTTTTTTTTTTTTTTTTTTTTTTGTTTAGATTGGTCCATCTGTCCTCAGTAGAGATAAGTTCTCTATTTTCCATGGCTGGAGTGCATTCCAAGGCAGTGCCATCACCTTTCCCTTGAGGCAGACATGGCTGTGCATTTGTCAGGCCCACATATAACAAGGTTTTAGCTTCCTTGCTGTGGGTGGTGTTTGGATGGATAGGGCTGCTCTTGGAGGCCAGAAATGCTGGCAAGGTGCTGCTCCTGCTGCAGGAACCATCATTCTGCAGTTCCCAGCCTTAGGTAGGACTGGAGAGGTGAGCTGCCCTTCTGCAGGAGGAGGGAGTGTTTCTGGAACTGTGCCAAATGGAAACTTTTTTGTTTCCTTTGGAGGGATGCAATGCCCTTGGAGGAACCCCTCTGAAGGGTGGATTTGTGGTGAGCCAGTGGCTTCCCTGTATAGAGGTTGGCTTGGCACCAACCCCCTGGAGTTAGAAGAGGACTGGGTCCCACAAGGAATTGGATTCTGGGGTTTGGTACAAAGCACATGCTGTGGGTTGCTGTGGGATGCCTCTAGCACATGCTGTGGTGCAGAAGGACATCTGGCCTGTTGTGCTAATTATACAGTGGACAGCTTGGCTCACCAGCAAGGCTGGTGCTGATGCACCATGGGGTGAATAATCTGTTGCACAGTGAAGGCTGTGTGGCCCACTCTGCTGCATCAGCTGTGACTCAGGTGTGCAGACCTCAGGCACTTGCTGGGAGCTGAGGTGACCATCGCTGAACTCACGAGGTGCTGTGGCACATGAGGATTTTCCCCTTGAGGCGTGGTCAGATCCCCTGGTCACCAGCAGAGTTTTGCAGACAGCAGAGCTCACCTGCCAGGACTTGCAGAAATACCTTCAGCACTGATGTGCCTGAACCAATTGATTCTAGCTTGTAACAGAATAGCCTGCCAAGAACCAAAAAATACACTTAGCTGGAATTAATCCATGGTCATCAATAGCAGTCCTTGCCAGTTTTCCCAGCTGTGTGGGCAGTAAGCTTTTGGCTTGCCTTGCTTGGTTTCAGGGCACTAGTGCATTGTCTCTTGGAAGCAAAAGGTGTTCTTGCTCCTCTTTCCTCATTGATGATGTGGTGGCTTAGGAAATGGGAAGTACAAATCTGGTCTAAGTCAGTGTTTGTGATAGTGATTAACCTTGGTTCAGGGTTAAGGCCTACTCCGAAAAGGCAACAAACACATCCACCCATAAAACATGCCCACAGCCTTTTTGACATGCAGAATCCATTTTTACAAAGTTGCTCATTCCTTTTGCATCTCTGGAAAAAAACTTCAAGGCTTTGCATAGTGTGCTGACACTACCTTGATTACTTTGTGCTGAGATGACAAGTTGTATATCCTGGAGAGCAGGTTCACATTAGCAAGTGAAAAACCAAGTTCGTGGATGGAACACCTTCCCAGATATGCAGCACACAGTCTTCTCTTGTGAGGTTTATTGAAAGCCCCAGCCTTCCTCAGATTCTAGGTTTCTGTACAAACATAATACAATACTTTGTCTTTAATAAAACTACAATGTATACAATCTTAGGATTGGGGTTTTTTTCACTCCTCTCCTTTGTGTTGGTGGGTAAACTATCCTCCTTGTGCCAAGAAAGACTGACAGCCATTAGGGGCTCTGGCTGTAGTAGTTCCTGTAGTTTATGGAGCTGCTGGTGCCTATCTTTGAGGGTGTCTCAGGCAGGTCCTTTCTGTGTCTTGTTCTCCAGGATGGAGGGAGGAGGATGGACAGTAGTGCTCTACCTTTCAGAATGCAGTTCTGTTTCATTTCCTGTGGTTTCAGTGTTGTTCTCTGTCATGAATGAATAAGAGTGTACTTCTTTACACAGAGGGACAGCGGGAAGTGACAGGCCTTTTCCCAGCAGCAGGTGTGGCTTGTAAATGCTCAGCCTTTGAAAGGGAGTGGGGATATGGCTTGTTTCAGGTTGTCCTGTTTATTCTAGTACAGCTCTTCAGCTTTAGTAGCTCTGAAGACCAATTTATGAGTGCAGTGAAGAGATCTGACAAATTTATGGATTCTCAGAATCCACCAGCTGGTACTGAGAGAGCTGATGATTTTGGCTTCTGTGGTAGCATAGATAGATTGGCGCTGTCCCTGCTGTGCTGTGGGGGTGCCTATTGCGTTTTATTTTATTTTTTTTTGCCAGAGTCGGGATTAAAAGCTCAAGAGATGGTATTTCTTGTTTGGACTGAGATGTTTATTAATTCTTATCTGTTACGGTGAGTTCTACAGCACTTCTAGCTAACAAGCTAAAAATGGCAACGTATCTTTCTTTCTACAAGGCTTTTTAAGGGCCAGTTGTCCAATTAAGAGCTACCTAAATTATTTTTACTTTTAACTTAGTAACTAATCACCCATGACCTGCAATGTGAACTCCATCCAATCACACAAAATACCACCTAGACCTATGAATAACAAGATGAAGAAGAAAGAAACCTCTGCCTTAAAACCTCCATTTTGCTTTCTATATATTCCTTTATTCTAAAATCCTAAATTCTAAATTTTCTACCATCTGACATTACACACTTCTGCTGAAACTACACACTAGTGAGCCCAATTCTATTATTCAGTTTTGGAATCTTTCTCCATGCCCTTAGGTCAAAAGCAGTGTTCTCTTGGGGGGGGGTCAGTGCGTGTCAGCACAGAAAGTCCATAACTCTCAGTTTCAAGGGTTCCAACAGGTGCCCTCCAGATTTTCAGTCTGGTTGGACAGATTTATTTCCTCTGCCTGCCATGGAAGGCACTATTCTGGTGCCCATCCTCACTGCAAAGGCATTGTTAGTAAGTAAGCACAGGTACATCCATTCCTGAGCATGTCCAGGAGCTCCTGTTTTCTTGGGAGCATTGAATGTATGATGCCCTCTTAATAGTAGCCCAATGTAACAGCACAGAGATCCAGAGAAAGCCCTGTGTTCTCCAGTATTATTCAATCTGGTATGGATGACCTACAAAAGCATCTTTCCTTGGAGGAAACAGGTGAATCTTGTGTGTGGGATCATGGGCACATTGCCAACATCTCCCACTCATGAGGTAGATCTTCCTTTCAACCACAGAATGGCAGGTTCTCTGAGAACAGGGTGCACAGTCCCTGTCTCCATTACCTGAGCTCCCCAAAGATCAGTGTGTAAGACTGCAGATTCCTTCACGGATCTAGCAGTTCTTCATAGTCACTCCATACTTTATGCTGTAGCTGCCCTTGGAACAGTAAAACTTTCTTTCTCTGGCATGGGTGAAACTGTGGAGCATTTCTTCAGCTGCACCCTGCTGTGCTCTGGAGGGAGCAAGCAGGAAGAATCTCCTGCTTCAGCTGCTGGCCATGGCTCTGCTTTAATGTGCCATCTCTCTGAGACCTAGAAATGCCCAGAACTGCAAATGCTTTTATTCTGTCATAGTTCTGTCTTATCCCAGGGAAAAAGCCACAAGTGAAGTGTGGTTGGGATGGTGGGGAAGCTCTCTGCCTATGGAGACTGCATTGCATCCATCTGCCCTGAGGTTTCTTGAACCCACCTGGCAGATGAGGGACCTCCACCGTGCTGACAGGTGACCCCGCTGCCCAGCTTAGCGTAGTGTCCTTTGGTGAGCTGTTCCATGGAGTTACTTTAATGGGAGACAATCCTCTTCCAGTCTCGGAGGTGAAGAATCTCTGTCTCGCACCAGAGCAGCTGGGGGTTTGTCAGAGTTGTTTTTGCAAAGGCAGGTTATGGTTCCCCATGGATGTGAGGTGACCTAATGCCTTAAACTTGTTGGGGTTGTGCAGGAACATGACTGACTGCACACTCATTTCTAGAATCAAGAAGCTGGATCACCTCTTGGATTGGATGCCTTTGTCATGTTGCCATCCTGCCTTCTTTCCAAAACTATCTTTGCTTTGGCACAGACAGGGCTGCTGTCACTACAGGATCTTTTAGTTTGGTCTTCTAAAACTCCAGAGATTTTTTTTTTTTGTCTTCACACTGCTTACAGTCCCTATGAGAACAACATTATGGTTTTCCTTTATTTAGATCTTTGATATAACAAACTATGGTGAAGTAACACATTACTATGTGTCAGTTGTTCAGTAGAAACTGTGTCTGTATAGAGACAAGACTTATTTTAAATCTCAAGTCTTTGATCTCTATATCTGAAGCCAAAGAACAGTAGTTTCAAGGCAGGCTTTCAGGCTTTTTAGCCAAACCATTGCATGCTAGCAGGGACCCTCCATTTGCTGTCAAAATTCACTTTGCTAAAACACGTCTGTTTCAGAGGCAGAATGTTCTTTATTCCAGTGCTTGCAGAGCTGCTTCCTGGAGCTCTAAATGTGTCCTTACTCCTCAGTATTAAGCGTTTGTGCCATTTTCAGTGCAGAAGACAGCCGAGCATGCTTTGGGAGCATCCATAAAGGATTGTGTATACATAGAAGCACTTAAGGGAAAGCAGAAGTCCTCTGCAATCTTTGTGCACGCTCTCCTTGCATTCTGATTTCATCCATCATACACAGCCTGTGGTACTGTAGACTTGCACAGCTGAAAGGAAGTAGCTAAATAAGGTACAAGAGTCCTTTTACACTGTTGACCTAAAACATGGGGGGATATGAGGACATGCATGTTTTATGGCTATGCTAGGGCCAAAATCTGGGCAAGTTCAAGTGTTTCTGTTGGAAAGATCATTTGGACAGCGCAGCTGTACTGCAGCGTGCTCAGAGGTTGTGTGGGGAAAATACCACACAAAGATTTCTTTCCTTTTTGACAGAGTTTATGTTGATCATATATACTTCTACAAATCGTTACTGCATTCTAATTTATTGTGGAGCCTGAACTGTAGTATTGTACTAATCAGTAATTGAAGAAATGAGGATTTGTATATTCATGCAAAACTTTGCATGTAAAGTTAGACCTCTTTGAGTAAAAAAAACTCCACAGTGTTCTTCAGCGCTGGTTTTGCGTTGCTGGTTTGATTGCTTTGGTTTTACTGCTGGGACCTGAAGAATACCAGAGGGTGTCCAAGAGCTCTCACTCCCAAGGGAGCACTGCTTAACCTGAGATGCCTATGGAACCAGTTCTTGCCATTGGGGGCCTGGCCCTATTCTTCCATCAAAATCCCATGCCCTGCTTCTGGTAACAGCACCTAAATTGTTGGCATTCTGACAGGCAAACTGTGTGAAGGCTTCGGAAACAAAAATATCCAAACTCAGCAGCTGCTACACAGAGCTGGACCAGCCCTGTGGAGGAGGCAGGGCAGAGGCACAGCAATGGTTGGTGGCAAGAGCCTCTGTAGTTGCTCCCCTGTAAGAACCAGCCTCGAGCCACTTGGTTATGTTTTTCAAGTGTTGTTCTCTGGGTAATGTGGTTGTTGCAAATGGTGGAAAAATCAGCAGCTGTTGTGTTTTGAAGATGTGGTACCATTGTTCCACAGGCTTCCATTTCAATCGCCTCCCTGCCATGGTCTAAAATGGAAGGATGCTCTGGAGGAGCGGGGGGCAGAGCAGGGGTGGTGTGCTGCCCTAGGCTGATGTTACTCTGTAGTTCTCACATCCTGAGTGTGCCTGTCAGATCCACGCAAAGCTCTGCATCTGAGGGAGGGGAAAAGTGTCAAGCCCCCACACATCTCAGCAGTGGTTTTCGGTGCTGTCTGTGCAGGGACAGCTTGTAGTGTATTCCAGAGCACTGTGTCCCTCTGCGAGCCGACCACAAGAGATGAATGTCTGGCCTGCAGCTGCATTTTGGCAGGATTCGGGGCCCATGGTTATTGTTTTTGTACATGTTATTGCTGCTATGTTTATGGGTTTGGTGGGGGAGAGCAGAGGTGGGGAAAGTGCAGAAGGAAAAATGTGCTGGGCTTCCTCTTAGCTGTCTCCATGTAATGCTTGGAATGATTCTCTGGCATACTTTCCTCCAAGAATCTGAGCTTTTGAATCTCTGTATAACATTCAGCCTTGCACTCTCAGTTGTGTCATGCTGGATTAAATCCATGTCTAAACTGCTCATTCTCTTCAGGAGGACTGGGATGTAAATGTCCTCTTACTGCAGAGCAAATGGAATGAAAACTTCTGCAGTCTTGCTTTGTGTCCCTCATGAGGTCTCCTACACCTCATGAAATAAGATAGTGCTCTGATCTTGCCTTGCTGATTACAGCAGCTTTCAAAAATCCTCTCTGAAGGGGAATCAGGAGCCTTATGGTGTGACAAATATCATTCATGCAGCCCTTTTCTAAACAGAAGGGAAAGAAGTGGCTCCAGAGTTCTGGATTTGAATAAGGCTTTAAAATGTGCCATGTGAAGCTGCACACTGTGCATGGAGTAGCAGAGGTGTCTGCCCAGAATGCAGAGCAGTCTCCCAGCAAGGGGCAGCACTGCTTCTGGAGAGCAGCTGCTTTCTGCAGAGAGGAGTACTCTCCTTCATTTTCAAAATGTGATCTGGTGTGGCTGTACTGCAGAGCAGAATGGATGCTATGGGAACAGCTGGATCAGTTTGGTTCTGTCAATCCTGCAGCTGAAACCACACCTCTAGTTCCAGGTGCCCACTTGACTTAAGAGAGTCAAGTGGCTTTAGCTGCCTTCCACCACAGATGTTGTGCTGTTGGACTGCATCTTCCACTGAGCTGAACAGCACACAGATGGATAAATTTCCGTCTAGCGCAATTATGTTGGCTAAAATAATATGAGAAAGGGGAGTAAATTCCTCTGGAAGAGGTGCTGGATTCAGATTGGAGTCTTGTTATTAGAGGCCAAGGTGCAAAGTCAGGATTGTGTTGTTAGAACAGCATGCAGAGAGCTCCTAGAATTAAAAAAAAAAAAAAAAAAAGATAAAAAAATCAGTAGGGTTTGATGATGAAATAGTTTTGTGTGGTCCTGTCTTTGATGTGGTAAAGTGAGAGAGAAGGAAAAACTAGAGTTTGCAGCAAATGTTCTTAGGCATAAGCTTGAGGGAGATGGGTCTGTTTTCCTGGATGCTGGAATGCCTTGCCTGGGAGAAGCATGCATGGAGTTAGCTTTTCATGGAAGGTGAGGGACTGAAGCAGTAGGAACCAGATACATAGCGAGGTTGAGAATCCCTGAGCTGAGATGTGCATCTTTAGTAGGAGGGAAGATGAACTCTTCACCAGGACAGCTAGGTGCCTAAAATGGCACAAATCACACGCACACCAGCCTTTGTCTCGCTCCAAACCAGCCAAAAGAGCAGCAGCAGGAGGGAGCCACGTAGAGTCATCTCTGCCCATGACCATCTAGAAAGTTGTTTTGGATTGTGGTGGCCTTGACATGTGAAGGGTGAGGTTATGACTTTAGGTTGTTCCTCAGTGCTCCAGTTCTTGGAGATAGTTTCAACATCAGGGATGGATCTTAGATTCTGTAGTGTTCTCAATGAACTTTACAATGGGACATAATATTCCATAATATTTGGGTAACTGGAGTACACACAGTTAAATCAGTGGGTCCCTTCTGCAGTGACAGAGATGACAGCTTTCCAAGGAGTGAGAAGAGTAAAGGCTCTATAGGTTCTTGAATCTAAACTTAAAGCTCCCACACCCTCTTGTTATGTGTGTAGTGACATCTATACCAAAATGAGAAAGTTGGAGCTCAGCTGGACTTTTTCATAATGCAAAGGATTGGACTTCAAAAAGTAAGCAGGTGTTGAAAGAAAAATAGCAAAGGCAAAGGAATTGTGTTAGCTCTTTCTGAAATATTGCCCAATTAAAATGCTGGCTATTCGTGTAAAATACATCTGCAGCAAAGTGCTTGGAAATGATTTATCAACACTTACTTTGGAGAGTGCTGCCTCCAAGGTAGCACAAAATGTGAAACTGGCAATGGAAAGTCACCATGACTTAGAAAAAACAAACAGCAAAGCAGTTATTTCTTGCCCTAAGAAAGGGTGTGATGTCCCTGGGCTGTGTAAGGGAAAGTGGGAACGCTGCTATTAACATTCATGGTAAACTGCACAGTTAATCACCATCCAGCTAGTCCCTGGTTTCTTTCTTTTTCATTCTGAGGTAGAGGGGTGGTGGTTAGAGGGCTTGTCATTGGAGGGAAAGGGAAATGGATTATTTAATGTGGCTTTCTTTATGACAAGGCACTAACATGACTCCCGTCTGTATTTAAATGCTGTCCCCAGGTTACGACTATGGCTATGTCTGCGTGGAGTTTTCACTCTTGGAAGAGGCCATCGGATGCATGGAAGCCAACCAGGTTGCTTTACAATTCGGTCAATGCTGCTAGAAGATTTTTAATTTTTTTTTTGGTGGGGTGGTGGAAAGCCAATAAGGTTTTTGTGAAGGAAGATCTGTTCTTGTATAATACACAACACCGCGGTTTAAATGTTGTTACCAGAATCTTGTATCAGGCTTAGAAATGCCAGCAGGAAAGAGCTGCTGGACACCAAGTGGTCTGTCCTCCTCACTGGTGTATGTCAACACACTGGCTGCAGTCAGAGGCTGGTGGCTGACAGACTCCTGCTGCAGGTTTTGGCCCTGCTGTTTCTGTACTCACTGAAATGCAGTTGGGAAGAGCTGCGCTGGCAGTAAATGCTTCCCCCGCTGTTGGTGCGCACACACATGCACATGTGACTGTAGGTGCATACCCTCATGTGCAGCTCTGAGTCAGCTGTGATTTGAGTGCTCCACTTTGCCATATGCCTTATGTGTGGGAGAGATGCTTAATTGTGCATCTTCCTCATATCTGTCCTGTCCTTTGGCAACCCGGAGCTGCAGACACAAGGACTACTCTTACGTATAGTTGAGCCTGGTAAATCTGAATATTTCCAGCCCTTAAAAAGACAAAATTAAATCTCCAGTAACTGTTCAAGAGGGGCCTTTAGTCCGACCTGGTATTTGAAGCTAGAGCTGTTGTCCCCATGCAAGAGCAAGATGCATAACATTTGTTAGATAAAACACAGATTCCCATCTCATACTGACCTCCTTGTGCCTTGGATCTGCAAATGATGGATCCCTCACCAGAGCCAGCTTCTGATCCTCCTTCCTTCACCATATCCCTTAAGTCTCCTCTTTGCGTTATTCCTCCTAATTTGCCTGAGTAATAATCCATATCAATTATCTTAAGCCTTTTTACCTGAATCCCGGGTCTTGCCGTCATGGGAGGTGAGTTATGAGTCAGATTCAGAGCTGTGCATCTGCAAAAATGTGCTTACAGTTAATGAGTCTTCACAGCTGGGGTTTCAAAGGTCCCACTAAGCACACGCATTTGCCTCTATTTTCAGTTACAGAGGTATTGCAACTTACAAAAATGTTTTACAGAAATAATTCTGTTGCTGGGAAAGAGCCTAGCACATTCCTACCGAAGTGGTGGTGAGGAGCAGAGAGAGAGAAGGCTTCAGAATTAATTATTAATTTTACCATCATGACAAATTTTATTTGCCCTTCAGTGTTTCTACAATTCCCAGTTTATTTTGTTGTCTCTGGGGAATCTATAATTATAGATGACATTGCTTTTAACCGAGTGCCTCTCCATCTTCTCTCCACCATTCTGCTCACATGAAATAATGTCCTCCTATGCAAGAGCAATTCCCAAGTATCAGGGAATTTGGGAGTCCCTCTTTTTCTTATTGTTGATGCCTGCTCTGCCCTTTCTCAGTTTGGAGTATACAGAATTGGGCAGGTGTTTTAACTTGATCAGGTTTGGTCCATTGCTACAGCAGAGAGCCTGTAGGCACCAATCCTTAAACTGAATTGAGTTCCTGCCCAGTAAATCACTGCAAACCATGCATGGGAAGAATCTGTGACTGCTGCTTACACTGACCTCCCCAGCAACAGTTACAGCAGTGATTTAGGCTGGGAAATGTTTTCCTGTGCTTCCCTTTCCTACTAGGGACAGGAATTGAGGTCCCAGCCATACACACCTGGGATGTGCTAAAAACAGACAGGGTGTGAAAGTTTTCTTCCTGCTATACCTGGCACTGTGTGTGTGCAGAGGAAAGCTAGAAGATGGAGTGCTTGGAAGGATCATCTCCCAAGCCTCCATATGCCAATCTTCATCATGTTCTAGTACACCTACAGTAGTTAGTAATTATAGAAGTTAGAAATGTGGGGTTTGGGATGACCCAAGCTACATGCATTTGGTCAAGAGAGCTGTAACTTCTGGATTGCCCCACACAGGTTAACTTGTGTAATCTGTCTAATGTTTTGATTGAACATGAAAAAGAGCCCTTCTAATTGCCTAAAAAAAATAATAATAAAAAAAAGGCAGCAATATTTGTACCTGAGATACTGCAAAGGAAATAGGTGGCTTTAAAATTCTCAGTAAGAGACAAATAGAGATCTTCAGAAAGGGAGTTAGAATTGTCCCTAGAGAATAGATATTCCACTTCAATGACTTTCAGGGTAGAGTTGCAAGATCATCTCCTTAGACTGAAAGTCTGCATTTTTGCAAGCTGCAAAACCATAAACCTGTGTTAGCTAAGACACAGATTCTTTGATAGTTCAGTTATTTTCAGAAGGTTATCAACTGTCCCTGTCATATTCAGTCACTTGTGAGAGCATAAATAGCAAGTGTCATGCTGGTCCCTCACTAGTCAACCTGCCTTTTTCTCAGGCATCTGCAGGCTGGGAATAAATAGCTTGTGCAAAACCAGCATTTTTAATTCTGTTTTAATGCCTGTTGAACTGCCCCTGCCTGCAGAACAATTTGCTACCTCCCTGTATTGTATCACTCTGATATATTTTTTGTTTTACTCAACACATACCAGCACCCACTTAAGATCATTGCCAGACTTGCAAACTACAGATTTACCAGGTTCAACTCCTTCCATTCAGTAAATCTTAGCATGTATGTGTGACTGCTGAGATTTGAGGGGGCTTTTCTGTCACATATATTGTGATAAGGAAACACCCGTATTCTGTGTTGCCCTAATTTTGCAGGAGAGTTTCATTCCAAGTGTATTCACTGTCACAGCTAAAGTAATGACAACAGGCCCCTTATTAATTGCTTTGACTTGTTGATTGTTGCATTGGCAACTTATTCCAGTGCCAGTCTGTCACTTAACATGAGCAGGGTCACTGTTATTCCCAGTGTGGATGTGCTGGGCACCGGGCTGCATGAGTGAGATTCCAGGTGCTGCCTCTCCCTCTGGCTTTATTGGGGACTCTGCCCCAGCAGGGCAGATGAGCTGTTGATTTGTTGTGCAGAGCCTAGATCCAGCCCTTGTAGCAGCCTCATGGTTGGTGATGCTCCTGGTGGCCTTTTGTTTCATGGTAGCTGTCACTTGAGTTGTGTGAAACCTCTTTTCTGTCTGCCATGAGCTGCTTTTCTTTTGGGGAGAAAGTTATTTTGAATGGAAAATGGGGTTTCTGTCTGTTAAGTTGTATGATTCCTCCAAAATCATTTTCCCTCCCTTATTCTCATTTTGAAAGTGTGTGGTGTGGCATTTGGTGTTTCTCTGGTGTAGCCCCTGCTGTGCTAGTGTTCCTATCTGAGGGCACCAGGTTGGCTTCTTGGAAGCAGCTTTGAGCTGTGCTTGTCCATAGGCGTGGGATCTTTTTGCATTCCTCCTTAGTGTGTGGAAAAGAACAGACATAACGAGCATGTTACTTGGTGTGAGAAAATCAGGTGGGAAATTAAGTACCCTTTGTGTTTTGCTATTTATCACAAAGGCAGGAGGTGGAGAAATGGAAGGAGCGTGTCTCTGCTGCTTGCATATTTTACTGTTTTCACTGAGATGAAGCTTGTTGTTACACATGTGGAAACAAGAGGGATTTTTTGAGCTCAGGAGCAAATGGCTTGTCTCAACTGACTCTGTAGTATTATCTCCAAATCTGCTCAGGCCTCAAACTTAGCAACACTGGCTGCAGAAGTATTTCCTAGCTTTTGTTTCTAGTAACTAACAACTTTGTAATACTTTCCTCCTATTTCTTAAAAAAGAGGACGAGAAGAGAGCTATAGCATGAACTTTTAAAAATGTATACACTGTACATTATAGTGCAGATCTCCAGACATGTGCTGGAGTGGTTGTTCAAGACACTTGCTCTGGTGCCTCCCTGCACCGAGGCGAGCACTTGTCAGAGCAGTTTCCCTGCAGTGCTCTCCTCTTTCAGCTTGAGCACACCAATGTCTCCACTCCCTGCTGGTTTTATACTGGAGAGGGGAAGAGGGATTCTGGATTTTGTGGGTGCTCACTTGAGTATGTCCCACTCCTGTGCAACTAGAAACATCAACTGTGTGTTTCTCCTGCTCTGAGCCTATTCCCCTGTATCCATTCACTGCAAGGCTTTCTGTATTCTGTGTGAACAGAGCTTCTGGTGCAGATCAGATTTCACAGGCTTTTCACTGTAGCTGTTGGTGTTAAAATCCACAAGATGCTGTGACAAGCAGGCAAAGCTTAGGACTTTCTGTCCTGAAAACATTTGCAGTAACAATCCACAACTCTGTTTGGCTTCCCAATTAAATAAAGAAGGAGTATGTGCTTGTCCTGAGAATGGAACTTCTCCTGTGACTTGTTGCCTTGGAGTATTTATTGAAGCCTGTGGTACAGGGAGTGTGTTGCAATTTGTAAGAGAAAATGTGTGTCCAAGCATCAAACCTAATTGCTTTCCTTTTGGTAGAATGTGTCTAATTGTGGCGTCTGGATTTTTTTCCTGGAATCTGCCAGATTCCCCCTATAATAGAAGATGACACCTGCCTCAAATGCATTTTCACGGGCTGTCTGGTATCCATCATTTATTCACTTGACAATGTTACTTCATCTCTTTAGCTTTAACCTGCAGTTGAGGGTGGTGGTGGCATGTTCACAAATACATGAAATCCATTTGTGTGTTAGGCTAAGGGTGCTGGAGATGGCCTTGCTTTTGATCTGTCCTCCTTGGATCTACAGTTGGCATTATCTTCTGCTTTTCTTGTTGCATATTAAGTGTTAGATTTTGCTCATGTTGTATCATTACCACACCTCCTTTTCCCCTGCTCTCCCCGCCCCACATAAAGCCTGTCCAGCTTTTGACTGTGTGGATTTTTAGAATCTGCTTCTGGAGTCTTCCACTTTGAGTGAGGGAAAGGCTTGTATACCTAGGCAGTTTCTTCTGTAAACATCCTAATGGTTTGGAAAACATGCACATTGTGGAAGAATTTTTATGAGCCGCCTGACCTATGGAAAGTTCTCCCCACAGGCTAGTGGATGAGTGGATTTCCAGGCAGTGAAGCTGATTTGGGTTTTTTTTGTATCTGATTCAGTGTGTGACCTTGTCACGAGTTCACCCTGGTCTTACATCACAGGGGCTTGACATGTTGAGTCAATCATTTTTTCATTCCCTCTTGTATTTCACTAATCACTGCATCCTACCAGCATTTAACTGGAGTTGTAAGCTTTTGAGATCTGTATGGAATCCTGCAGTGGGAAGCTCCTGGAGCTGGGCAGATACTTGCCTGTGAATAAGCAGTTGGATCTGCCTGCAGTGACCTGTGACAGGGCTGGGTGTGTGGGTGTACATGTGTGTATCCTGCAAGGAAGCTGTGATAAATGCACTGTCTGTTCGGAAGGAATGGTTTAATCTCTGTGTGCTGCAAAGACCTTCCATGTGCAGAGAGAAGGATGGCTTTTGTTATAAAATGTAACTGCCAAAAAGTACTGAAAATATTTCTCTGGACCTTTCTCTCTTCTGTCTTCTCAACATCTTGTCATCTCAGCTCTCCAAGCCGTGTGAATCCTCTTAGTCCCTCTTCCTTTGGCACATAAGGTTGTAAGAGATCTTCTGCCAGGGACTTCACACACTCTTCCTTTCAGCCAATGGTAGCTTCCCATCAGTGTGTTTTCTCCAGCCCTACCCAGATAAAAAAACTGCAACCTCCTTCTTGGCAGCTCTGTCCTGCCTTGCCTCAAGAAGCAAACCATGCTACAGTGTGTTTCAAAAGAAGTTCATTTTTCAATAGAAGAGTTGCGAAGCTGCATCTATTTGCTCTTCTTGTGTGATTCCCAGCTTGCCATGTCCCTCCACCTCCCTGCTTGTACTCCAAAATGGTGTCCTCCTTTTTCCTTCAGCCTAACCTTACCCACGTGCTGGGGTCTGGATGTGTTTGCTGCTGCTGACCTGCTGCTCTGCAGTGGGGTTGTCCCAGAGGACAGCTTCTGGGTGAGCTGACTGGAGCATGCAGCACATGCTTAAGTGGAACTTCCTCAGTATCTCTGATTGCTGCTGGGGATGTGTGGCCCAGCAGGGTTATCTCAGGACTCAAATATTGCTGTATATTACAGAATTATCTTTCTGTGTGCTGAGGTTGGCTTGGGCTGCTATATAAATAGGTTGTTTCACATAAAGCATCACTCCCTACCCTTCTCTAAAATCAAACTGCTCTCCCTCCTGGCCCCTGCATTTCTGTTCTGGTGATGAGTTTGTTGGAGTTTTTTGCCCATTGACATTAACAAATCTGTGTGATGATGTAACTCTGAAATAACCATTCTTTCCCTATAGCTTATAAATGGCTTATTAATCAAGTTATTATTTGTTGGATTAGATGTTCTGTGTCCAGCACCAGGAGCTGGAGGGAATAATTGTGATTTCCTGAAATTTATTTAAATAACTTGATCTGTGAGTGATTGACAAGACAGGTGTCCAGTCCTCTCTGGTTGATTGGCTGTGTGATCTGATATTTCAGTACTTGTGCTGCATCACTCACAGCTGCTGGGCAGGAAAAGGCTGGATATTCCCTGCACTGGTGGCTCAAAGTGAGGAACCACCATGGGGCAGCCAGACCTTTGGGCACACTCAGCACTGATCTTGTAAAAATGGGGTAACTTGAAAACTTCTGCTTGTGCATGCGAAGTGCAGTGTGCACCATGGGTGACTCTGCTGCTGCCCCTTCTGTAGGGCTAAAGTTGTGTTGTAGAGAGCTCATTGGCAGAGCATTCCCCAGAAAATAGCTTTGATTTGGTCATTTTCAGTACACAAAGCATTTTCCTGAGTGATGAGGCATCTGGAACACTCATCCTTTGAATTTGTTTCTAGGTGAGATCTTGCCTTGAGCTAGGAAAGATTTGAAGTAGTCTTTGGATGCATGGGCAGGATACAGATGGCACCCTGTCTCTGTAGCTGTCAGGTCTCTCCTCCTAATGTGTTAATGGAATAATTGTGTGCCAGTGGGGAAATCTTAGTCATAGATTATGTTATATATGCTATGCATAGGTGCAGTTTCACCTTAAAACAAAGAGCAGTGATTTACTGCTGTGATCTTTCTCACCGACTCTACATTTTGTATTGTTTGCATTCATCATTAGTTGACTTTCTGTGAAGTGCTGGAGAAACTAAATATATCCCTGTGTAACCATTTGGAAGGTATGTACCTCGTAGCCTCAGAGTGCTTCAAAGGAACATGGTAAATCAGGTGTAGGACAGATTGTGTGGTACTGCACTTGATAGACTGTGTATGTGGTCAGAAGGGGATTTTGGATTAGGATGTAAAATCCCTTGATCAAGCTCTTATATGAAAGTAGTAGGACTCATGGCACTAATTTGCTTTGATGCTTTTGAAGTCATCCTTTAAGTAAGCTGGTGACTAACCAAATTGCAGCTGCACTCTCAGAAATTCCCTCTGTACTCTTAGAAGTGGACAGTGCTGATGATGTGACTGAAGTGTCTTAAGGGGGATGAGCAGGCAGTGAGAGGGAAATGGCTGGACGTGTTCAGTCGTGAATCAAGACATCTCAGTGAATGCACCACAACTTTCATTTCCAGAGTGAGAGCGTTTTCTATCACAGTTTTGCCATAATGGTTTGCACAGGACCCGTCACTGAGAATGAGGTGACATAAATTGTTGGGCTGAGTCCAATGAGTCCTCAGCCCAATTCCAGCAATGTCGAGGGGAACACCAGATATGTTTTACAAGCATATGAGCCAGATTATAACGCTAGGACTCCATCTGGACTGTTTTGATAAGTGGGAGCACACCAAAATGTTGCAGTTTTCACTTGATGAGTCGTTGTTGTGAGCTTCAGCCTCAGAACTGTTCCTTCATGCTATCTTAGCAGTGATTGCTTTTCCATCACTTGATGCACTGTTGGTGTTGGATTGCTGGAGCGGGAAGGTAAAATGTTGACTCTAGATGTAAAAAATATCAAACTGCACACTCCCTGGGGTTAAGGAAGAAGGCAGAACCACTGTTTGCTTCTCTTCAAAGAAATGCCTATCCTTTGGTAGAAATGATGTATCTTTTTTGTGTATATACGGTTTTGGTAGTGAGAGAGAGCTGGAATTCCTGTCAGATGTGGATTTTAGTCTGTTTTCTTCTCAGCTGAGTTTGTATTAGACCTTTTCAGTTTAAATAACAGAATTTTGGCTACCTGGAATTGGGGTTCATTCGAAAGGAGTACATTGCATTTTGCTGTTTTCTGCTTGGGTTGTGAGACTCACACGGGTAAAAAAATATTAAATTCAGATTCAAGTTTGAAGATGCAAGATCAAAGCTCTGGCAGTCAGCAACTTTCATTTGTGAATTTCTGTTTCCATTTGACTGTAACTGGGTTGTTAATGTTCTTGTCTAGAAATGAAATTATTACAGTGGAAAATGGGGGCGGCACGCCTAAGTGGGCTATTGTGTCATTATCCATCAATCACAGGCAACAAGGAAACAGGTATTTAACACAAGAGGACACGGAGTTATTATCCTCCCCATTCCCCTGCAAGCCAGAGGGCACCTTCTAGACTCTTATTAAAGCTTTAATACCTACAGAGAGCACAAGAAACAGCGTGTGCTACAAGATCAGTTTTGCTGTCATTCTGCATCTGTGCAGGACCAGGAAACACATGAAGTGGAAGAGCACTGAGAGTGCTAGCAGGCAAAATCCCTCTGCACTGCTGAGGAAAGGCAGTCCTTCCCCAGTCCTCTCACATAAGGGGGAGAATTTCTTCTTCCACCATATCAGGGAACCTGGGAATGGGACAGCCTCTGACAGGTCCTCAGTAGCACTGTGTGACCAGCTTATTGAATCCTGGCTACAGTTGCTCCCAGAAGAGGGTTGTGTGGGAAAATCTTGGAGCTCTGTTGTACAAGGAGACACAGGATGGAGGTGGAAAGTTCTTCCTGGCTTCTGCAGAACAGAAACTACCAGATGTAAAGGAACATTCTGCCTGAAGGTTTGTTTTGTGATGCTGTTGCACTGTGTGTATGTGTTGACAGCTACCAGATGTTGCATCCAAGTGTCCTCCTGCAGCTCCATCGCTTCAGGCCACCTGTAAGTTCAGTTAGTTATGCCTTGCACAGGATGAACAAATGGCTTCTGAAGGACAGGGGTCTAAAATCAAGTCTATCATGTAAGGAATTACATTTTTAATGAGGGCCAAAGCTGTAAAGCTGTAAACATAAGGTTTAAGTATTTAAAACTCTGAAACTGTCTTTAGAACAAGAGAATGAAAGTAATTTTCTCCTGTTTTCATAGACAACAGGGGAAATCTTAGTTTTTTGTGATGTATGATACATGTCTAACCAGGAAATTAGGAATATATTTAAATGGGCTTCATGAACCAGATTTAAGCCAGGATGGCATTTAAAGCCCAAGCAAACATTTGATGTACTTTTCTTTCAAGGATCTCAGGAGCAGAGTTAACAGAGAAAGTAATTTTAAGTCTTAAAGACTCTCAAGATATATTTTCATACACTTAATACCAGGTTGAGAAGTCTCACTAAGAAGCTTTCTCACGGTGCAAAGCTGTACATTAATGATATGATGACTAAGGTGTTTTACTGTTTATAGTCCTAAGTTTTTGAAAGTCTGATTGATTTTTCACAACCTGTGATAGGAGAGAAGTGCTGAGGTGGTTTGGATTTTTTTCCCCTGACAAGCTGTTCTGTGCCTAGCTCATGTGGGACTGGTGTGTCCACTGCTATTGCTACCTTCCCTGTCCATTCCATTAACTCAGCTCATTTCTTTTTCTTCCTTCCAGTGTGTACTGGGCACATCACTAAATGTAAGAAGTGAGTTCCAGAGAGTTTCACAGACACTTCCTAATGACAGGCAAATGGTTGATCCATCTGGTTCAAAGGGGAGCAGCTGAAAGCATCACCTCTCTGGTGCTCCAGTGCTTGCTGCAGAGGGGTGAGCAGCACACAGGGAGCTGCAGGCAATACCCTGTGCTTGGCTGCCCTTGCTCTGCACAGGCTAGCTTCTGTCCTGAGCCACCAAGTATTAAATCCCAGGTATTAAATCCCCACAGGGGGTTCAAGTTACAGTATCTGAGCCACCCACTACTGTGCAGTTTATCTGACGGTTTAAAGAGGTGTCTGTGCATGCTGTTTCTCCTTCCCATTCCCTTAGGAATCCAGCCATGCTGAGGCACTTCTCACACAACAGGGAGCTGTGTTCTTTTCCTTCCTTGGTGTCAGGATTATCAGAGGAACTGCTGTCCTGCACACTCACCTCTCTGGCTCTACTCTGCCAAAGAGCTGAGGTCAGCCACCAGAGCCTCAGAGCCTGGAGAGACACTGCTTCTGCACACTGATAAGGCACTAAATTCCTTTCTTGAGCAGTTCTGAGAACTGACCAGGAAGGAACAATCTGAATTTACCTCTGGACTTAGTGCAGCACAGTTGTCTGAATGAACCTCTTAAACCTCAGTGCCCTGAAAAAGGAAGAAGTGCTGGGTCTCACAGTGAGCTGTGACACCCACTAGTGTTACACTGCACCCAAACCAGGCTGGCAGGGAAAAATCATTTCCCTCCAAAGGGCTTGGATAACTGTTCTCATGCTGTGTCAGGTTTCTTGGCAAATACTGACCCAAGAAGTTAAAGCAGCTGTTTTCCAGATCAACAGCTCTTCCAAGAAGAGCTCTCAGGAAGCAGCATCTGCTCAGACTCAGAAATCTGTACATCTGGCAGCCTGAAGGTGGGCCAGCTGCCTTGATATTCTGTCCAGGTGTGACCATTAAAGATCTGGATATAGCTTTTGGAATTGGCCACCTTGAGATCACAGTGATGTGCTGAGAATCATCATTGGGATGACACAGGTAAGTGTGTTGCACTGCTGGTGGCAAATGGCAGGGCTCTTATCCTGTGGGAGGCAGTATCAGACACCCACTTTTGTCATTAACTGGAATTTAGGAATATTGAGAAGTAATATCTCTAAGGATAAAACCCTCTTTTCTTCAGAGGTACTTCCTCTTCCCCAGATGTTTGGATCTTTTCCTTTTAGCAGAGACTGTCCTGCAGGAAGCTTGCCTGGGCACTGGCTGCAGGGAAGGCACTGCCAGGGAAGGCTCCTGAGAATGGAGTTGGGAGGTGTGTCTGGAGGAGCCTCTGGGGCACACCCTTCCCCATTACAGCTGGTGTGTTCCTAGCAAACATTTGCTGCTGCATAGAACACCCTGAATTCTGTTCACTATGCAGGTGTTAGGATTGGTGTGTAATCCCATAGGTACATGGTCCAGGAAGAATGTGTTGTTTGTACGTGGGGTCTTCAAATGCATAATTAAATAGCTTGAATTGTCTAGGAATAAATTTACCCCTTTAAGGCAGAATTTTCCAGCCTGACTTTTTTTCCCACTGTGATTTGGCATTGAGATTGCTCTTTAGGGTTTTGATATTTGTGCTTCAAACCTATGATTAAGGTGCTGGGTGTTTCCTCATTGTTTCCCAGCTTCCTTATGGCCGTTGCTAATTGTAAAGTATCCCTGAGGGAGATGCACAGGAAGGTCCTGGACTGGATTAGTGCATTGTGCTAATGTGCTTAAGCTTCATATTGTTTAACAGTGAGATGGGATGAGATGACCTTTGAGGAAAAAGGTGGTCGTGTAAAAAAATGTGAGAAATACGTCCAGTCAGTAGAGCAGCATTTTGGAGAGAGAAGAGGAGTCCCTGTGCTGGGAGAGAAGGGGGTCTGTGAAGCAGTTGTTGTTCAAACATTGTCCGTGGAGTAGGCCTTGCTAAGTCAAGGAATATTGATGAGGCAGAGCCATGTGCATCTTTCCCTAGGGATCCATCTATGAATAATGATACTCAATATGCTAAATATTGAAATACTTTTTAAGTTTCAAAAGTTTAAGTGTATTTTTCAAATAGAGGATTCAACCTGATTGATACTTTTCTGAGCATGAAAGTGAATGTTTGACTTAGTTATTTAGGTTGGAAAAGACCTTTAAGATCAAGCCCAGCTGTTAAAGAAGCTCACATGCATGGCCTCCTCCACTTACCTTGTTAAATGGCTGTGCTTAACCATCCATGCTTCTCTTTAGCTGTGGTGTGGGAGCACAACCAGTAACACCAGAACACAGAACTTGTCTTTCTTTGAGCTATTATCCCCAGATCCTCACTATCTGGACTCTAGAAATCTTCTGACTCCTTCATGCTGTAAAGCCAAGGCTTTCATTTTGAAATTTCCCTTTTTTTTCTCAGTGATCCTATAAGCTGATCTGCAAAGTTGCCCTCTTCAGAGGAGTGAGGAAGGTGGAGGTCAGCATTAGCCAGGCAGAGATGCACTGGGGCCTTGAGTGGCGGGTGAAATTCCACTGGGCTTCACTGGATCAAAGAAAACTTTCAGATGTATTGAAATCTACTTAAAGGGTGAAAAGCAGAAGCTATTCATATCACCTGCTGCCCAAAGCTGGCCCTTGAGCATGTGAGGTCCTGAGCACATTGTGTGTTCTCCCCAGCTGCGGCACATCGCTGTTATCCGTCCTGCAGCTGTAATTGGGAACTTGCCTGTGCCCACCTTTTTGGTGCTCTCAGAGCAGGGCTGAGAGTGCTGACAAGCAAAGCAAATGCTGTGCTTAAAAGATAAGCACTTTGAGAGTCCTAACTTGGAACTGAATTGGAGTTCAAAATTCAGGCATTAAAATGTAGAGAGCTGGCATAGTCTGAAAAGCAATTTCTGTGTGTATTTGCAAAAAGGATATCAGTGAGAGGAGGTGAGCTGTAGAAAGATACTGGGACTTGCTTAAAAAGGGTATGGCTGGTATCCAGGGAATTTAGAAACCGTAGGAAGAAAACTGGAGGTGTCTCAGCAGGCTAGCTGGGGTGTCTGTGGAAATAAGGTACTTATAAAGGATGCAGACTGGCACCTTCTGCTAAAGGACAAATGGCCTGGATAACCAGGCAGGAAGGGAGGTCTGAGGAGGGGGAGCAAGTAGCTATGGAAGCTTGTGTGGCCTGGTGGGTGGTCCTAGTGGGTAATGAGTTTTGAATAAAAGGACTTTGAAAAGAGGTACCAGGGATAAAATAATCCTTATATAGCATCTTAATCTGTTACATTTAGCTACTGAAATCTTTAGGACTCTCTCAGTTATCTTCCTAATGCCTCAGTTCTGTCTTAGTGCCAGTTTTGTTTAACATGCCCATCAGTGGTGTGCCTGAAGCAGTTTCTGTCAGCTCAGGATGGATGGTGACAGCTTTGGGCTCTCACTCCCGGGCCTCCCCTGACCTGGAAGACCAGGAGCCCTGAGCATGCCTTACTGCTAAATGCTTCAAGGTGATGCCACGTGCTCTTCAGCTCCACAGCATTCTCTGATGCCCAAGAGCCAAATATCCTGCTCTTTGTGTGACCACTAACACAGTGTTTATGTTGTCAGTTGTCATCTCAGTGTTAGTCTTGACGGAAATCTGTAATAATAGTACACAGCAAAGTGGTTTGGATCCATTTGGTGATGTAACGATTCCTCAGGGATCCACCACTTTTCAAACCATGTTTTTCCCCTGTGTATCTTGAATCTTCTGCCTTGGCTGCCAGCCACTCAGTAGTAGAGTGCTGGACGCACTGCTAGATCAGGCCAATAAAAAGAAATCCCTGAGCTGCAGCTGGTTTGAGAGCTTGAGGAAGAGGCTAGAGGGCCTTGGGGAAAATCCTGCCTCACGAGGAGTTTGCTTGAAGTTCCTCTTGCTGTAGGAAATGCCAGATTGCTGCAGTACCCTGCAGCAGCCTGGATTGCTCTTGTTTCTTCAGCTCCATGTCACGCTCCGTTTTCTAGCTGTTTAATTAGAGATGGATTGTGGTTTGTGGGTTCACAGCTTTTCTCATCTGCTTTTGTCAGAGGTAAGCGAATGTACTGCCTGTTGCTCTGTGCAGTTGAGTCCCTTGTACAACAGCTGCTGATGAGTTCAGAGATAAAAACTTCAGCATATGGAAAACAGAGGAGGAAAAGCCAGTTTCTGTGGCTGAGATGATCTTGTTCTGAAATATATCCAGCTGGTCTCATCCTCTCAGGTGTTGGCCTTCTGCTTTGTCCCAGGAAGGTGCTGCCTCCTCAGTTCCATGATAGTTAGGGAGACCTTTTGTGTTTGACCTCACCTGCCTGCCTAATTTGAAGGTGAATCCTGTCAGGGAGAGAACCCTGTGCTCTCCCTGCCAGCTCCCACTCAGCCTCTGCATGGTGCATGCCAGTGGAGTAGGATGCCATTACATAAGTTGCATTGTGTGGCGCTTGGGGGTTGTTAAATCTGCATTTCTAATCCATACTCAAGTAGGAGCAGAACCTGAAAGCATTCTGATCTGCAGTTCCAATTAGATAACCTGGCTTGTGCTGTCAGCCCTTTGTCTCCAGTGCATTGGGAGGCCAGGGCTGGAATATACTCTGAGGATGGTAGGAGTTTTTTATTCTGGGAAGTGCTGCTGGGAGCAAGGGCATCTGCTGCATTCCTAGACTGCCTCCTGGGGTAGTGTCTGAGCAGTCCCAAGGCAATAAACATTTGTCATTAATAATTTAAAATAATTTTTAAATGACGGATGTATACTGATTTTTGAATAACCATCCTAATTATAGTAAATATGCATAAGAGGGCTAAATTAACATCATATAAACAAGGTTAGTTCTTGTATTTTAATGTGACTGCTTTGCTGTGCTACCCATAAGCGTTCTTTTGTCATAATCTTCATATGCAGTTTTTTATCTGTTTGCAAATGGTATTTTCAGTTAATTTTTATCACATTGAGCCACATTAGTCTTCCAGCTTGGCTATTACTCAGCAAAAAGGATACCTGAACCTTTCAGTTCATGGTACAGATACTTTTCATTTAATCAGACCACAAACAATATAAGGAAGTAATTAGCTGACGTGGTGTTTGGTTTGTGCGTGAGCCAGCTGCTAAAGAGAGTCTGAAGGTGGTTCACTTGTGGTGGAAGCACCTCCAGCACTGCCTCGGGGTTATAGCCAAGAAGAAAAGTTTGGTTTATTAATCCTTGTGGATTTGGGTTCTTGGTAGCTGAGCCTTGGTTCTGTTCCAAAACTGATGTGTGCCACCCCAGGTGTGTCATGTAAAGGTGAGCCTTACAATTGTTCCACTAAGTCAGGCACTCATGGTCTTCCTTGTGACCAGGGATGGTGGCATACTGGCTGCATGGCTGCTGTCATCCCCCTGGAAGAGCTGGAGTACATTCCTGCATAGCTGTCCATGGTGGTGCTGGTTGCTGCATGCACATCTCTGTGGGTTTCACAGTCCCAGTTGTAGCTGCTGAAGCATGACCCACACGGTGAAATACTTGGAGTGCTGTCAGCTCATTGTTTGGAGGCTCCAGAGTGAAATTTTACTGAAGGTTTTGGTGTTTGGATAGATTCAGTTAAAGCAGAAGCCTGGTTTGATTTGAGGGAGTGGCCGTGTTCTGAGAGCCTTCCTTTCACATTTCCAATTTTCTAGGTCACTTTTGGATGCTCTAATTTTTTTTTTTTTTTTTTTTCAGAGAAACAGTTAGCAAAAGCATTGACACTGATGATTTGTATTCTGTCATCTCATCTTGAGAGCAAAGAAATACTTTTTTGGCAAGCTCTCCCCCTCCTCAACCCCCAGTCATCATCATTAAAAGGCTGTCAACAACCATGAAAAATCTCAGCGTGCTAACTGTAAATGCTAATTGTCAGACAAGCAGCTGAAGCAGTGCCTGGTGCAGTGCCTGACCTGCAGTAGGCTGTCTCCTGGCTGTAGCTCCATAGGTTCCCTGGAAAGTGGCATCAGAGTGCTCAGTGCTCATGTACGTGCAGAGCCAGGCTGGGCTCTGTGCACAGCAGTGCTGTTACAAACAGGGTAAATTAGAGGTGAGCTAAACCCAACCTCAAAAGTGGGCATGATGTGTCCTAGGGTGTAGTCTGGCTTTTTTCTCACAGGTAGGCCTACCTTCCTGGTATTCTTTAATGCTTCTGTTGGGAACAAAAAGCTTGGAAACTGTTATAGTAAAACTGGCTTTGTTGCTGAAGCCCCGTGCCCTGCTGACACAGTCTCCAGAGTGCTTTTGGAGGATTGCATCACTTGTGGATATCATGGCTAAGGAATTTTCTCCTTTTTCTTTCCCTCTGTAAAAGCAAGCTGTTCCTGTGGGGTTTGTCCCTGCTCAGTGAAGAGCTTTGTGACATGGCTGCGCAGTTTGCTCTCTGCAAACAGGCTTTGTGGTTTCCTGGCACAGCTCTCTAGGACCATCTCATGGTAGGGTTGCTCCATGGATCAGTCTGCTGACAGGAATATTTACATACTTGGCCAAAGGGCAGATTTTTTGGTAGCTGAGCTGGCTGGGATTGAATTGTATCACTTAGATTAGAATTCAGTGTTGCATCTCCAATGACTTTGAGGCAAAAAATCCATGTATAACTGGTTTTGAAAGGTATCAAACAGTAGCACAAATAATTGCTTCCAGCAGTAAAGTCCTGATGCTCTGTTTTGATGAATTTGGCAATTCAGAAAACAGCAGAATCTGTTCATACCCTTGGAAATCTGGGCATTTCTATGGCTGAGAGCCTGCTGTCCTAGTACTGCAAAGCTGTGCTGCCTTTTAAACCCTTCTCTGGTGAGTCAACTCTGTGTTTACTGCTAGTTATGAGGGGGAGGTTCCTGACTGGGAAGACCAGAGAGACATTTCTGTTTCACTCTGACTTAGAAAAAGCCAAGCTGCTCCAAAGTACAGAGTATTAAAAATACAGAGGAATTAACAGACACAGTGCAGGTTGGTGAAAAAGTCCAGGATAAAAATGCCTGAATGTGGAAGAGATATGGTGCCAGACACAATATGTGGCATACTTTGGGCTTACCATTTTTTTTTTCCCCCAAGCACTGTTCCCTGAAATTTTCAGAAAATCTTTGTCATCTCACCAAGATTTGCTCAACTGAAATTTGGTCAATTGAAGTTTGCTCAAATGGACTGAAATTTAGAGTATTAGCCAAATTTTTTTGCACAGTAAAGGAAGATCGAGATGAAGAAGAGTAAGTAGAGACAGGTACTAGGAGAAATAAAGGTTCTGAAAATATTTGTGATGGAATCCAGTAAAAAAATGGGAAAATGGGGAATTCAAAGCCACTGAATCCTGACAATGTGTGTCCTAAGTGAAAGACTCATTTTGGAGAGTTAAATGATGATTGCAACCTTGAAAATTACTTTATCAAGAAGAAATCAGTAAGAGAGAGCTTGCTGAAAAAGTGAGCAGGCAATCAGCAGGGTGTTAGTGAAATCAGGGAGAATTATGCAAGTGACACTTTCTGCAGCCTCCGAAAATGGAATTTGCGGAAGGGACCAGCATCACCAGCATAACATGCACTTAAATACCATTTTCCATAAAAGCAAAAATAATCCCAAGGCTTTCTGGCAAGGTTTGTCCTCAGTGGCTGATGGAAGGATGAAGCTCTGTGATGGATTGCCCCTGCCAGAGGAGAGGTTCTCTAATCGAGTTTTTGTTTCCTGATCTCATAGGCAGAGCTGCAGCTGCCTGCTGAGGGGCTGCTGTTCCCAGGGACTTCCCTGGGCCTCCTGAGGATGTGCACCCTGCCTTCTCCTCCTGCCTCTGCTCAGTGTGTCCTGAGGCACCCACAGGCATTTCTAGCCTGCTCCTGGCACTGCCCACCTCTTGAGTGTGTGCTGGGGTGTGGTGAGTGCCCTGCCTGGGAGAGGGAGTATGTCTGCCTCGGGGACAAACATTTCTGGTGGGATAGCCTTGATTTCGACTTCCCTTTCTCATTTGTTTCCTCACTTGCCTTAAAGAAAGTGCAAGGCCCATTGTAGACAGGTAAGGTGAGCAATGCTCCCTGCTGTGAATAGACCCTGAACAGATTCTCCAAAGATGCTGCAGTGTGCTCTGGGTGCACACGCTGGTCTTCAGCAAGGTCTAGGAATGGCTCAGCTTTCTGTAAGGCAAAGGCAAATCCATGTTGGAAAGCAGTGCTTGAGCAGCTGGGTGTCAGGAAGGAGCCCCTCAAAGAGTTCAACATAGGCCTGCTAGGAAAGGATGGCTTCAGTTCATAAAAGGCAGGATGTGAAGAGGGGAGGTGGTGGAACCCTGCTGTGTTCTTTCGTAGGAGTTAAAGGATTGTTGTACTGCCACTCAGTGATTCCCTTCTATGAACTCTTCACTCCCACTTTGCATATTACCTAGCATCTCCCTCACGTTCTGCAGAGCAGTTTATGCATGGGTGTATCGTGACTTCTGGATAATAACTCTGAGAACTTGTTTTCTCGTGTTCATGTTGTTCACTGGGGGTTTTTGCATGATGAGGCTACTGGGTCAGAGTATCTGGGAAACTTCTGACTCAGCAGAGGTCCCCAAAATAGGCTGGGACCATTTACAGCTCCCTGACATCTGTCTGTGCTATCAGGCAGCTGCTGTCCTGGGACTTGGGAGACCTGGGTCTGGGTCTTTTTATTGATAGTGAGTCTCAAACTGTGGTGCTGGGGAATCCAGGCTGCGTGCTCTGGCAGTGCCTCCAGTGACAGGACGTGTCTCCTGGCTGTGTGCATCTGTGACTTGCCTGCCTGCATCCTGCATGCCCAGGCAGGAGCCAGGGGGCTTGTACTTCCAACCCATTTTATCTGCATTTCAGCAGAGCTTGTGGGTGTGTTGGCACATCTCCAAAGCATCACTTGTGGATCTGGAAGCAGTGGAGCCCCTCAGGCGCTCAAGGCCAGCCTCAGCAAGGAAGAGCTGGCTGCAGAGAGATGGTTCTGCTGGCTGCAGGGCCAATGGCACATTCCTGGTGTATTTCTCTGAGGAAAAGCCATGTTTTCATGACTGGCATGAAGACTAACCCAAGTATGAAAATTCTCTCACCTGAGAGGATTTTTCCATGCATTCCTCCTCAGGTAGCTGCCTTGAGGCCAGCCCGGTGGTGGCTGGTGTGAGGGATTCTGTCCAGCTGCCCCTGACCAGCACCTGGACTAAAGCAGGTTAAAGCAGTTTCCCACTCTAGTTACTTGTCTCTGCTCTTCCTGGGAGGTGGCAAGGCCTCTCCCGCCTGGTTGCTCTGGAGCTAGCTAACACAGCCTTGTAGCCTCACACTAGAGCAAGGCACAGGCTGTTTCCCTCCCACTTCCATGGCAAAGCTCCAGCTAACTGAACTGGGAAACTTTCTTCCCCTTTCACCCTGTTTCACTTGCAAAACCTTTAGGAACCAGAGAGCTTTCACCCCTTTCTTTGCCTCTGAGTAACCTGCATGTGCTGGGCACGTTCGTCATTTGCCCCCTTGTCTCAACAGGGAACTCTTACGATCGGTGGCAAAGAAGTGACCCTTGAATACACTCCGTGCCCAGAGTTTTGGCGCTGCAAACGTGTAAGTATGTGCTCAGAGCTGTGTTGTGCTTCCCCTGCTGGCACTTGTGGCACTGGCAGCTCAGAGGAGTCTTAGATATTTGCTCGGTGGCCAAAGTCCCTCAGAGTAATTAATACCTGCCCTGAAGCTCTTGACTCTTCTAAACTGTGCTTTTACCTACCTTGTTTTTGGTCCCACCTCTGCATGCATGTTGCTCTGGTAGAAGTAGCCAGATTTTTTATGCGCAGAGCAGCCTTTTCCCTATGCAGTGATTCCTTTTTGAAATGTGGGGAAAATAGCGTGCAGATCCTTTCTCCTTAAAAACCACAATGAGACAGTGATTCCGCCAACCGGAATGGAGCAGGCTTCACTCTGGTTCATGTGTGTAACCACCTCTCTGCCTCACACAGGAACCTGTGGTCTAGCTGTGGCTGTAATCAGTGCAGCAGGGAAGGAAGCATGGAAATGGATCCAAGTCTAGGCAGCATGAGCCAAGCCTAGTACATGCTGGGACTGGTCCAGTTCTGGGAAGGCACAGTTGCCCAAGGGTCATTTTGTTCCTGTGCTCTCCCCAAGGTTCTCCCAGTACAGGAATTTACAGCTGCAGCAGGCTGGAGGTGATTACTGGGAGAAAGAACAGGATTGTTGCCTACATTCCTACTGACTGCAGACATGAAGGGATTGGTTCTAATTGGAGTCCTACCTTGACCACTGGATCACCGTGGGCTACAAGAGATCCTCATCCAGCTGCAAGCAGAGCTGTTGCTGTGTGCCTCATCTCTGCTTGCAGCTCTCCACAAATCAAGTTTCAAGCAATTGTTTCAAGCAGCTCTCAGTGCAGTGAGGTGGCTGCACTATGTCCCCTTCTGTGTTAGCCATGGCCTGAGCTTTCTTGTGCTCCAGAGCTTCCACAAGGCTTCATTCACAGGAAGAAATTGCTGTGAAACAAAAGCAATGCACTTGCAAAGAGCTTAAGGAAGAAGTCAGGAGTGCTGTGTTTGGAGCGAGCTGTGAAAATGGGGCAATTGGCTCTGCCCACAGTGGCTCTAGGTGGGATAACCATCCAAGCCTTTGCAGCTCTGCCTCTTGGTTAGCAGACACCTCATCATTAACTGCTCTCCAGATTACATCAGTATCTACAGTTCAGCTCAGATAAGGACTTCGTCAGTGCTTGAGGAGTGAGTTCAGGTTAGAGAATGCCAAGGTAACTTTGGATCCTTTAAATCAACATTGTGCCTAGCAGGGAGCTTTTGATCCAGCATCACTTGAGAGGGAGAAGAGTCCCATCTCAAGGACTAGTGAATAAATGTGTGCTCAGAAGTTGTGTGAAAATTCTGTTCCCAAAGCAAACCCAGCTGTGAGTCATATGAGCATTTACCTGCAATTTCAACAAAGGCCCCTGCTGCCATTTCCCATCACTGTAACTTTTTCATGGCTGCTGCTTTCTGAAAGCAATCTGCAGAGGCTAGAATTCTGGAGCAGGTTGTACCCACTGCCTTCAAAATATGACTTCCTCATCTGTCCATCTTCCATTGCAGTGTAAGGTGTGCACTGTGGGCTACAGATCTTCCTGTTCCTATTGCAAGCTCCCAAGAGATGGTGAGTATATCTGGTGTCCTGAGCTTGGTACTTAAGTTTCATCTACCCTGACAAGTAAGTTTCTCTTCTGTTTTCCCTATTGGTAGACTAGCTGAGCACTGTGTGGGAGGACTGCTAGTTTGGTTTCACTTAAACCCTTTTTGCCTGTCCACACTAACAGTGTTACATGCAATGGGTCGCTGCTCCTGTGAGGCTTGGTGGAGAGGTGTCTTAACTGCCCGCAGCCTTTTCCTCCTATTGTTTGGTATTGTCCTTTCGTCCAGGAAGTTATAGTTGTGTGTCCTCTGGGACTGTAAACTGGTACTGCTCGCTGTAGGTGAGATGGCTTCCCTTGACCCACCTTCCTCAGGAGATGCAGCTGCGTGGTTTTAGTGTCACTCAGAGACTCTCACATTTGCCTCACTTTTGAGATTCTCAGATAAGGATCACAAAATCATGGAATCATTAAGGTTGGAAAAGACCTTTGAAATCAAGCCCAGCCATTTACCCATCATTGCCAAGCCTACCACTAACCCATGTCTCTAAGCAGCACTCCTACACAGATTATGAACACTTTGAGAGATGGTAATTCTACCACTTCCCAGGGCAGCTTGTTCCAATGCTTGACCACCCTTTTGGTCAAGAAATTTTCCCTAATATCTAATCTAAACCTCCCCCAAGGTAACTTGAGAGTACTTCCATTTGTCCTATCACTTGTTCTTGGGAGAGGAAATTAGAGGTGAACCCAGGACTGGAATTGCTGAACTCGCCTTGCAGGCTGTAAAAAATGCATGAGAGCTCTCTAGGAGCTTCTTCTCACCCCACCAGCACCTCTGATTTCTGGGATGGGAGGGCACAAGAGCCAAAACACGCTTTTTTGAGGAGCTGATTTCTTTGGGCTGACAGGCCCACCTTCACCATCCCTGGGTGCAGCACCAGGGGCCACAGTGCCACGAGTGAATCCTCCACCCTCCTCTGGCACTGCCTGTGCATTCCAGCCACTCTGTAAGCCTTGACTCTGTATCTTTAAGTAGATTTCTATGTACTGCCCTCCTGCCCAGGCTGAAGGGCAGTACATTAACTGCTGATGCTCAGATCTCTGTTTACTGAAGCACTGTCCTGTGGTTGTGCTTTCCGTGCTCTGTGGTTCCTCCATCAGTGCTGTGAAGGCAAAATGCACACAGCTGGCCCAACACAACTGTGGGTTGTAATGAAACTGCCCAGGAGCAAATTAAACAGAGCCTTTAAGCTGCTGTGAAGACAGATTGTGGTGAATGCTTCTTTACTGAGCTGCTTTTCTTGGGAAAGGATGCAGTAAGGTAACCTCTCTATGACCGGGTGAAACAAAGCAACTCTCTAGGAATTTTCAGTGGTTGCTGCAGCTTTGTATGAGTTCTGGCATGCTTTGTGACTGATGGGTGTGAAATGGACTTAAGTGTGCCTCTCTTACAGGGAACAGAGCAGGCCCAGAGTCCAGAGGTGGTGCTGATGGAGAGGACACATCGGCTGAGCAAGAATTCAGTAAGAGAGCTGCCCTCCCCATCTCTAGGGTTGTGCTCATGTCTGTGTGATTTGCACACACAGTTTTCACAGCTGCAGATGCAAACTGGTTTCATGTGCAAATTTTACATGAGGTTCTGTAGCCAAAACTCTCACTCTACAAGCTGCAGAGAAATGAGTGCAAGCCTGTCCAAGGTGAGCTGTGCTGGCATCCAAGCAAGGCACTGTGCAGCTTTCCCAACAGTTGTGTGCAAAATCATCCTGTGTTCTGCCATGCCACCCACTGCCCAAACAGAATGAGAGCAGAGATTTGCTCTCAGGGACGTTGAAGAGGGAAGCTTCACTGTGCCATGTCTTGCACCCTCATTTGCTCCTATTTGTGGGGAGAGGCTTCAGCAGCAGGTGCTGGGCTGGTGGTACCTGCCTTTGCAGCCTCACAGATTTGGCTTCCCTTTCCAGCAGTGTTAGAAGCTCAGGTAGGGATCTCCTTTGCAGCGAAGCCAGGCCATTCAGAGGCTTCAAGCACAGAAACTTGTTGGGGTTTATGTTCTCTGAATGCCATAGCTAGACTGGGGGGGACAGGGTGTTCCCACATTGTCTCTGCCTCAGCTGTAGTCAGTAGGCACCTGATAAAATCTGTGACTGTATTATGGATATGTTTCATTCATTCATTCAGTGGTCTCAGGGGGTCTGAACCCAGTTTTCCTCTAGCATATAAACAGGGTGACAGTTACTAGTTGATACTGCTTGGCTGTGGATGATCGGGAATACATTGTGGATAGTAAGGATATCACTATCATGTAGGTTGTCCTGGACATGGAAGGAATGTGTCTAAATCCATCCCTGAGTCTTGTTTGTTCAGGCAAGAAACCATTCTGAAAGGAGGCCAAAAAGCCTCATCTCTGACTAGAAAAGGCATGTAAAGCAGCCCGACACAAAACAAGGCAATGGAAGGATTACAGTACCTGAACCAACCTTGTGTCTGCCAAGTGTTAAGACATGGATATGCAACAGGCAGCACAGGTTGGCCTTTTATAAGGAGCACTGCTGCAAGGGCCAGAAAATAGGAAGAAAAAAAATACCTCTTAAAACATTATGTGAAACCAGTTCATTTTTCTTCTCTAATAGCAGAGACAAAGCTTGAAACACCTGAGCAAGAATTGCCAGGCCAGCCAGAATCTCCAAAGCAGCCTCTCCAGCCCTCAGTTCCTGCTCCACAGCAGGAATGTCAGCCTCAGGAACAGGAGCCAAGGAAGAGAGATGAAGGGAGAGAGCGTCGGCCCTCACAGGAGAAGAGAAGGGACATGGACCGGCACCAGGAGCCACCCTCTCAGAGGGAAGCAGAGGAAGCCATGCCACCAGATGGTGGAGGAAGCAGAAGTGAGTGACACAAAGAACAGTTTTGGACTCATCTTGCTTGCACTCCGTGAGGTTATTCTGCAGAAAGGGTAGCATTTCATTAAAACCTCTGGAGGCTATTTCTGTGTTGTGCAAATCCATGGCATAGAGTAATGGAGGGCTGTCCAGCTCCAGAGGTGCTGACAAATTGCCTTTAGGAAAATTAATTCAGGCTGAGCTGGCTTTAGGGTGGTGCAGTTAACAGCTTCAAAAGTCTTTGGGCCAACAATTACCTTGGGCTGAGCTCTGAGAAGGGGCTACTTTCTACTCTGTTTTCTGGGAAGGAAAGGTTAGCAATTGGAGGCGATAACTGGAGCATCTTGCAAAGTGGAGAGAAAAAAGCAATGGCTTTGAGACTCAACGAAGCCGTGCTCTGCCTTTGAGTGGGTTTAGTCACTGTAAACTTGGTTCTAAATTACCTTTTTTTCACTACTTTTTCTTCCTGGGCCACCTCCCTGGTTGTGTTTCTCAGCGATTATGCTGAAGAGAATCACTCGGTTCACCCCCCCAGAGGTGATTGTGGGGCTCCTGGCCCCGTACGTGCGCCTGTCCACGTCCAGCGTGCGCATCATGAAGAACAAGGCTGGCCGCATGGGGCAGACCTATGGCTTCATCGAACTGGAATCTCATGCTGTAAGTAGTTTCCTGCTTTCACCTGCTCCCTCTGTTGGCATCTGATACCTGTAGAAGTAGAGAAACCACAGAAATACAAGAAATCTCTGTACTTGTGAGGCTGCTGTGTGGAGCGAGTCGTCTCTTCTGCTTGTCTGACCAGGTACAAGAATTAGCTGGTACAGCTGTTCTCTGGCTTTAGGAGTCAGAGATTGATTGTCGTCACAAGCTGTGACATTGATTGCGTTTCTCACCTTAGTACATTTATTTTTAGACACTCTAAACTCGAACACTTCTTCCATAGGTATTTTGTTTACAGAGAACTTGAATCCAATAATTTTTGTTTGTCGAAGGCAAGGATCTCAATTAACAGACTGTCTCATGTTGGAGGGTTCACATTCTCTGTGTCTGAGTGGCTCCCAGATTCCATAGCTGTTCTTTGATGTTGGTCCAGAGGATGTTTACCAAAACACTTGGGGACAGCAGCAGCCACAGTGCTGCACTATCTGGCAGCCTTAGGAGAATGCCATCCCAGCTGGCATTCAAAGTGGGCGTAGGACAAGCAGAGAACCTCACGTTGCATTTATCCCTTTTGTCGCATCCTAAATATCCTTCACTGACACTTAGACTAGTATTTGATGTTGTGTTTCTTGTCCTACTGAGCACAAAGCATTCCTTTCAGGCAGACTGGATTTGGAAAATGTGCTGTTTCCTTCTCATGGAAAGTGACATTCTTTTTCCTTTTACAGGAAGCGATGAGGTTGCTAAAGATACTGCAGAACCTGGATCCCCCCATCTGCATTGATGGGCGTACATTGGAAGTGAATCTTGCTACAGGGAGGAGAAGGTACAAACAGATGAGGCAGTGGGGTTGTCCTTCACATGCTGTGCAGTGAGGCTTGGTTGTCAGAGCAGGTGCTTAAAGTTTGGCATGGGAATTAGCACAGATGTTTCTACAACCAAAAATGTGTTGGAGAAGTGAAGGCATTGAATCTTGAAGAAGTTTCAGTGATTGAGCAGGATGGGATTAGTGATCATAATGCATCTTGTTGTCCAGCCATCAAATCCCATTCTACTGGAATTAGTGTGTTCAGCTTTTTAAAAAACATGTGGGGAGATTCATCTTTGTAGACACAGCAGAGTGGAGTCGTATTTCTTGTGGAGACAGTGGTTTGCTGAGTCTGTCTCTTGGGATGGACACAGTCCAGCATGTGGCCAGGAAAAATGGTCTTTCTGCCTTTATTGGTCTTGCTGATCATTTTGAATATACTGAGGTTAATGCAAAAATGAATTGACATTAACTTGCAACCTTTATCTCAGCAGGAATGACTATGGGGAGCACGGTGACAATTCCTACTATGGCCCGGTAGGTCTGCACAGTTTTCCTGCAGGTTGCTTGGAGAGAGGAAGCACTGGGGGGTGATGGGGCCTGGCTGTGTTAGGCTTTTCCTCTTTGGGCTGCTGAAATACTGCAGAACATGTTTCACTGTGTTTGAAGATGGGGTGATAATGCTCAAATGTACCCACTGCTGCTCTGCCCCTCACACTGTTTATTGCGTGCACAGAAGTGCAGGTCTGTGCTGCTGGAGGAAGTTCTGGGCTGATAATTTAGAGTGATTTCACTCTGATACTTTACAGAGTGATTTCAGAGTGATGTCTGATCTCAGTTCCCAGAGTGAATGTCTCCTGTAGTGTTTGTTACTAAACTACAGGACTGTTCCCATATACTGGATGGGGTGAAGGCTTCCATGCTGATTGCTACGAGCAGAGATCTCGTGCTTTGGGATGCTGTCCATCGCTCTGTAGATGAAAAGCTATGTCTACTTGTGCTCTGTTTAGGATGGCTAAGTGAGCCCTTCTTCTGAACTTTGGGCCTGTCAAAGGGAGCAGAAGCAATATGATGTTTGTTAAAGAGTCTCTGATCTGTTTGTGTTGTTCACTTACTTCAGGGCAGAAGGGGCATGAGAGACAGGAGGGGTGGCGAATCACAGAGACGCACCAGAGCACAGTGTAAGTTAAACTCTGCTTCACTCCTACTGTGGAGACTTTTCTTCCTTAAAAGGGCACTGACATGTAGAAATCAGCCCAAAAATATTTTAAAGGCTAAGAGTAGGTTTGTTTGCTACACCCACTTGTGAGTTCCTTTGCCAACTTTGTTTAGTCACATTTTCCTATCTGATGATGTGTTTCTCTCTATTCTCACTGTGCAAAACTACATGCAGATAAAGGAAACTTGCTGCCTATTTTTCCTTGTTGTGGAAAACTGATGGGATAAAATCAGCCTGGCAGTTACTAGAGAAGACAGAAGAAAATACACTTGATGAAGCAATGCCAGTAGCTGGAAGAGCACTCCTGATTGTTTTGCTGATTTATATATAGCATTTCTGAGGTCTGTCAAAGGACATTTTGGAAATGAGAAGCATTCCTGACATTATGGGCCTACTACCCTTAAGGCCTTTGGCTTTTCCTGTAGAAATGGTTCACTCCCTTTTCTTCTTGAGAGCTTTTGTGCACCGATGGGGTGGAAGGGATGTGGGGAGTGTCATCACTTCAAACACGATTGAGAGAGAACAGCTTTTCCTTGTCACAGGAGTGGGTGGATGTAGATACTCATTACCCCATTCTTAGGGAAATTACTGAATTTCATGACCAAGTGTTGTGGTCTTGTGATCTCAGCACAGCTCCTGTAAATCTGTTTTGATGTGGAACTTTTGCCAGAGTCCTAACCAGAATTGTGAAAACTTATCACCCCTCTTACTCCTTAAAGAAAAGATTATGTAGGTCGAGTGATGTGAAGATACTCATATTTCTCTTGCCAGGAGGAAAAAAATAATTCTTTCCTATTCTTGATCCTTTCACCAGCGTAATGTTTGCTCATGCTTTTGTCTTTGTAAAAGACAAGTTTTGCTTTCGGAAGCCTGTGGTGCTAACTCTTGTCTCTCTCCTCAGCACCATCAGATGTGTCCACATACATTTATGATCCTGACACTGGGAATTACTACGATCCCATAGCTGGGACATACTATGACCCCAGAACTCAGGTGAGTGCATGGGAAGAAAGCTTTACATGCAATATATTCTTAAAAACTGCTCCTCTCTGGAGGGATTTTGCAGCCAGATCCTGAAGATGAGCCAGCATAGGGCAGTACAGAGGCAGCTTTGTGTCTTCCACTCTGTCTTCTGACCTGTGTGAAAGGGATGCACGTTGCAAAATACCAACTTAATGAGAGGCTAGGAACCCATTAGCCGTGTGTTGAACCAGCTGTAGCCGCCTCTGGCCTCTGAAGTCCTGCCTTTGGAGGGTTTTTGGTCTGCTTTTCCTCAGGTAGACTTACAGGCAGAGCATCATAGCTAAATTTTGCTGTAGACATGATATGTGACTGTCTGTAAGAAAGAATGGACAGGCAGAGCTCTGTTTTCATCTGTGGTCTCTTTGCTTCTCAACAATAGCCAGCAATAGCTTTAAGGATGCCAAGAAAAAAAGCCTTCAGCGGATATTTTCTGGAACTATACCTTGTTTTCATGATCCTGGGGATGTCCATGTTGTGGGAGAGCAGGGCTGTGCTGTGGTGACCTTGCTGTCGTCAGCAGACTTTTGCCTCAGCAAAGTTCTGGAGCCTTTGCCCTTTGCAGTCCCTTGTTACTGTGCTGGTCTCCCCAGCTCAGCAAGGACAAGAAGCCCAGTCAGAAGATTGCAGGGGTTGGGCTAAGCCTGCTCCAAATGACTCTTTCAGAGGGAAGTCACAATAGACCAGGAACCCTCCTCACCCCCGAAGGACAGCAGGAGGCGGCGGCACGGGAGCCAGGAACGGACGAGTGACAGGAAGGAGCCACACGGCAGGGACAACAGGGACAAAAAGGACAAAGGGAAAAGTACTTCTGTTAAGGTAACTAACTCCCTCCAGGAATCAGAATGACCTGAGGCCAGGAGAGTGAGGAAAGAGAGGTTAGAAAATAGAGAGTAATTAGAGGATTCAAAAAGGAAGGGACAGTGAGAGAAGACAATGAGGTCAGCAGCTGGAGAGGAGCATGGTGGTTGTCCAGCCAGGGAGTAAGTTCCTGAAATTTTTCTCTCCTTACATTAAATCCATTAAATTCTCATCCCTTCTTATAGTGAAGGATTCAGACACATCCAGGTAACTGAGACATGTTTCACTCACGCTGCTGAAAGCATCCAACCATTGTAATAGAGACAACAAAAAACTGGCAGTGACATTTAAACACAAGTCAGATGATGATGGAGACTCCACTCTCCACTTAATGCAGTTTCTGCCCCCCCACCCCAAGTCCCAGGACAGTGCCCTTCATTGCTGTTCCCAGTGAGCAAATTCCAGTGTGGGAGCTCTGGTTGGGAGTAGCTGCCCAAAGCGATGTTTGAGCTCATCCCAGGGCTGTTATACTGACAGGGCCTGAGGAATGCCAGGAGAATAGGTAGAAATTTTTTAACCATCAATGCAGAAATGTTGTGTTCTTCCTTGCCTCTTGGTCTGGTCTCAGTGGCGTGACCAGTCCTGGGCACCTGGGACTTGAGGGCTGTAACTGTCCCTGAGGCTGGTAACAAGCCAGCCAAGAAGTCATTGGCTATGGAGGCTTTCAGGGACACTGTAAGAAGGAGAAGCACAGTCCTGTCTGAGTGCAGGGTAAAAGCATCATTCTGTCATTTTTTCCACTTGCCTCTTTTCCATGGATGCTCAGGAGTGGCTTCCTGGCTACACTGTGCACTCTCTGACACCTGTGTTGTTGCTGGCCTAATGCCCAGTCTTGGACTTTTTCAGAATGAGCCTGGAGAGGAGAGATTCTTTGCAGAAGATGTCTTTAAAAAGCCACTGCCTCCCTCTGTGAAGAAGGATGAGAGCACAGGCCTGGTAAGGTGTTACACTTGTCTTCCCTGGTCAAGTATGAGTAACTCATGAGCCACTAAATTGGAGCCTGTCCAGGGCTCCAGCCCAGTTCTCTGTAAAATGTGTGAAAGTGAAGCTTCATCCCAGCCTGCTGTCTGCTGCTGAGCACACAGCTGAGTATCACAGGCTCATCCTGTTGCAGTGCTGACTGCAGTCTCTGGTGCCCTCTGTCCGGGATAAAGAAGATCCTGGAAACCCTGCCATGCTGGCTGAGCCTGGCCATATGCTGTGCCACAGTCACAGCAGAGAAAATTGGTGTTGTCTGGTGGGGGTGTCTTTGAACCTGGACTTCATGTCCTTTGTGTGCACACAGAGGTGCTGAAATGTGACCTGGCCCTGCCCCTGCTCCCTCACTGACTGGAGCCACTGTCCGCACCACAGTGCAGCAGAGAGTGAGAGTGGGGTGGGCTGGGACAGCATGGTGAGCTGCTGCAGCTGCCTCTGAAATCACAGGTATGGCTTCAGGAGAGCTCTGGATTCCCCAGAATGGGAATGACTCCCACCAGAACCACCACCTCATTTCTGCCAATCACCTGCTTTCCTTGGAGGCCTCTTTGAATGAGTGCTTAGCTATTGTCTGCTCTGAGTCCATGCTATGGCAGTCTCAATACTTGATCTTGACTGTTTCAGACTGAGACTGGAGAGGAGAAGTTCTCTGCAGAAGATGTCTTTAAAAAGCCTTTACCTCCTTCTGTGAAAAAGGAAGAGAGTGCAGCCCCAGTAAGTATCTCCATAGGACTGTATGTACCTGTTTGAGCCTGGAGTCTAGGGAGGCTCAGCACAGCCTGGCTGCAACTGTGAGTGCCAGAGGTGCCAGAGATGTTTCTCATGCCAGAGGAGGGAGTGCTGGGGATGCAAGGCAATTTGTTTTTTAAGTCTGACCTTGTTTGTCAGCTTCTAGCATGAGGAAATTCGGTACCTGCATTTGAGCAGGATCTCACTCAACCAGTCTTAAGGCAAAAAACTTCCAGCCACCTACAGGAAGGCCAAATCTCACTTATCTGCCAAACAGCCACTGCCTTGGTTAGCTTCTTCTGCTCTCAGGTATGTGGCAAGTTGGAAAAGCCTGTCACCAAAGCACGGCCTGTCTAGAGAGCAGAAGGGCTTCCACCCTGTGATGTGAAGGGAAAGAAGCCAGGGAGCTCCTCTCTATTCCCTGCCTGTGCTGCTGGGAAGCAACTCTCTGCCTCTTGGTCTGGAACAGAGAAAGGAATCATGGGGAGATGAGTTGGGGAAGCAAAGACCCCGTAGCCTGGATAGCCTGGTGCTACAAATGGTCACACTTTTCTCCACTTCTTTCAGCCCAAGGTGGTGAACCCTCTGATAGGACTTCTGGGAGAGTATGGAGGAGACAGTGACAATGAGGAGGAGGAAGAAGAGGAGGAGCAGTCCCAGGCTCAGTGGCTGCCGCCTCCCCCGCACCCACCGGCGCTGCGCGAGGAGCAGCCGCGGAAGGCCAAGGACAGCCACGACAAACTGACTGACTGGAACAAGCTGGCCTGCCTGCTGTGCAGGAGACAGTTTCCCAACAAGGAAGTGCTCATCAAGCACCAGCAGCTTTCCAACCTGCACAAGGCATGGGGAAGCCGGGGGCTGCCGTTGGCTCAATGGTTATGTGAGCTGCATGGAAATGCAGTGGTTGGGTGGAAAGAGATGTGCTGAAATTGAACTGGTAGCAGGCAAAGTTCCCCCAAAGCTCTGTTCAAAGCATTGTGTGAACTGCTTGTTCCTGCCATGGGAGTGCTATAACATCAAGGTGTGACTTTGTAAGCTGCAGTGAGATAGCTAAGGACTGGGGAGAGTGGGGTGCTGGCACACACAAGTGTAAGAGCAGTAAGAACTTGGCACGTGCACCCCATGTTCTGTGCTGCCTTTGAGCTCTTGCTTTTAGGAGAGCCAAGCTGCCTGTGGGTTAAAATAGGAATGGTTGCCTTCCTTACTGCAGGGAGGAAGGGCTTCAGGCCTCTGTGGGGGAGCAGATAGTCTGGGCTACAGGAGAGGCTGCTGTGCCTGGTAAAGTGCAGGTACAAGAGCATGCTGCTTTACCTGTACGCCTTGTGAGTGGAGCAGATGACCCTGACAGCTTGTGTTCCCTGCTTGACACTGCCTTCTGTCTTCCTTCTTCCAGCAAAACCTAGAGATTCATATGAAGATTAAACGATCTGAGCAGGAACTGGCGTATTTGGAGAAGAGAGAGCGTGAGGTGCGTCTGTGGTGGTGGGCAGGCAGTCCTTGTGCTTCTGCACCGGAGGGTGGTGGTCCCAGGAAGACCTTCCACTTATGCACCGGGTATCAGCAGGCATCCACTTAAGCATCAGGCATCAGATGCCTCCCTAAAGTGAACTGTTGAGCTCACTCTGCATGGGGACCTGTAGGTATTTCTGTGATTTCTAAGAACAGATCTCGCTCTTCATGGAACGGTCTGAGTGTGGTTTTGTTGTCCTGCAAGCCAGCACTGAGCTCTGGGCTAAGTGGGACAATTTTCCATGTAAAAGTGATGGGGTGTATGGGTTGCTGCTGTCTGGCCAGGGACGGGAGAGCTGTGCCTGTTCATTGTTTGGAAGGTCACAGAGCTGCTCCTGGTGCAGTAGCTGGAAGGCTGCAACAGCAGGTCTGGGTCAGCCCAAGATATGGCATCTGAACAGAGCAAGTGTATTGTGGGATGTGAGCATTCAGTGTTTGTGAGTCCCCAGGACAGCCTTCCAGGCTGCTGAGGGTGAGATGAGACCTGGATGCATAGCAGCCTCCTGCAGTGTTGGATCCTGCATAGCTCCTGTACTTACTTTGCTCTTTCTATTGTGAAGGGGAGGCATAAAGACAAAGGAAATGACCGGAGGGAGAAATTCCAGCAGATGGATTCACCAGAGAGGAAACGACTCAGATATGACCGGGACTCAGAGAGGTAATGGCTGTTGTGGGTTAAATCCTTTTGGGGATGCTGGTGCTGGGGTGGGATTTGTGCTGCTGGCAGACCAAGGCTGGGAATTGTCCAGTGGGGTAGATGTGCAAAGGAGCAGCCAGACAGACTGAGACAGAGTTCCTCAAAATGTGAGCCTGTGGTACTGCAGGACATCTCATCGAGGTCAGGAAAGGGCTGGGGTGGAAACAAGGGTTTAGGGCAGAGCAGCAAAAAGCTTCCTGGTGCTGGAGGGGAGAGATGGGGGTCTGAGTGTGTCTGACTGGACAGGGAGAGCAGAATGCAGCCTGTTCCCATCCACCTCGTCCTTAAGGCACTTGCTGCCCTCCTGTCCTGGCATCTAGCCATTGAAAGAAAGAGCAAAGCTGTGTTTCATCTGTTCCCTGACTCAGAGGAACGCTGGGAGCTCTTTCCATCTCGTTCAGAGTAGGTGGAGGAAGAAAGTGTGTGCTGTGTGGAGTTCTTGACAGGCCTGCCTGCTGTGAGCTCGCGTGTTCAGTGGGCTGAGGAACGGCCAGGCATGTGTTGAAGATAGAACTGGTTGTGTGCCTGTGTCCTTCTGGCACAGCACCTCAGAAGGAGACCTTTCCTCTGTGTCTTGCAGTTTAAACATCCTCGTCTCTCTTTTCCTGGAATAGCTGTAGATAAACTAAAACAGTTTGCATGCAGTGTCAAAAGTAGAAATTGTCTGAAGGAAGAGTCTTTTATACTGAGAGGTTTTCAAAACTGTGACTTTTGGTTAATGCTCTTGGATGAGTAATGAGGTGGGAGAAAGAATGTCCGAATCAACTGCATCTGTTGAGCTCCATGATCACAACACTGCGAGAAAGGAAAGATCTAACAGAGCAGCAGGGATCAGACTTTGCTTTCTTGCTATTGCTAAGACTTTAATTAAGAAATACAAGCACAGAAGGCTCCTGGCTTGCTTACACTGTAAATATTTTGGAGTCTGAGCTCATTTCCTGTGCCCTGGTGTATTTCGCCCTGAGGTGGGACAAGAAATTTTGCAGTCAGAGGTGTGTGAGCCCTGCACACAGAATCTGCTGTGGTGGTTTCCTTAGGTGGTGTGCTTCTGGCAAGAAACTCCGATACGCCTCATGAGGTGCTGAAATGTCAGTGAAGGTTCTGTTAGCAGAACTAAAAATCCCTGGCATGTATTTGAGGCATTGCAAGAGTGGACAATTGATTCTGTTTCTTTTGCAGTGACTGTGACCCAAGGCTTGACAGTAACAACAAAGGGAACCGAATGGTGCAGTCTCCAGGGTGGAAGAAGGGCTTTGGCTACAATCAGCAGGGTACAGCATCACCAATGGAGGTGAGTCTTCCCTGCCTTTCAAAACACACCACTGTTCTGCAGCCCATAAAGTTTCCCAGGACAGCTGGAGGGAGCTCAAGTCAGGCTGCAAATCTCAGCACCCACTGGATGGAATAATATTTGTGCACTGATGAATTTTGCAGGCTGGGAGGGGCTGCAAGTATGTTGGCCATAGAACAAGGCTGGAATTTATATGGATCTGGAGATGTTGAAGATAGAGTAACAGTGAGCAGGAAGGGTGTGAGCATCTCATTAGTACCTGCCTAAAGTCAGGCTGAGGTTTTGAACAGGTTACCAGCTCCGTTCTCTGCAGCAATGTGAGCTGGGGAAAAAAAGTGAACTTCCACTGGGGAGGTGTGAGCATTGCCAAAGCCACAGGGCCCAAGATGCTCTTTGTCTGCTCTGCTTAGCACCTGTGAGGCTCTTGCTGCCATTGTAGACTCTGGACGTTGGAAGATAATACCAAGATACAGCACCTGACAAGGAGCAGGGGCCCTTTGGCAAAGTATGTCAGGGTTAGGCAGGGTCAGCTAGATGCTGCCTTCTGCGACAGGCTGGTCTCTCAGTGGACTTAATTTACTGCAGAGGGTTTATCAGAGGAGCAGCCTGGGGCAGGGTCTGCTCTGCCTTGCCCAGGGCCACGTGAGCAGTGCTGTGCTCTGGTGGCAGGTTTGTGGCTGGCCAGGTGCCGTGGTGTCCATGCTCTCTGCTGGGGACAGGCAGCTGGGAGCAGGGCTCACAGAGTGACATTCAGCCTGCAGTCAAGTAGATCATTAAAGCAAATATTTGAGACTTCATGACGCATGTTTGTTTGAGCCCATCTACATGAGGCAAGAGTCCCTCTTCAGTGCACACAGCAGGAACTGGGCCCCAGCTGCTGCTCAGTCCTCATGGTGAGGTCCCAGTGCCCATAAAACAGGCTTTGCTGAGAGCCAGCTCCAGCGCCGCACTCTGGGAGGTCTGAGCTCCTGTCAGGGCTCCCCGTCTGGACAGGGAGCTGGTGGCAAAGCACACCCCCTCACACAGTTCATAGAAAGGCCAGAAGAGGTGTGCTTGCCTGTCACTTCCAAATCATGCTGGGCAAAGCCATGAGACCGTGCCAACCCCACGCAACTCTGATGTCTTGGCCCAGCTGGTGAGATCTCTGGTATTCAGGTAGATCGGACTGAAAAGCCAGAGAAACTTCCAGCCTGGGGCCTGCTCTCCTGGGCTAACTCCAGGCAGGTATTGCTGAATAATGCAGGTACTGGCTGCAAAAGCCAGTTCTTGAAAACTGGTTGAAATTCCAAGTGAGGTACCAGTGCCCATGGGAGCTGTGTTAGAACATCTGAGCTTGTGCCAATGCAGGCAAACTGCAAACAGCTCCCCAGGAGCGCAGCTCTCACCTGTGCTTTCCTTTGCTTGCTTTCAATCCGTGGCTGCTGGTGCTGCCTCTTGGCTGCCCACTCCTCTGTATGCCCCTTCACAGCTGATCCCTGGAGTTTGATCCCTGAGCTGCTTTTGTTGCCCTCCAAGGGTCTGTAGTTTTTCCAAACAGCTTTTGGAAGAACACAGACCACTTGCTCTTCCTCTGCTCACGGATCCATGCGGGAGCAGTCAGCAGTCCTGAAGCAGTCCAGGGAAGCTTTTTATTCATGGGAGGAGAAATCACTAACACGAGCTGTGTCTGTTTGCAGGCAGAAAACAGGAGGAAGGGCCCTGGGCTGGGGGCCCCAGGGAAGCCCCCCAAGAGGCAGTCCAACGAGACGTACCGCGATGCCGTGCGGAGGGTCATGTTTGCCCGCTATAAGGAGCTTGAGTGAATGCTGGAGGAGCCCCAGATTTGTCTCTCTCCATCTCTGTCTCTTTCTCTCTGTGTCATGTTCTTTTGAAGGTTTGGTCTTCTTTTTTTTTTTCCTGTTGTTTTTTGAATTGTTACAGGTTTTGCTGCTAGAATTTTTTAAATAAAACTGAAAATTTGTCAATGCTTGTCTTGTGGCTAAAATGGTGTGTTTTAAAGGCATGGTGCTTTGAAAGATTCCCATGGTGTTTTGCTGTCTGCTGATGTCACTAGGAGTTGCAGCTGTGTCACTGGGACTGGGACAGGTTTGGTAACTTGGAGACCCTACAGTGGTGCCACTGTCCTGCAGCATGTTCCCTGTCATCTCAGGGACAGATACCCCTGGTGCCATGTTGTCCTGGATGAGGACAGGAGCTGGGAGCAAGAGACAGTCCCAAGGCCTGGGAGGAATTCAGGAGCAGGAGTGATCTCTGTGGGAATTCATCCTGGAAACTGATGAGGTCAGTGGGGTTCAATTAATAGCAAGAGTTTAATGGCTGAAGGTGACCTCATTAGTGCTGGGTGTAGTCCGAGCACCCCAGCCAGGGCAGAGCATTCCACGTGGGGTGTGCTGGATCTGGTGGCAGTGTTGTGGCAGGACCCTCGTGGGGATATAACCATGCTGACCCAGGGGAGCATAGGAAAAGCCAAGTGAGTGCTCTTGGCTGTCCAAGGGAGGTGTGGAGGCAGCTCCTGGGTCTGAATTTGTAGCAGGGCAGTTTGACCAAAGCACAGGAAAGTTTGTCTGTGTGAGCACAGCAGGGGAACAAGGGTGAGTGTGGCCTGCAGGGATAAGGATGATGCCAGTGGCTGTGGCTGGTGGGAGCAGATCTCATGCCTGATGAGGAACTGGTAGCCACCACCACCTTCCTGTTCACGTGGCAGAGAGCAGGGCCTGGCACTGCTTTCAGATACCCCAAAGAAGGGAAAGCAGATGTGGAAGCTGAAGACAGCAGGATTTGGAGGTGAAGAGCCACCTGCAAGAGCTGACAACTCCCAAAGGCAGCAGACATCATGTCCAAGCTGTGTTTCCTTGTCTTTGGCACAGGCAGTGCCAGAGGAGTGTGGAGGACTCATTTGCAGCGTTGTGGCCCCTGGTGCTGCACCCAGGAGTGGTGGAGGTGTGCAGGGTGCTGGTGAGTACATGGGGGGTGAGAGCCTTCCATCTTTCTGGGAGCCCCAGGCATGTAAGGGATGGGTGAGAAGGTGATGGGCTCCAGGGGATGAGCTCCCACACAGGGAGATGGTGGTGGCATAACAAGCTGGTGCTGTCAAGTCTGGAAATTATCCATGCACAAAGGGAGAAGTATGACTGTGGTCGTTTTCAGGGAGGAAAGAAGGGAGTCTGAGTACAGATTAGTAGCTGCTGCACAGGCTGTCCTGCACCTGGGTGCATTGGGCACCTGGCTGTGCCAAAAATGAGCACCCACAGAGCGTCACTCCCAAGACAACCAGAGAGAGTCTTTACAGCTGCCAAATGTGGGAACTCATTAGGTGTTTTTATTAATTGGCTGTGTGGGTACATGCATCTTGGTGAAAGCCTGTTAACGATGGTAATGCGTGATTAATTAGAAGATAATAAACCAGATGAATGTAAGAGCAGCTTCCCTTGGACAGATGGACCACACTAAATAATGCATGTTCCTTGGCTTAGTCGTGTGCTTGCTTGCTCCTTGTCTGTGATGTGCCTGTGTGAAAGGAGAGGCAACACAACACATTCCTTGCAGGCCCATTGCCAGGGCTTAAGTCAGGAACAGAAGACGAGAAGGAACAGACTGCTATGAAAACGAGAAAAAAATAATAATTAAAAACATCTACTTGCAGGATGCATCCGTGTCCAATAGAGAGAAATCCTTTTTCTGTGTGGTGGTAGATCTACCTCCCATTAGTTGTATTAATCATAGAAAACTTGGTGTGTTTGCTTCTACTATTTTGATGATTGTAGTAAATGTTTATGGAAAATCAGGAATATTGTTTGTGTCGTAGGGGGTCAGAGCAGCATGGTGTTACTCCCACAAGTGTGGGATTTCTGGGGATGTGCTGTGGAACTGTAGGAAGCATCCTGGTGCCAGCCCATGGAAAATCAAAGTATCCCCTGGCTTAAGTCCCCTGACTTAATTCCTTGAAATTCCACTCCCCCAGAATGAGCTCCTGTGTATTCCCTTGTGTGTACAGACTGTCCATACGTCTCTCCATAGGCATGACATCTACCCATGCTGTGCATCTGCAGGGGGATGTCCAGGATTAGAGGACATGGAGCCCTCCACTGGGGCTGGGTTGAGGTGACTGGAACGAGGTTTTTCATGAAGTGGAACAGATACCGAGCAAGAAGCTAAAAGCATTTCAAAGAAGCACCAAACCAGAAAACATTTTATTCTCTTGGGAAAACAGCAGCGTAGCTGGTGATGCAGAAACTCCAACTATTTATCCTTGGTGCAGTGGTTTTGACGTCTTTTAATATTTTTTAAAGGATGGTGACCCAAAGCCGCAGCTGAATTGCAGCTACCTTTACATCTTACAACTATTTTGCTTTTATTTCAGAGATTACTCATCACTGTGCTTCTGGTGTGGTGTGTTCAGCACATTGCCTTGTGTGCCATCCTGTGGTGATGGGTATGGCTCAAGTCACGATTTATTTTTAGTTTTGAAAAGTCCTAATGGGAGAACTGGAACAAATCACAGGGTAAGTCCTGTGAGCAGTTGCTTGGCATGCAGATGTTACACACCAGGAGGAGGACTGGGGTGACCCATAACCAGCACTAAGGTGTGTACAAAAAGCCCAGGGAGAAAAGGCAGAACGAGAGGGTTAAAGGGATTATTTAATTTAAAAGGAACAGGCAACAAGAGCCTTGGACTGAGAGTGAAACCAAAAGGAAGAGGTTAAATCCACCATTTAGAGGGTTGGACCTCTGCCCGAGGGAGTGAGGATCTCTGAGCTCTGTCAGTCACACAGGTTGGTATGCAGGAGGCTGCTTCAGACATCTGAGAGCTTCTGGAGGAAAATCTTTTTTCCACCCTTTCCCAATGCAAAGCAAGTAAATAGTCTTTGATTTCCAATATTTATTCATATTAATATTGATACAGCAGTGACTCAGGCCCTTTTCAGAGAAACATATTTATGTAAAGAGCTGGGGTTATGCTTTGTAAATAGAAAAAAAATAGTAAGTTAGGGTGAGGGAAATGTTTGTAAAAGGGAAAAAGAGAGAGAAGCCAGGGAATGCACTTCCCTCTGCAGCAGTGACCTGCCTCAGGGAGAGAAGGGCTGCTGGAAGGAAGAGGAGGCTGGGGGTTGCCCCTCAGATACCAGATTAAATGATGAACAATTTTGCTCATTTCATGTTTTAAGACTCAAGAAACAGGAGTTCAGAGGAGGTTGTTGCTCGTATCATGCCCCCATTTTAATGTAGGTTCTCCATTTCCTTATTTATCCATATCCGTACAAAGACCATTCTGTTCTTTGTTCCTGTACTGGGGACGTTAACGCTTTCAAATGTCACCAAGTATAATCTTTGTGAAGCTGCACTTTAATGGACTTCCTTTTGGTGGCACAAAGGTTCAGAGGAAGATGAATGACACTCTAGGCAGCCACACAGTGCCCAGAATATCCAAGATAAGCATGGACACAAGCCCTTGTCTAAGCTTCATGTGGATTTTTCTTGCCAGTACATTTTGTAGGGGTTGTGGTCTGGTCAATCTATTGCTGGTGGGTTTGTGGGTCTGTGCAAGTACTGCTCTGCCCTTTTTGCTGCCTGGGCGAGGCCAGTCCTGTCCAGCTGCTAAAGTGCACCTCTCTCCCTGTGAAGGGCTTGGGAATGCTGTGAGGAAGCTGGGAATGTGTGCATTGCCCCCCAGGGACAGAGTGCCCTGTCCTACACAATGGAAGGATGGGCTGGTCCAGAAAAGGCAGAGGGCTGGGTAACAGCCTGGAGCTCACCCCTGGAGCTGCCCCAGCCATCACTCCTCTGCTGCTGCTGCTGCAGACAGCCAGTGAGCATGTCCCACCCCAGCACATCCCTCTGCCCACCTGCAGCAGGATTTCACACTGCCCTGTGCTGGGCTCCATCAGCAGGGAAGGAGAGGATCAGCCTGAGCACCTGGAGCACCTCTGGTGGCGTGGTTTGGACTCCTGTTCAGGAGGGGCAGCAGGAGCAGGGTCACCCAAAGCTGCCTGTACCTCCTGCCCAAGGCCCATCCATGGGATGGGTCTGCTCACCTCAGCCTGAAATCTGGCCAGGAGAGAAGGCTGGACCTGCAGCACAGCTTGGGAGAGTGCTCACAGCACTGATCCAGCCTTACGTGGAATCCCCAGCCCAGTGGGCAGCAGATGGGTGGATGGGCACTCACCTGAGGCCATTTAGTGTCCTCAGGGTCTCAGCAGGTCCTGGGTCACTCCTTTCTATTGCTGGGGCAGAGGAGAGAGGCCAAGCAGCTCTCTTGCAAGGACAGAAAAGTCCCTTTCCCCCAAAGTTCTGTTGGGCTGTGCCTGATCCATTAATTTGGCTCTGGGGTGCACTTCTGAAATCCATCTCACAACTTCCCTGACTTTTGGATTGTGTCCTGGAGCAGCTCAGGAGAGGTCTGGCTTGGGCCAGTATCAACCAGATTCCTTTCAGATGAAACCAAACCCAATATGCTCCAGGAATGCACCTCATGCTCCCCAGCCACTGATGGGCGTTCAGGCTGCAGGATCAGCCCAGAGCCTGTCTGGAGCTAAAACACACCTTGTAAATCACACAATCATTTAGACTGGAAAAGACTCTAAGATCACTGAGCCCAGCTGTTAACACTGCCAAGCCCACCATTAAACTGTGTCCCCAAGTGCCACTTGTACATGATTTTTAAATCCCTCCAGGGATGGTGACTCCACCACTTCCCTGAAGAGCCTGTTCCAATGCCTGACAATCCTTTCAGTGAAGAAATTTTTCCTAATATCCCATCTAAACCTTCTCTGGCAAAACCTGAGGCCATTTCTTCTTGTCCTGTCCTCTTGTCCTGATTAAACCTGAGGGAAGAGCCTGAAACACACCATCCCCAGCTCCAACCTTCTGCCAGGGAGTTGTAAGAGCAATAAGGACTCCTTGTACCCCCTTTTCTCCAGGCTGAACCCCCCCGGTTCCCCCAACCCTTCTCATCAGTTCCACTGCCCTTCTCTGGACATTCTCAGCACCTCAATTCTTGTAGTGAGAGGCCCAAAACTGAGCACAGAATTCAAGGGGAAATGCAGTTAATACATCATTGGATATGCGTGTCTGCTCCTGCTGCACTGTGCTTGTGCTTTGGAGCCCAAATGCTCCCAGATCTGCCTTTCCATTTTGCTGTGGAGTTGCTCACGGTCCAGAGCATTCCTTCCCAACCCTGATGTCTGACCAGGATCCTCTCGCACCCACCGCGCTGCTCCCCAGCCTCATCAGGAGCGCCGCACCCGGCGCTTCCCTATCCCCCTCCGTGACCTGAGGGATGGAGCTTGCCGGGAAGAGAGGAACGCGTTTCCCCGTGTCCCCATGGAAGCCACAGCCGTCCCGCACCGCTAGATGGCAATTGCGGAGTGCGCACTGGGGCACGGAGGATTGCCGGGGCTGCCTGTGAATGAGGGGCTGCCCCCGCTGCCCCCGCTCTCCGGCTCCTCCTGCCGCCTCCAGGTGCTCTGCTTGCGCTGGGAGCAGGGGCTGGAGCGGCGGCACCGCTGCTGGGATCCCGCTGGCCGGTGAGTAGTGAGAAATGGCTTGAATTGTTCCGAAGTTTGGCTGCCTCGCTTCCCCCGGTGAGAGCTGGGGCAGCATTCCTGGTGGAAGCAGCTCGGCCCGGGAGGCTGAGCCGGGCTTGATCAGTCCCGAGTTTGTCCTGCCGCTCATGAGTGTCTGCTCTCATCATAGAGAGCAGAGCTCACTCTGCCGCTCCGTTTGCCCGAGCATGCCCTGAAAAGTTCTGCTAAACTTTACAGAATCACGGAATGGTTTGAGTTAGAGGGGACCCTAAAGATTACCTTATTCCTATTCCCTCCCACCATCTTTTACATTTGTGTTTTATCTTTTAATGCTGTAACTTGGGTCCCAGGAGGTTTTGTGATTTTTTTTACTATGCTGAAGCTCTTTCCAGAGTTGATTTTTCTAGGGTTTCTCAGCTTCAAGGCTCTGCTTTGCTGCTGAGGTTTTACAGCCCAAAAGCCCACATTGGGCTAATTGCCACTGGCCCATGCTGGGGGCTTTCCCACTGCTCAGAGATAACTTACTCAGATTTCTCCTTCCTCACCAGATGAAATCAATCATTTGCCTCCAAAACAGTTGTGATATTCATGATCTAAGAAGAAAAAAAAAACCCAGCCTCTCTGATCAGTGAGGGAATTGTCCTCTGCTTGGGCTTTATAAAATATGTTGGGACAGGGAAATGGTGTTTCTTCAAGCCCCTCTGCAATGTCTCAACTCTCAGAAACTCAGGTCAAATCATACAGCAGGCAGAAAAGAAACAGAGCCTGAGAAATGCTAAGTGCACTCCAAAGGAGTCCCTTAAGTAATGATCCTTCTGCTTGGAAGCATCACAGACTCTGGGTATGGATGGCCAGGAGCTGGGAGCCTTGCAGTGTCCTGAGAGCGATGGGTGCGTGTTTCAGTGCAAGGAGCTGATGCTCAGGGTGAGGGAGGAAGGAGAAGGCTGAGTGGCTCTTTGTGTCCAGAAACAAATAACTAAACACCTAAATTAATTTTAAACAAAGAGGGCTTTCTTTCTTTCTCTTTCTTTCTTTCTTTCTTTCTTTCTTTCTTTCTTTCTTTCTTTCTTTCTTTCTTTCTTTTTCTTCTTTTCTTTTCTTTTCTTTTCTTTTCTTTTCTTTTCTTTTCTTTTCTTTTCTTTTCTTTTTTCTTTTCTTTTCTTTTCTTTTCTTTTCTTTTCTTTTCTTTTCTTTTCTTTTCTTTTCTTTCTTTCTCTCTTTCTCTTCCCCTCTCTTTCTCCCCTTCTCTCTCTCTCTCTCTCTCTCTCTCTCTCTTTTTTCTTGAAATAAGACCATCCTTGGCATGAATCACAGCTCCTGAGTGTGTGGCAGCCCTAGAAGGCAGCCAGGCCATGGGATGCACTTCCCACTGGCAATCAGCTCCAATGAGCCTGCCCTTAATTAAGAAGTTTATTGCCTTTAAAGACCCACTGCATTGATCCAGCTGCTGAGCACTGTCAGGAAAACACTGCTGAACTGGAGAGCATCAATTTCTTCTGCAGCCATGTGCCCAGGGGAAGGGGGGAAGTGCTGCAGGAGATCTGGTGGCAGAACTGCGGCCGTCCCACACGCATGCCGGCCACGGGGAGCTTTCTCTTGGCCAAGTGGAGCGTGTCCCAGCTTTCTGCCAGCCACTCCTTGCTCAGCCTTCAAAGGGAGGGGGTCAGGCAGCCCTGACGGGTCACTGGCTTGACACGATGGGCTGCTGGAACAGACAGATTACTCCTGCTCTGTTAACAGCATTGCAAATGACAGAGACACAAACACCCCGCTCTGATTAATGAGCTGGGGATGGGGAAGTCAATCTGAAAGCCAGGGCAGAGATATCAGTCCTATAAGAAATATGGGAAGAATTCACCCCTAATCTAATCTCACTGAATTCCACAAGCGTGTAAGACAGGGATCATTTGCTGCAGTTCCTTAGGTTGAGAATTAAACAGGAAACTCCCAAGGATGTGAGATGTTCTCTCAAATACCATCATGCCTGTGCACAGAGGCTGGAGAGTGGCTGCCACAGTCTGAGCCATCTCATCTGGCTGGACAAGAGGTGATGCTCAGGCTGTGGTGCTGCCAGCAGCAGCATCCAGCAGCACCCAGCCCCAGGACAGGGAGCTGGAGCCAAGTCTGGGGTCCTTGGCAGCTCTTGCTCTTTGCCAAACCCAGCCTGAGCTGGCAGGGCTGGCAGAGGTTCCAGATGGGAGCTCTGCTGCCTTGCTCTCTGCAGTGCTCCCGTGACACCCTCTCAGGGATTGTTTACAGCAAGCACGAAGATTTATTGTAAATTTTGGCTCCCAGACTCTTGGAGCTGCCTCCTCCTCCAAGTTTGGTCTCTCCTTACTCCATCTGGGATTACAGAGGTGGTTCAGAGAGCACAGGGCAATTAGATCCTTACAGGCACTGCTCACACGATTACAAACCTGCAGAGACACAGAGATCAGTCAGCTCTGTCACCTCCTGGCCCGGGGAGCAGCCAGGAATGGCTTTTGAATGGGGAATAGGGGGACACACCCAGCCTCACCTGCCCTTTTTCAGGAGCACCCCAAGGGATTGTGCTCCCCACTGCTTGGAGCAGGGAGCAGAGAGGGGACTGGGAACAGGGAGAGAGGATGAAAACAGTGTTATGTGCCCTGGACTGGGTCTCCATTTTTGGTCCTTTCTGGTCCTTGCAGCCACCTGACTCCTCCCTGCTCCTGTCCTGCTCACAGGAGCTGGCTGAACCTTCTCCAGCACATTTTACCTGGGAAAACTGAAGCCCAGGATGGTGAAAGTGAAAGGGTTGTACTCACAGCACAGGGGCCCTAGTCATTCTCCCTCCCTAAAGACTAGATTATCCCAAATCACAGCCATAAACCCCCGGCATTGCCAGTGAATGAAGAAGGGAACACTCTATACTCCTGGCAGAGATAAGCCTTTATTATTCCCAGTGTAGATGCTGTGGGATATTTGGGCCCTGCCACCTCCATGCTCAGAGATTCCGTGTACCCCCTGATCTCTCCCTTCTCCACTGCACCTGCAGGCATGCCATAGGTGAGCTCCAGACCAGCACAGCCCCTCTCCACTGCCAGCATGACAAGGCATGGAGCACAACTGTTGCCAGCATCAGCCCCCATTGACCTGGGAGCCTGTCTAGGATCTGGTTTCCCTGGAATGACACCGTTCACAAGCTCTCAGCTGTGTGGGGTTATTGTTCTGCTCTCGTGGGCTGGCCAGTTGCCATGTATTGTGTGCAGGAACTCCCCTGCTTCTCCCACCGTCAGCTCCAGGTTTATTTCCCCCCTTCCTAGGAGGAGACCACTGATGTCAGCTAACTTGGCTGTTTGTAGTGTGAAAGGAAAAACAAGGGCTTTCAGTTTCAATCTGCGCCTTGCTTGTCCTCGGAGGGCAGAGCTGCCCTTCCCACGGTGTGAGCTCCCACACAGGAGGGTGATGACATGGTGACAGCTCTGCCACCATGTGCCAGAGCCACGTGTGTGGAGTCAGGCTCAGTCCTGAGCTGCTCTGTGCTTTAGGAGGATGAGCTGCTCTTCGGGGGAAGAGGAGACACTTGAGGTCAATCCCTGTCCTGCTGTGCTTCCCACTTGGCCATGAGCAGGTCACTGAGTCCATCTGGGCCTCAGCCCCACACTAGTGACAGCCACGGTGGCCTTCCATGGTGGAACCCCGTGCAGATGGGTACATGGGGGGCACAGAGGCCCTCACATGAGGCAGGGATTGGGCAGGAGGATGTGGAATGTGGTGCTGTCTGCTTCTGGCCCTCTGGAGACACGGGCACAGTGCTGGGAGGGGGTACCCTCCCTTGTGTCCATGTTCTGGGCTGGCTTGTGTTTGGAGGGCAGGGAAATGGCAGAAAGAGGGGAGCTCTGTGCTGTGGAGTCTCCTGCTGCTCTGGGTCCCCACCCAACGCTGTGACAGCTGCCTGACCTGTCCCAGCCCCTCGCTGCGCCTCCAGCTCCGCCTGGAGCCGACCTGGCGTCTCCTGGCAGGAGACCGAGCAGCTGCTGGGGTGAAGGGCCCGGCGTCCATGGCAGCATCTCTGCTGCTCGCTCATCCCGGGAAATACCCGGCACAGGAGCCAAAGCCTCGGTGCAGGCGGCTCCCCAGGCTGCCGAGACGCTGAGTGGGATGGCAGGGCTGGCGGTGCCTGGGGAGCCTGGCGGAGCCTGTCCGGGTCCCTGTCCCTGTCCCGGTCCCTGTCCGGGTCCCTGTCCCTGTCCCGGTCCCTGTCCCGGTCCCTGTCCCTGTCCCGGTCCCTGTCGGAGCGCAGGGCAGCCCGGCCGGAGGGCCCGGAGCTCTGCTGGGCTCCAAGACTTCCGAGCCGGAGACCTGGCCCGGCAATCCGGGCTGTGGTTCCCGAGGAGCCCAGCCAAGAGGCTCTGAGAAGAAGCAGGTAACAGGTCAGGCACCCTCCATCCTCATTAAAATACTTTCTCCGGCGGAGCCCCCCACGCCTGCCCAGCCTGTTCCAATTAGCGCAGCGGCCGGGAGCAGGGCTCCCGTGATGGAAAGAAAACACTGCAGAGCTTTCAAGTGTCGGGAGAGGCGGGTGGCCCCAGCTGTGACAGCCAGTGGCCCCGGGAGCGCGACCAGCAGCCGTGTCGCTGGCTGGCAGTGCTGGAATGCTCATGAGCCGGGTCACTGAGCAGCAGAACAGGTGTTTCACCGCCAGCTCCTGCCTGGAATGGGGACATGTGGCAAAAATACAAGCTTTCTGAGAGGTGCTGAGCGTCCCTGGAGGTTTGGAGGTGGGAAGCAATAATCCCAACGTGAATGAAGAAAATCAGTGTTGCAGATCCTGTGGGCTTGCTGCCTTGGCAGCTTCAGGAAGCAATCAGTGCTGTCTTGGGAGTGCTGGGAAAGGCTGCAGCCTGCCCAAGGAATAGGAATTCTTCTCCCATGGCTTGCTCTCCCTGGAGGCACCCCTGGGCATGGAGCTGTCCCTCCCAGCCCTTGGGTGTCTGCTGGAATTCTTTGCAGGAGTCCCACCAGGACCCCAGCCACACCCACCACCTCTTTTCCAGAGACCACCAAAGGAGCAGCAGCCTGTGACACTCGGTTCCAACTGGTGACCCAGGCTGGAGAACTCTGTGTTGGACACCCCAGGTGTCACCCAGTCCTGCTCCCAGCAGAGGCTGTACAGCCAGTCCATGGCAAGGGGCTCAGGAAAACCTGCTCCTTGCTGGACTCCATGCTAATTCCTGGCCTTGGAGCCCCTGCCAGGTTTTAGCACCTGTGGGATTCACCCAGGCTGAGCCTGGAAAAGCTCAGAGATCAGCTCCCGTGTGGGGCAGGGCTCCTGAGCCTCCCAGGGGTGTGCTGAGTGTCAGGCCATGTGGCAGACAGGTGACAAGAGTGGGTTTCAGCACTGGAGTATAAATGGCTCTGAGGAATTCAGTGCTGGCTCTGGAGTCCCCCGAGGCTTTGGGGACCTGGCCTGGCAGCTCAGCAGGCAGTACACAGCCACTTCTCTGCCTTATTTGGGGACTTTAACACAGCGTTAAAGCATGGCAAGCCCCTTCCAACCATGAAGTGTCTCTTCCGAGGAGAGACTCTCTTCAGCGGTGCTCAGCAGCAGGAAGAAGAGAAATGGCCATGAAGCAAAACACAAGAAGTTTCACCTCAACATGGGGAAGATATTCTTTACACTGAGGGTAGCAGAGTACTGGAACAGCTTCCAAGGGATTTTGTGGAGTTTCCCTCTCTGGAGACATTCCAAACCCACCTGGACACATTCCTGTGTAACCTGGTCCAGGTGACCCTGCTTTGACAGGGGGGTGGACTGGATGATCTCCAGAGGTCCCTTCCAGCCCCAGCAATTCTGTTATTCTGCAAAAGAAATTTAAGCTTCTCAACTGCACTAGAACGCAAATTGGGAATTTGGTATGCCAAGTCAGCACAGAGTTTAATACATCGTTAACCCACACTTGTCCCACCTCCAGTTTGTCCATGGAGAAACCCAATCCCCTATGAATTTACCACTTCCCATTGGTGTCCCAGTGTGGTTTCCCCGCTGCCGGAACTCTGGGGTGGGTAACAGGACTGTGGCACTGCTCTCTGCTGGAAGCTGTCTGTGCTTTGGCAGCATTTTAGGTGAGAGCAGACCTGCAAGGTGCAATAAATGCTGTGTCTCCATTCAGCTTTCTCTGCACATTGGACTTGCTGCCTCCCTGGGGCTGGATGCCCTTGGGGTGAATTAGGAGGAGGAACAGTGGAGGTCTCGTTTCAAGTAGCACATTCAGGAACACCTAAAATTCCTGCAGGGGATCCAGCCCTTCACCGTGCCTGTCACTGTGCCCATTGCTGGGCCACCTTCCCAGCCAGATGCCCAAGAGCCAGGCCAGGCCAGGCTTCACCTCTCAGTTGCAAGGGAAAGGTGGGGACTGAGCCAGCAGCCTCTCAAGAAAGGGATTAGCACAATGTTAAGGGAAGCCAACTCCTTATCCCTTCATAAACAGTTATTAATACCCTGGCCAGCCTCAGGCTTGGCAGTTCCCCTTTGCTTTCAGAGGATGTGGTCCCAGCTGGATCGTGCCTGAAGCTACTGTGACTTCAGGGAGACAAACACTGTTAGAGACGCTGTGCTTCCGCTCTGAGGTGTCTCCACAGGCAGTGAGGTCCCTCTGATATCACCCAGAGCCGGGGCTGTCCCTTCCCACTGCCACTGTCACTCAGTACCATGAATGCCTGGGGGGGACATCCCGGGGCTCTGCAGTGTGCCAGGAGCAGCTGGGCGCCTTCGTCCCCACCCGTGGGGCTTGGCACACTCCAGCCGTGCTGTCTGGCAAGGAAGGGTGGTCGGGGCTGACTGCAGCCCTGGGACTTGCATCTCAGGAGGCAGCAGTGGGGCAGATGTCCCGGCTGGACGGGATCCTGCTGGCCCTCGGCTGTGTGAAGGTTGTGTGAACCTGGAGCAGCCTCAGCCCAGCATTCCCTTCACCCAACCCCTCCAAAAATCTGCTCCCCTCCATCTCTGTGGATCTGTGTGGGCACGTGTGACCTTGGTTTCCCTGGGACCCCAGCGCTTCACAGGGCACACCGTGGTGTCCCAATGCCACCCAGGCTCTGCCGCTTGGTTTGCGGTCCCAGCTTTGATGTCGTGGAGCGGGACCGGCACGTCCTCCTGCCACAAATCACTCAGCATCACAGGCTCCCTCGGGGATCGGCTCTGCCGCAGCCTGGCAGCTCAGGGGCAAGGCAGGGAGGGCTCACCCTTTTGCCTTTGTCCTTCCACTGGAGAAAGTCGACAGCTGCCTCCCCCCGCAGCTGCCAGGGCATCCATCATCCCGGGACGGAGAGGGACAGCCACAGCGCCGGGCTGAGCAGGGAGGGCTCTGTCCTGCGCGGCCAGGGAGGGGACAGGCGGTGATTTAGGAGCAGGGACAGCTGCGGCCGGGGTGCTGGCCAAGGCTCAGGGCCAGCAGTCCCGGCTGTGAGCGCTCCCGGCACAGAGCATGGGGCTGGCACCCAGCTGTGTGCGGGATGGGCACCGGGCTCCTGCCCTGCCCCTGCCCCTCCGTTTCCTTGCCAGGGTGTGACTCCTTCATCCCAGCTCCCAAAAGCGGCACAGAGGGTTTATGACACCGGGGCTTATGCTGGGAGAGGCAGGACAGTGTCAGAGTGTGGGGCTCAGGTCTGGGAGCCAGGGTTGGGTGCTTGGGAAGCAGCAGC
>VRYO01000638.1:915216-1013076 GCA_009812075.1 Sialia sialis | reverse complement strand
ACCCCTGCCCTTCTCTCAGCAGCTCACTCTCATCAGCTCTTCCCTCTCCAAACTGAGATGGAAAGAGTTGCAGCTCCGGACAGTTGATTATTTAAAGCTGTTGGGAGTGTTTAATTTAACCCTGGATTCACCACTGCCAGCTTGTTTCCATCCACCAGGCACCGACTCCCCCTCTCTGTGTAAACTCTGCCCAGCTCCTCACCTCCGCAGATCTTTCCCTGGCACAGCGAGGGATGTCCTTGTGCCAGGGGCAGCGGGCACAGGGGGCTGTGCCAGGAATTTAGCCGGGTGTCAGGAGGTGGATGTGCCTCACCACTGCCTGGGCACCATGGGAGGGAGCCCCTAAATGCTCCTGAAAGGATGACACCCATGGGAAATGTTTCTTACTGGAGGTTATCCTCTGGCAGCTTTATTCTTTCCTTATCTGCAAACCATTTTCCTGTGGCTGTGCCCAGCTCTGCCAGGGCTCTGGGACCCTCCTGGGATGGCTGTGGCTCCTGCTGCCACCAGCCCTGCTTTTGGCATTCCCAGGGCAGGAGCTGGAGTGCTGGTATCACCCAGCTGTACACAGGAGTTCTTGCCTGTCCTTAAAGTTCACCATGTATGAAGCTGTCCTGAGGCAGGAGCTGTGCCCTGCCTGCCATCTGCAGAATTCCAGCCTGCCCTGGCATTCCCTGGGTCATGAAAGATTCCTCCAAGTCTGCCTTAGCCCAAAGTTAAACCTAGCACAAACCCAGATCCATTTATAGAAACCTTCAATTAGAGGACAGCATTTTCCCAAGTCCTGCAGCAACACAACCAACTTTGGCAAAGGGAAAAAACAAATCCCTATCAAATCCATCCCAACCCCATCCTTGTGATCCTTTGGGACAGCAGTGCTCACTCAGGGCATGGCTGTGAGTCCATAGGATGACTCTGGGAGGGCACTGCAGGTGCTGAGCACAGGAGGAGCTGAGATGCAGCTTGAGATGCTGCCTGCTGTTTGTGGGAGCAAGGGCAGCACTGCCTGTGAATCCCCACGTGGCTGATGAGTCCCAGCAGAGAGCCCCACCTCTCCACAACCCAGGAGCTGTTTGAACCTGGCTAAATCCATCGTGGCTTTTTCCCCTCCCTAGACAATGGTTGACATGTGGAAAAGTGCCCAGGAAGGGCTGGGTGGGTGGAGAGAGCAGTCCCTGACTAAAAAGAGACAGAGCACAGCACAGCCACCACCCTGAGGTGACATCCTTGTCCCAGGTCTCCTGGTACAGCTGCAGGGTGTGACCAGAGTCACACTCTGACCAGAGGGAGATCCAGGCAGTAGTGCAGGCAGGGAAGGGGCAAGAAAGGGCTGCACCCCAGCCCAACCACAGTTTGCTGCTGGGAGGGACAGAAAGCCCAACTTCAGCAGCTCAAAACCTCCTCCCTAAGCAGAGCTGAGCTTCTGGTTGGAAAAACTTGGCTCCACCATCCTTCCCACAGCCCATTGCTGGGATGGCAGGAATCCCCTGTCCCTTGTGCCAAGAGCCTCTGGCCAGGGATGAGCCAAAAAGCTCATTTGAAATCTTTCAGTCATGGGACTGGAAGAAGTTAATATGCAGAAAGATGGGGAGTTAGTCAGAGCTGCCATGTGGGGACCAGGTTTTTTATTAAGTAAGTGGAGAAAAATCATCTGAGTAGCCTGGATTATCCAGTTAGAGCTGGCAGGGCAGCCCTGCTCCTGACAGGGTCTGTGGGAGCTGCTGTGCAAGGCTGTGCACCCTGCACACCTCCAAAGTGGGGTATGTGTTAGACACCTTCCAATCCACAGCACCCTGGAGCCAGTGGATGCTGGTGGCCTCAGAGAGCTCTGTGGTGACCAGGAATTTGCACAGATCCTAGCCAGAGATGTGTCATGAACACACAGAGCCACAGATGGTATTGGGGGGATCACAGAAATGGCATTTAACCATGGTACTCCCCAACATGAATTCCCCTTTCAGAGAAAGGGATGAGATTTAAGCCCAAGCTGAGAACAAATGAGTATTGGGAATCCTTCACCAGGCTCTGCCAGGCATTGGGGTCTGAGCAGACACTGAGCAGAGAATGCCCAGGCCCTGAGAGCCTCTGGAGGGTGTACTGCCCTCATGTCAGCCACCTCCAGGATGCCCAAACCCCAGTGCTCCCAGGTACCACATGATGGGGGCACGCTCACATCACCCCGCACACCTCCCCATGGCAGGCTGGAATAGCTGGCCTGGGAACCTCCTGGACGTGCTGGAGCTCCCACGTGGGTGGAAGGCAAGAGGGTGTCCTAGCCACAGCTGCCCTCCCAGTGCCCACACTGGTTCCATGAGCACAGGTGCAGCTTTCCCCCTTCTCTGCTTGCAGCTGGAGCTGGAGGTGGCATCTCGGCGCTGGACCATGGTGCTGTGAGGGTGAGCAGACCCTTCCACTGCCCTGTGCCAGCATGTGGGCTGCCCCTGGCCACTGGCTGCCCCTGGCCACACTCCTGCTCTGCCTCCTCCTGCAGCAGCTGGGCAGCAGCAGGGCATGGAAGCAGCATGCCCCACGCCTTCGCCTCACCTACAAAGGTAAGGGGTTCCTCGGGGTCTGCACCTGCCTGGGAGGGCTGGGAGAGCATCCTGCAGGGAGAAAAAGGGTGGTCAGGGCTTGGGGAGACAGCAGGCCTGTGGTTGTGGCTGTAACCTCTCCACACTCTGGGCCCTCAGGATGTTTGAGGGATGCAGCTCCAAGCACAGTCCCTGAGGATGCTACACCAGTGCTGCAGCCATTGGAAAAGCATTGGACAGAGAATGCCCTGCCCTGATCCAGCAGAACACTGGGACCAGAGGGGATGTGCCCCTCTGCTCAGACTCACTGTGGACCTCTCTTGGTGTGTCCTGGGCTGGGGCTGAACTGGGTACCCCTGGGCAATGTCCCCTGCCTTCAGCTCAAAGGGACACTGAGCCCCAGGACAGTCTCACCAGCTTCTTCCTCTGCCTCCCACCAGCACAGCCCTACCCCAGCTCAGCCTTTCTGCTTTTGAGCCTCCTCTTCAGCTAGGAGAGACTGATGCCCTGTGCAGATCACCTCCCTGCTGCACTTCTCCCTTCCTCCCTGCATCTGTCCCTCTGTTTAGATGACGAGTTCTTCAGGAGAGGCACAGTTTGCTCCTCTCAAGCCTGATGCAGAGTGGGGACTGCTTTGGTGACCTGAGGGGCAGATGGACAGCACAAAACACAGCCCAGAAAGTGTGGAAAGGGAGTACCTGGAGAAAACCTAGAGGGGAATGGCCTGAGCAGCTAGAACAGAACCCTGCCAGCCTGGTAGCTTCTCAGCCTGCCATGAACCTGCAGCATGGATGTGGCAAATTGAGCTGCTTAAGGCTTCTCCTATGTGAAAAACAGCAAGTTTCTATGGAGGATGGCAGCTCAGCACATCCCCAGTGCTGTCCTGGATGTGACCATCGGGAGGGCTGGACCAGCCCTCTCCACACCTGAGACAGGGTGGAGCAGCTTTCCCATGGCACTCCAGGCTCCAGGGCCATGCTCCTGGCCTCTCCACCACCCTGAGAAGCTGCTCCCCAGGCAGGGACGACCAGCACAGTGAAAGATGACCCCCATTTGTGGCTGGAGAGGGCTGGAGCTCCCAGGGATGCAGGAGATCTGAGTGAGGAGATGGCCCTGCTGATCGCCCAGCTCAGAAACAGCTCAGCTCTGCGTTTGCTTGGAGCCAGAGGAGGCAGCTGGGGAGAAAGGGGACTGCTGGCTTCAAAGCCCCACAGTGTCCCGGGGCCAGGCGGGCCACAAGCCCCCAAGCCTTGGGCAGAGGCACAAGAGGAAGCTCCCAGCATCTGGAGGGCTCAAGGACAGAGCGAACAATGGCGAAGGGATGTGACTCATGGACATCACCGGGCAGGTTCAAGGACACAATGCCTTGAGAAGTTTAGGTTTAAAAACCTCTAGGAAAAAAAAAATAAATAAAAGGAGGTCTTTGAGAGTCCATCCACGGGATCAGCCTTGCCCTCAGATCCCAGCATGGGGGTGGCAGCAGAGCCCTCGGTGGGGAGGGGGAGAAGACGTAAGCAGGGCCGAGAGAAGGAAATGACAGCAGCGAGTGCCGGGAGAGCACAGGAAGGATGGGGCACAGGGCACGGGGCCAGGAACAACAGCAGCAGCTCCCACCCCACGGAGAAGGTGAGGAGGAGGTTTATAATAGCACACAGGGCAGCCTGGGCACGCCTGGGTCAGCCCGGGTCAGCCCCAGCGCTGCCTGAGCTCAGCACTCAAACCACAGCACGCCTGGCAGCTCTCCTGCGGGAATATCCCAGGAACTGGCCTGGGGTCCTGTGCCAGCCTTTGATCTGCAGCCAGGCACGGCCCAGAGCCACCACCCCACAGCAAGTGATCCAGAGCACGGGCAGCTGACTGTCACAGCTGGCTGTCCCTTATCGCCAAGCAGGGTGAGGGGCCAGAGCCCCTTTAGCACCGAGCTTCCCTGGGCTCAGGGATCTCCTCCGAGGGCTGCTGTGCCTGCTGAGGGGAAGGGGAGAGGGCAGCCCTCCTGCACAGCCGGGCTGTGACCCCAGGAAGCTGCGGGTCACTCCACACTGAGCAGGGTGTGGCTGAGGGGCAGGCAGGATGATGGATGGGACAAGGAGCCTTCAATAAAGACAAACAACACGGCCTTGGGAGATAGAGAACACAAAGGAGAGGATGTTTCTCCGGGCTCACCCACAGGTTTGGCCATGGCACGGCTGCTGCAGAGCCCTGTCTCCCGAATCAGATTTGGATGTAATGACCTGGAGGTGAGAAGAATCTGGGTTTGTGCAGCAGATCCCTGAGTCTGGATCCCAGCACTCCATGTCCCCTTGGACAGAGCCATGGGGTCAGGCTCAGACCCTCCTGGCCATTAACCTTCCAGAGGGTGCAAGCGCAGGGCTCCAAGTCCCTCCAGGGTTCTTCCATGTGCTACCAGAGCAGCAGAGAGGGCTCCTCCATCCCCCTGCCTGACCTTGTCCTCTGCTGCAGGTCAGAGGGTGACCAGCAATACCCATTCCTCCTAATTACACTCGTGTACGGGATGAGCCTTTACCCTCCTACCCCAAGCCCCCTCCCAGAGCCCTGCTGACATTTCCTCTGGATCAGGCAGATCCTGGGAGCGTGTAGACACAGGAGGGTGAACGATGTGCCGCACCCTTTTGGAGATCCCGCAGGAGGGACAGGAATTGATGTTAATCCCGTTCAGCTGGTGGGAAATGGCTTGGAAGCCTTCTGCCCTGGATCTCCGGTACCCAGAGGAGAGCCCTTGGCACCCGAGGGAAGGCAGGGAGTGCAGTGGGGCAGTGCGGTTTTTGTGGCAGCGGGAGGAGAGCCAGGAGCTCCCTGACGTGGCTTGGAGCTGCTCCTGGCAGAGGAGGATTTGTGTCCCCGCCGTAACGGGGACAGGGCAGACGGAAGAGCCCGCTGGGAGCCAGCCTGGCTCTGGATCCAGGCAGGGACCTGCGCGCTGCCGGTCCCAGCAGGGAGCAGCGGACGCCAGCGGCGTCTCCAGCCAGCAGGCTCTGGTCTCTTGTGCTTCCCCTCTGCCCTGGAAAAGGAGTGGAAGGAAGTGAGACAGCCTCCCGGCTCAGCCGGGTCCCTTCGGATGGAGCCGTGCCTGTGCCCACGTCCACCCCACCTGCGCCCGGGGCCGCACGTCCAGCCCCGCTCCCGTCCGGCTGCATGCACCTGGGCAGCGCCTCCTTCCCTCTGCTCCCGACCCTCCCTCACTCCCTGGCACTGGGGGCAGACTTTCAGCTTGGCCCTTACAGGTTTCCCTGGGTTTCCAGCCACGTCCCACCTCCATTCAGCCTCCACCCAGTCCAGACTATCTCCATCTCCATCTCCCCCTGCCATGGCCCCACTTTCGCCCATTGCCCTTCACGACACCAAAGCCAGGAGCAGCCTTGCAGAGCAGCCAGCCCTCCATCCCCAGCCACGCCCTGTCACTTTTGGAGAGGGAAGAGATGTGTTTGACCTCTGGAAGCTACTGGGACTGCCTGAATGCTGGCTTGTCCCCTTGATCGCTGGGAGCAGGGGGACGGCAGCTGCTCTGGTCCTGCCGCTCCGGCAGCACGGGGGGATGCTCGCCCCACAGACAGCCCCAAACCTGGCACTGCACATCACAGACCAACACTGGCCCCGGGGATGTTGTTTCCGGAGTTTTAACCAAGACACAACAGCCCATTGTCCTCCTCACACACCCACATGGCCACAACTGTGCCAGAAGGGCCAGGCGAGCCACCCCGGCTGCTGCACGGGAGGAGCTGCAGCCACAACAGCAGAGCCTTTCCCACTGTCCTGTCTCCACTTCCAAAGGAGTGCACTGGGTCTGTGGCACCCCTGGATCTTTCCTGAGCCAGTCTAATGCTGGGTTTAGGCCGTGCCTCGGGACACAGGGTGGAAAATGGGGAGTGCTGGGTTGAGGAGGCACCAGGGGTACAGATGGGGAATTCCCTTACAGAGCTCAGGCCCAGTGCATCCATCCACTTGCCTGACTCTGTGCCTGGGGTAGAGTGCAGCAGCCACTTCACAGACTCAGAGACTTAGGGGTGGATGCAGAGGTTGTGTTGGCTCTGTTTCCATACAGCCTTTCCTTGCAGCCCAGGGAAAACATGCCAGGAGTCACAGCAAGAGAGTCACCCCTCTGCTCCATCCTCTGCCCACAGTTTCAGGGTGCAGAGGCTTTGGGGCTCCAGGAGTTCCTCTGGAAGGCAGGCCAGAAGCTGAGCACTCTGAGCTACTGGGGCTGAACCCCTGTCCTGCCCTGTGGCTGCAAACCAGCCCAGCCAGGGCAAGGCCAGTGCAGTTCTGCTCTCTGTAGGAGTGACTCTTTCCCTCAGCTAGGCACATGGAGGAGGCTCCATGATGAGCTCAGGGGCACTGAGGATGGTGGGTTCTTGCCAAGGCAGTGGCAGGAATTTTGTGTACCCTTGGAACAAGGATAGGTAACCAGAGCTGTCCCAAGAGGGAGGCATGGGGCCTCTGGCTGCTAGTTGTGTCATTCATGGGTTGGTTTCTCTTTCTCCAACCTTGTTTGTGCTCCTCAGACCTGCTGAAATCCAACAGCTCTCACCTGCTGCTGGCTTCAGGGGATGGGATGGATTTCCAGGCCCTCTTGGTGGATGAAGACAGGGGCTGGCTGATGGTGGGAGCAAAAAATAATATCTTCCTTCTCCATCTGGACCATCCCAACAGAGAGCCTGAGAAGGTCAGTGCTGGGAGGATGGTGGCCCTGGCCAGGCTGGTCTCTTCCTCCCTGGGAGCCACTCCTTGTCCCAGCGCCAGGGCGTGGAGGTGGATATGCTCTGAACTGGGCTGTTCTAACCTCACCAGGGACACATTTACACCAGGATGTCTCAATCTGTGGGGTCAGCCCATCCCTGGTGGAGCTGAGCCCTGCAGGGAAGGGCTGGCGCCAGAGGGACAGGGTGGCTTGGCCAGGAGATGTGACCTGGGTGGACTGCAGGCAGTGCCCAGAGCCATGCAGTCACACCTAGTCCCTGCTGCTGCCTCAAGAGCTGCAGCACAGAGTCCGCTAATGTCATCCCAAGACATCCTGCTGGCTGGGTGTACGGCCAGAGCCCAACAAAAGAAAATCCCATTAAGGCTTTGCAGCCTGGTGTTCCCACAGGCTGGGATCCAGGAGAGCCTGCCCACTGCCTGGGTGGGCCACGGCACGCCCAGGCTCTGTCCCCACGCCAGGTTCACTCTGAGTGGATTTGGAAGGCTGCCCACTGGGACTCAGGGGGTGTCAGAGCTGTGCCAGAGCAACCCCATGTCCTCGCTGTGCACCTGAGCCTGGCAGCGCCTGTGGGCTGAGCCTGTTCCCACTGGTGCCACAGGAGGCCAGGGGAAGCAGGGGCTGCATCCATGGGGTCTCTGTGTTTCAGATTTTCTGGCCAGCCCCCAAGGAGCAGGTCAAGCACTGCCAGCTGGCAGGGAGGAATGTGGAGGTAAGTAGGGCTGGCAGCCCCCACCCATCGCCTTTGGCAGCTCACCACGGATATTAAACAACCCCATCAACCCAGAAGGGAGCCTGGGGGTCTGCCTGGAATGGCGCTGTGGAGCCAGCCGGAGCCGAGCCCAGCTGAACAGCTGCCAGGACAGAGTCTGGCCAGGCTCCACACCCCCAGCAGCCACCACAGCTCAGGACTGACAAACATCTCCCCTGTGCAGACCGAGTGTGCCAACTTCATCCGCCTCCTGCAGCCCTTCAACCAGAGCCACGTGTTTGCCTGTGGCACCGGCTCCTACCAGCCCGTCTGTGCCTTCATCCAGCTGGGAGCCAGGGGCAAGGTGAGGGACAGCCTGGACAGACATGTCCCTATGGCAGAAGGTGCCAAGAGACCCCTCTCCCTGGGAACAGCCAGCCTGATGCGTCCCTGGCATTCACATGGAGAGAGCAACTCTGGCTTGGGAGTGTCAGGGTGTCCCAATGGGGATGGGACCAGGTTCTGGCATCCCCATCGAGAAGCCCACTCATCACAGACATACCAACCTCCTTCACATTCTTTCCTCCAAGTTCCAGCTTGTTCCCAGGCTCCCCCTGGGCTGACATGTCCCCCTTGTCTCTGGCAGGGGGCCAGGGCTCCCCGCATGCAGTTGATGACCCACTCCTTGGAGTCTGGGCGAGGACGATGCCCCTACAGCCCCCACGAGCCCTTCACGGGACTCCTCCTCGGTAAGAGCGAGTGAGGAGCAGGGGGGATGTCGGGAGGGGCAGTGCTGGCCATAATCTGTGCTGGGAGCTACTGCTTCCCACCCACAACCCCTGACCCTGCAGGTGGGGAGCTGTATTCAGGCACCTCCAGTGACTTCATGGGCAGCAGCGCTGCCTTCTTCCGGACCTGGGTCCATGGGGCCGAGCAGAGCTACATCCGCACGGAGCAGAACCAGGACCACTGGCTACACGGTCAGAGCAGGGGCACCCCTGGGGAATGGGGGCCTCTCCTTCCAGCTGGGGAGAGGCTGGGGCCAGAGCTCAGGCTGAGCACTGGGAATGGTGTTTTGCCTCCTGGGTAGCCAGGTCTCCATGGGCCCTGTGTCCCTTCAGTGCCTCACGCTGTTCCCAGGGGCTTTCAGGGCAGTACCACAGGGTGGGGTACATGTTGTGCTGCTCTTCCCACCATAGAGCCCACGTTCGTTGGTGCCTACGCCATCCCCGACACCTACAACCCCCATGATGACAAAGTCTACATCTTCTTCCGTGAGACGGCCACGGAAGCTGGCCAGTGGGAGCGGCGGCACATCCATGCCAGGGTGGCCAGGGTCTGCAAGGTCAGTTGCCAAGACCAACCCTGTGGCCAGTTGTCCAACCCGATATGCTGTTACCTGCTGTGCACTAAGGAGTATCCCAAGCAGAGGAATGTGAGGGTGTCACTGCACACCTACCACAGGGCAGAAAGCTCAGGGCTGGGGATGTCCCTCCGTGAGAATGAGGAGGGCATAGCAGTGGAGGAGACTCAGAGAGGCTGGTCTGATCCTGGCTCTTGGTGCCTGGCAGAACGATGTTGGAGGGAAGCGCAGCCTCATCAACCGCTGGAGCACGTTCCTGAAGGCGCGCCTGGTGTGCTCCATCCCCGGGCCTCAGGGCACTGAGACACACTTCGACCAGCTGGGTGAGTGCCAGCCCTGTCTGCAGCCGGGAACAATGCAGCTCCGCAGGGCTGCTGCCTCCAGCACACTCCCGGGATGCCCACCTGCATCCTCTGCCCTGGTGCTCCAGCTCTGGGGTGCCTCACCTCCATCCCTCTCTTTGCAGAGGATGTTTTCCTGCTGCGCACCCGGGACCCCCAGAACCCCCTTGTCTTTGGGCTCTTCACGGTCTCCAGGTAAGCAGGACCCTCATCAGCCCCGCCCAGGGCTGGACCCCGGGGAGCTCGCTGTGCAGAAGGGCAGGACCAGCACCCAGCTGGCTGAGGAAGGGCCACCAGCATTCCCTGCTTTCCCTGCTGTTGGTTCACAGCGCATCGTTAAAACACAGTCAGTGATCCCCAGGCTGGACTGGCTGTGTCAAAGGGATTCCTGCCAGCCCCGGGGTGCTGTTGCATGACTCCAGAGCTGGCAGGGGACAGCGTGGGCTCCGGGAGTGGGTGTGCATACACCCGGTCCCCGTGGAGCCGCCGGGACACTGAGCGCTGTGCTCACCCGCAGTGGTGTCTTCAGCGGCTCTGCCGTCTGCATCTACTCCATGGCTGCCGTCAGAGCTGCCTTCAGCGGCCCCTTCGCACACAAGGAGGGCTTCGACTACCGCTGGGTGGAATACAAGGGGCGTGTTCCCTACCCCCGGCCCGGCACGGTAAGGGAATGGGGACCGGCTGGAGAGGGAGCGGCACAGCCCGGCCTGGCCCTAATGCAGTCCCCGTGTCACACAGTGCCCCAGTGAGACGTACGACCCACTCCTGCAATCCACCAAGGACTTCCCCGACGAGCTGATCAGCTTCATGCGCGGCCACCAGCTGATGTGGGAGCCCGTGTACCCGCAGGGCCGGCAGCCCGTGCTGGTCCGGGTCAATGTGCCCTACCGGCTGCGGCGGCTGCTGGTGCACCGGCTGGACACGGACAGCCGGGACTACGACGTGCTCTTCCTCGGCACAGGTGGGAGCTCACCTCAGCTCTGGAGGTGACCCCAGGGGCAGCTCGTGTGGCACTCGGCCAGCCCGGGGAGCTCCCAGCCCTGACAGCTCCTCCCGCTCCTTCACAGATGACGGCAAAGTCCTGAAGGTGGCTCTGGCCGGCGGGGTGAGCCGTGGCCCCGAGGTGATCAGCCTGGAGGAGATCAGCGTCACGAAGGTACAGGCAGCCAGGCTGGCACACGGGGTGAGATGGCTGGAGCACACAGCCTCCGGTGGCCGTGGCTCCCTCCCTGCAGGCTCTGCAGGAAGTCACCGGCTGCTCTCGGGAAGATTCTCACCTCACTGCTGGGGGCTCCCACCTGCCCTGGGCAGCAGAAAAGCACGGAGAGGTGCCAGCAGGACTGGAGCTAAGTCATCTTCCAGCTCCCCATCCAGTCCCTGAGGGGGCATGCGTGTTGAGATGAGAGGGATGAGCCCAGGTTTGAAAGCAGGGCTGCTGGGCAGATCTGTCCTGGGCTGCCCACGCCAAGCAGAGCCAGCCCAGGGCCCAGGCTCCGTACATGGAGCAGGTGGAGGGAGCTCTGACCAGGGACCTGGCCCAGGGTCCTGGCATCCTGTAACCCCTGGGGACACAATCCTACTTGGTAGGTTAGGGCACCCAGGAGGGATTGACACGGCTGCAACACCCTCTTGTTTCCCCTCCAGGTACCCTTTCCCATCCTGGACATGAAGTTATCACCGAAGCGGGTGAGTGTCCCTTCTGCTTGTCCCTAGAGCAGTCCGAGGACAGGGATGGAGGCCAGCTGGTCCCAGCCATTCTGCCGGGTCCCTTGGCCCCTGGGGGTGCACATTTAGGGAATGGGATCATGCCAGGGCATTAAGGGGGCGGCAGGCTCTGTCTCGCACTCCTACTGTCCCCCAGTGTCCCTCCCCCAGCACGGGGCAGGGGTCTGTTCCCTGCCAGCCCCGGGCTCCAGCCGTGGGGCTGACTGACGCTGTCCCGCTTGCCCGAGCAGCAGGAGCTGTTTGTGAGCAGCACCCACGGGCTGCTCCAGCTCTCCCTGTACCGCTGCGAGCTCTACGGCAGAACCTGCACCGACTGCTGCCTGGCCAGGGATCCCTACTGCACCTGGGACAGCAAGAGCTGCGCCCCACACCTGCTCACCGGCAAGAAGTGAGTGTGTGCCCGCGCCAGCCCTGCATCCCTCGGCAAGGGGACGCTGTTCGGAGCAGGGAAGGACAAGCGGCAGCTCTGGAGCTTTACCCATCAGCCAGACACCTACTGCCGCTCTGCCTGCCTGCCACCCACCCTTTCCTTGTGCCCCTTCTTGAGGCACTGCCACAGAGGGATCCCACAGCCTGGGGTGGGACAGCCACAGCCCTCTCTGCTCTCCCACAGGCGTGCCCGCTGCCAGGACGTGCTGGAAGGTGACCCGCTCAGCCAGTGCCAGGACACGGCAGAGGGTGAGCGTCAGCTCCGGGGGCAGCCAGCTGCGCCCAGGGAGCGCCGAGCCCGGGAGGGCGCGCTGGGAAACCAGAGCCCTCACCTCGGGCTGGCTGCTCCGTGCTCCCTCCCTCCCTCCGGTCACACAGCCCCCTCTCAGGGCACTCATCCCCTTCCCTGCAGGGACCGCTGTGGTGGACAAGGTGGTTTTTGGGGTGGAGAAGAACTCGACCTTCCTCGAGTGCCTGGCGCGCTCCCCGCAGGTCACGGTCCGGTGGCTGGTGCGGCGCGGCGAGGACACAGCCCCGAGCGAGGTACGGGGACAGGGAGCAGGGCCGAGGAGCAGGGGTGCCTTTGTCCCCAAGGACTGACCCACGAACTCTCCTTTCCCCAGGTCAGGAACAACGGGCATTTCTTGGTGCTGGAGCAAGGGCTGCTGATCCGCCAGCTGGCGAGAGAGGACATGGGCACCTACGAGTGCCAGGCGCTGGAGCGCTCCTTCTCCCGGCCCCTCACCCGGTACAGCCTCCGCGTCATCGGGCACGAGGTCACGGAGCTGCCGCCGCACAAACGGAGCAAGGGGGTAGAGCCGGGAGGGACCCAGCAGAGCCCCCGGGCCCGGACTGACCTGCTCCTGGGCTCCAGGGGCTTCCCGCGGGCCCTGGGGGCCCCGGGCACCAGCCTGGACGCCTACTGCAATGCCCTGCGGCTGCAGGAGCGCCAGCGGCAGCGAGCCTGGCACAAGTGGCAGCACCCGTCCCCGGACAGCAAGAACGGCCGGGTGCGGAGGCACCCGCAGCGCCCCTGAGGGGCACAGGGAGCCAGGGCTGCCCACAGCTCCCCGCCCGGGCTCTCCATGCCCGCCTCGCTGGTACTACCTCTCCGTGCCCCGCCGGGCACCGGGCCAGGGCACGCAGCCCACGCCGGCTGAGACTCAAAGCTATTCACCTGCAGAATATTTATTTTCCTTGTTTTCCCCTGGCCTTGACTGATGATCATCAGCAACAACAATAAGCACAGAGGACAGGAGAGGCAAGGGCCAGCTGTCCCAATGGTTCCCTGAGTTGGGCAGCACCCAGTCCAGGCAGGGCCGGCAGTGCGATGCCTCCCTTTGCTCTGGAGGCGGCAGGATGCTCACCTGGGTGGCTCCCATGGTGTGGATGGAGCCCAGGTGCTGCTGGAAGCAGCAGGACACAATCGCTGCCTGAGGCTGGGCTCCAGGTGTGCAGAGATGCTCATGCCCAACCCAGCTCCAACTCGCTTCAAACAACATCACTTTCCTTTTTTCATTTTGACATTTATTTTACTGGAAAAAAAAAAAAAGAAAGAGAAGCAACAGGCAGTTATACCAACTTACAATTTATTATTTTTTAAAAAAATGACATGAAACACAAGTAAAAATAAATACATCATATAAACAACAAATTGTTCAAAGTCTCTGTTCTGGGAGATCAGGCGAGCACATCCCATTCGACAGAGAGAAGAGGGAAGCACATGATCATGCGTGGGGCCAACTGACCGACCCACCTGGCTAGCAATACTCCTCTTTCCAACCACAACAAGACAGGCCACAAACTAAGGCGGTAGTAAAAAAAAAAAAGAAAAGAAAAGAAAAAGGAAAAGAAATCAAACCCAACAGAAAACCCTAAATGAGACTCAGTGATGGATTCCTTCAGGCTCCCATGGATCTGCCAGACTCCAGCTCCAAGCTGGGTGACACGAAGCAGCTGAGGCAGCAGTGGTGGTCCAGGAGGTGGCAGAGGTTGCTCTCCCTCACTTGCCCCATCTTCCCTTCACAGGGAGCGCTTGCTCCAAGGTGCAAGGAGCCATCCCTCACTGTAATCTAGCTGGACTATGGTCCCTGTTCAACCTCTGCCCCCTCCCCAGCCCTCCCCCATCCCTAGTCTTTCCAAGACTGGATCAACAAAATTTATTCCAGAGTAGTGAGAAATACTAGCTGTGAAGGTATCTGCTGTACTTATCCCTGTTGGCCTAGAAGCCACCCCCAAAACAGCAGCAATCCTCACACATTCACCCTCTTGAATTTGTTGCCCAGAGAAGCTGTGGCTGCCCCATCCCTGGAAGTGTCCAAGGCCAGGCTGGACAGGCTTGCAGCAACCTGGTCTAGTGGAAGGTGTCCCTGCCCATGGCAGGGGGCTGGAACAAGACAATCTTTAAGATCCCTTCCAGCCCAAACCGTTCTTTGATTCACTGACACAATTAAGTCAAAACACACATCATTTCTAGTGATGACCCTGTGGAAATCCCACCCTTTGCTTGCCAAAATATTTGCTTTCTCCAAGTAGCTGCACCCAACCTCCCCACCCTCCCAGACTCTCCAGGACAATGTGCAGCAGATCCTGCCAAATATGGGCCAGGCTGGGCTGTGCTGCCCCCACCCTGCAGCCCCCCAGGAAGCCCCAAGAGCCACATCAGCAGTGGGGGCAACAAGCCCACTAAGCCCAGGACACAGAGCAGCAGCAGTTGCCCCGTGCCCATGGCACTGTCCCACAGTGGTACCCAGCCTTCCCCCAGGAGAGCAAACCTCCTACCAAAGGCAAGGGTTGAGGGCTGGGTGCCACTGTAGAGGGCAGCTGACCATTCCCAAGGCTCCCACAGATCTGCCCTGGCCTTGGGCTGTGCTCAGAAATCTTCCTTGCTGTCCAAAACCCTTTGCAGAGAGTCCTGCACTGCTGTCCTCAGTGTCACCCACAGCCTCTCTGAGAACCAGCAGCTGCTTCCTATCAGGTCATTTGGAGACAGAAATTCAGCAGCAATAGAAAAATTTAACCCGTGCAGGGAAAGCCTCTGTTCCAGGCTTGGGAAAACCAAGGGAGGACCCTCTGCAGCAGAATCACATGCTGGAGAGGAGAAACCTCTGGGGAGAGCAGATGAGGGAGAACAGGCCCCATATGAGGAGAGTTTAAGAGCTTAGCGAGCTCCCCACACTGGGGATAACCGATATTCCCCTGTGGCTTCTGCGAGGCAGAGGAAATCCTTCCCATGGCACCGTGGGGGAGCAGGTACCTTCAGTTGCCTTGGAGCAGCCCCAGTCACTGCCAGCTCCCATGGGAGCCCCGTGGTCAGGGAATCACAGCCCTCTCTGTGACCACCTCAGCTGAGGCTCTGCCCCTCTCTGAGGATGTCTCAGGCTGGTGGATGGGGCAGAGCTGGCGCTGCTCTTGGGCACTTCCTGTGCAGAGCCCCTGTGCTGCAGCTGCCCAGGGCTGCAGATGTTTGCCAGCAGCGGGTCATGCACAGGGCAGCCACACCACAGGAGGGTGCCAAGGGTGTACAAGTTATGATCACACAGGAGATGGAACAGCCCTCACACCTTGCCCTGTGCTGAGTGCCAGTCATCCTGAGCTCCTACAGCCACAGGGCTCAGGCTGTGCTGGGGGACCACCAGAGAACATCAGGTGGCAGCACAGGGATGTGCCAGGGCCTGTCCTGGAAGCCCTGGGTGCTCTCCTGGAGACACAAGGAGCAGAGAGGTGTGCAGTCACCAGTACCACATCCAGACCACACTGCTGACTGCCCCCAGCCACATCTTCACACCTTGTTTCAGCACAGGCCCCACTCAGAGATGGCGTGGGAGGGTCCCCTGGATGAGATCCACTACCCTGAGCCCCACGGGAAGGCCACAGGGCTCTGCGGGGTCTGCTCATGGTCCCACCTCCCACACGCGCCCGCAGGTCTCAACACTTGCTACTCTCGACAAGGAAAGCCCTTGCCTAGGTCCATTCCCCAAATCCACAGGAAAACTGACAGCCTCACAGGGATGCAACGGACATCTGGGCAAGCTGGTCATGAGGTGGACACACAGAGCACAGGAGGGCATGACTCACAGATGCAGCACTGTCAAGTCTTTGGAGAAACTTGCATGAACACCATCAGTTAATTTGCTTTGTTACTTTTGTGGGGGGGTTTGATTTTTATTTCCATGGTGCATCCAAAGACAAGTTGTCCAGCAGTTTGCTCAGAACCCCTCGGTTTTCAACTCCTAGGATATGTTAAAGAAGAAAGCACTATTTTAATGTTTGTTTTCTTAAAAAAATAGTTAAAATAATTTGCATAGCTAAACTGTTGATCTAAGGCTTCTATGAATGGTGTGGTTATGTTTGACAGACAATGTCCATTAAACAGAGAAAGACACTAGGAAAGCCCCATAACATTTTTTTATTGTGTTTCCGTAACACACGCGTGCACACACAGCCCTCTCGCTAAGGAAGGGAGCACCCCTTTGGTGGAGGATGTCAGAACATCCTGCCCCTTCCTACACCTAGTTGGTCCCAGCAAACACCAGTGACTGCAGTTTCCACGGTCTAGGGGGTCCCCTACAGGCTACCACCCGCTCCAGGGACATCCAAGGCAGGCCAGCACAGCTCCTGCATGGTGACACCCAGATGTGACACGGAGGTTCCTGGATTTCAAGCGTCCATCCTACTGCATTCACACATACAGTCACACGCTCCAAATCCAGCTGCACCTGGATACCCCAGCCTCTCCCTAGGAGCCCTGGCCCTGAGGAGCAGCTGGGGTGCTTGCTGGCAGGGCCAGGACCAGGCTCTGCACTCCTGGGGCTGAGCAGAGGGGCCACTCTCTGTGTGGGGAAAGGCACCTCACAGCTCTCCTCCTCACTGGGAATGAGCACAGGAGGCTTCCACATGTGCTCCTCCACCTGCCCCAGGACAAGAGGATTCCATCCTCCCTCCAGCTGCTCAGATTCAGAGCAGCTCCTGCTCTGGCAGAATGTCCTGATGGAACACATCCATCCAGAGTCACCTGGGTCAGCCACAGGCAACCTCCACAGTTGGCCCTGCTCCTAGGCTAGACTTCGGTCAACCATCTGCTCCTCCCCACACAGACAACCCAACAAGCAACCACTACATGATGGAGGCCAGCTTTTTATTTTTTTAATATGGAAATTAATTTAAAAGTAGAAAGAAAGACTCCCCAGACAATAAATATTATGCCTTCATGAAATAAATTAATGTAGAGATTCTGTGCAGGGGAAAGTCTCCAGTCACAGATTCAACAACAACTGGCACTGGTCCAGTGTCCCCTCCCAACCTTCTTCACTGCCTGGTGCTGTTCAGAAGCAGCAGCAAACCCACCCACCCCTGGATCTGGTGGGCCACAGCAGGGTGAGACATAGCCTTCAAACAGCCTGGCAGGATTTGGGGAAGTCAGCAGGATTCCCCTCTGATGGCCACCAAGATATGTGGGATTGCTCCGCTCATCTGGCCTGGTACACAGAGGTGGCATCAGAGCCACAGGGCCAACCTACCTTGGACGGGACCCTCCAGAAGGGCCTGGGAGAAGCCCCCACCAGAGCCCTGGCACAGGAACCTGCCTGGAGCCCTCACACTAGTCTTACGTGAATTTGAAGAGGGTGACAAACTGTGGGGTATTTTCTTTTTTTTTTATCTTTTTTTTTTTCTTTCTTCTTTTATTTGACATCAATCCCCTCCCTCCCTGCCCCAACATACACAATGTAGATGCCTCCCAACTCCCTCCCCATCAAAAACACTTTGTCCCCAACCTCTGGTGGAGTCACCCCCGGCCCACCCCTCTCGCAGTGAGAGAAGTTCACAGATAAGGCAGTTCATGTGAGAGGGAGCTCGGCCCTGCCAGCAGTCAAGCCCGCGCCTCCAGGCCTGAGAAGGGCAGTGACTCACAACACCAAGCCTCCACAGCCAGACAAGACAGAGAACAGAGACAGACAGACAGACGGAGCGTGGGGGGAGGCACTCCTACAGTTTGCATTGCTGCTTCCCTCCTCCCCGGCTCTTGCTCCCTCGGCTCTCAAAGGTCCACTCTATCCCTCTCCCATCTCCCAGCCCCTAATACAATTCTTATCCTTGACAGCTAAAGAACAACAAAACAAAACGAAAAGAACAAAACCACCCCCACGCCACACCCTTCGCATCCTTCTCCACCCACTGCCGTGGCCCACAGGGAAAATCCTGACTCCCAAAAAGGTCCTGCAACTTTTGCCTCCTGGCGGAGCTGAGACCAAGCAGGAGCTGGGCCTTTTTATTTCCCTGTGATCTCTATGACATCGTCGTCTTTGTCCTCGTCATTAGAGCTGCATCCCACCTCTGGGACCTCCTGGGGTTCAAACTGAGGCACCTGGGACCGAAGGAGACCCCCAGCCGGGTAGCCCGAGTGAGGGGACATGTAGCCAGGGTAGGCAGATGCCATGCTCCTGGGAAGGCTGCTAGGCAAGATGGGGGCTGGGAAAGGAGCGAACATCCTGGGCTCGGGCAGGAGTGACTGCGTGAAGGGAAGCGAGTAATTGGGCAGCACCCCTGCCAGAGAAGGGTTTAGCATGAATGAGGGGACGCTGGCGGTGGCTGAGGTAGCAGCAGAAGAGCTGGCGGTGCCGGCTGTCAGCAGAGGGTCAGTAGTCACAGGGAACACCAGATGAGGGTCTGGGAGTAAATTGGGCAGCTGGTAATAAGAGGAGCCAGTGCCCATGTACAAGGAGTTTCCTGGCTGGGAGGCAAATGGATGGGTTAGGTTGTGGTTTAAAGAGACAGGAGGCATGGTGAACCCACCAGAGACGGGGTACCCGTGTTCGTACGGCTGCACGGATGATGGCAACTGCCGCTTCTTCTGCTGCCTCCGGGATTGCTCCTCCGCAGCCGACGGCGACGTTGACTTGCGCTTGTTGCCCCGTAAGTCCAACACCGGGTGGTCATCACCGTGCTGGCTGGTGGCTGGCAGGGCCGAGGACACGGAGGGAGCCACGCAGGGAGCCCCCACGCGCTGCTCGGCCCCTCGGGCGGCGCCGGGCGCGGTGTCTGTGCGGGCGCCATGGCCCTGCGCCGCGGTGGTGCTGGGAGAGCTGTGGCGGGATTCGCGCGCGGCCGCCGCCTCCGCGTACTGCTGCAGCTCGCTGATGATCTCGGGGCTGTCGGGGGAGATGGGCCGAGTGAGCTCCTCGGCACTGGGGAGCTGCGGGGATGAGGCACTGTGTCTGCCATTGCTCGTGGACTCCAGGGAAGAGCTCTGGGAGCCTGCAAACGAGGAGATGGGACAGGTGAGAAATATGAACCCAGAGAAAAACCTGCAGGCCAAGAGGCAACAGTGGAAAGGAAGATAGGAGTATCTTGGGAATATGACAGGGTCAGGTCTAAACACAGACATGATGGAATACACCAGGGAATACTGCCCCAGACACTCCAGCAGGAAAGCACATGTGCAATTCCCACAGAGCACCCACAGGCCCCTACCTGAGGCAGCTGTCCGACGGTCTTCATTGCCCTTTGGCTTCCCAGTGGTCCGTATGGCAAAAATCCGACCATCGCTGGTCCGGATGTATGTCCCTGGAACAGAGGGACAACTTCATTCAACAACTTCATTACAACACTAGTCTCAGCTCAGGACCTGGATCTATGAACCTGCAAGGTTCCTTGGGCAAGAATAGGACAGTAGTGCACAGGCTCAGTGGAGAGCTCCTACCCCTTCCTCATCCTTCACTTTCACCCTTTCAGCTTTCCTGGACTGGAGATCACCTCCCCCCAGAGTGCCAGCGGGAAATGTGGAACTTCACACTTGAAACAGTGGAGAACCAGGGAGTGTTTGGCTGCCTCAGGACTGGCAGTGAGTGTTGTGTAAAGGAAGAACTGAGCCACAATGTTCAACAGCTCCTCTCAGGGACAGGAGCAGCCACAGCTGCAACAGCCATGCCAGCATCAGCACACCCAGAGCATGGGCTGCAGAAGAGTCACTGCAAACTCTAGAGCTCCTTCCCTTCTTGTTTCTTTTTTCCTCAAGGGATTGATTCATGCCTTTACATAATTTTCTTTCCTAATTAGCACTGGCTAGGACCCTATCCACAAATCTTTTCAGGACAGAATTACCTTTTGTCCCTCTGATGATGTGGATGCTCTCGCCAGCACTGATTCTTGCTTGTACGTCAGTGGATGTGTTTGTACCCGGAATCACAATATCTGGCAGTGGGGAAAGAAACAGAATAGTGCCCATTAAACTACATACCAGCCACAGCCAGGAGAGGGCAGATGCACCACCAACCCCTTTTTTTGCAGTGCAGTTGTCTCTCCTGTGTGCTGTGCTATAAGCAAGCCCTGGATTTATTTCTACACAGCACAAGAAGACATCAGAGGGTCCAAGGAAGCAAAAGCCATGCTGTCCTGGCATAGCATCTCCAGAACCACCAGTGACAGTACTGCAGGTCCTACCAGGGAAAGTTCACTCCCAACAATCCACCAGATCCATGGCTCTTGTATATACCTGCAGGGAGAGTCTTCCAAGCACAGAGGAACTACTCAAATGCAGAGAGACAGTATCTTTTCCTCTGATGCCCATCTGCCCCCAGCCTATGTGGACATCAACAACTCACCCTGATCCTCAGTTTACCATGGGCATCCTCAATTTACTGTGGGCATCACAACCCAACCCACTTTGAGCAGCAGCAGCAACTCACCCGTGGTGGTAACAATCTTCTGCACAAAGACACCAGCTCGCTGTAGGTAGTTGATGGGAAAGTTGACAGCAGGGTTGGAACTTGAGGTTGATCCTGCACTGCCCATGGGGACATGCCGGGGCATCATTGGAATGGGGGTGGACTGAACTGGGCGGACGCTTGCCACTGGTTTGTCCTCACCCTTGAGGGCTGGTCGCCTAGTGAGAGAGGGAAGGAGAGTGCAGCACCCATCCCACAGTGTTGAGCATCCTCTGCCCCCTCACTTCATGTCTACAGCATGGGGAGAAGGGAAGGGGCAGTTGCTCACCAGTTCCTCTGGCTAAAGGCAGGGATGCTCGTCAGACTCTGGTCACTGGCTGGGTAATACTGTGCGTAGGACGGCCGGGTGTAGGGGACGGACGCTCGCTTTTCCTCCTCATAGCTCTTCTTGGCTGCTTTCTTCTCTGCCTTGGTCAGCTTGTGCTCCTTCCGGTCGATCAGCAGTGACTCGTGCTGAAAAGGCTCCTGCAACCCCACAGCACCGCGGTTCTGGCACCCACACACCGCAAGAGGGAACCAGCACACCCCGGACGGCAGCAGCCCACTCCCTGCGGCAGCCTGTCTCCTTGCCAGGCTGGCAGAGCTGGCCACGGCAAAGCACGTGTGAGGGGTACTGCTGTGGATGTGACCAAGGCTCATCTTGAAGGGTGGCAGTCAGCTAATGCCATCACCTAGCAGCCAAGGCTATCACCTACCATGAGCCCACAGCAAAACCCAGGAGCTTTGGCCAGGCCAAGAGCACAAGCAAGGAGCCTGCCACGATGTCACATAGACCCCAGAGCCCCACAGCAGCTGGCACAGACCCACTCTGCAGCATCACCCCTCCAGTGACACTCCTGACAGCACAGCCAGTGCTGCCTGTCCCAGCTTTGGTTTAAAGTCACCCCAGGAAAAGAGCTGACAGTAAGCTAGGATATTCCACTGCCACCTTCTTGCCCAGCACCAAGTTAAAAAAAGGGGTGCCTGACAATCTGCCCCCAAACCTGTATAGGACAGAGGTGTTTCTAAATCAGTGGAAGATATCACAGGGAAAGGCAGAGATCTTTGGGTCCTCTCTAGAGAATTTTCTTCCTATTCCCATCAGCACCTAGGTGCATCCTTCTTGCCACCATGGCCCGTCACACTGCTGGACTCCTCCAGGCCCACTCCTGCCTTTGCAGTGCAGTGCCAGCAAAGAAGCAGACTGGTCTTACCTTGGTGATGAGGTGAGGATACTTGAGACAGGCTAATTGTAGAACAGACTCCTTCATCTTGCTTGGATTGAGGGAGAGCTGAGCAGGGTCAGATTCTTCTTCCACAAAATGCAGCAGGTTCTCCACCTCCCGTCGAGTGAAGTTCAGCACTGGGTTCAGATCATCCACCACCCGATCTGGAAAAGAGAGAGAATAAAGTAAGCAGACAAGGGAAGAGATCAGCACTGCTTGCCTGTTGGCTTCCTACATTTCTGTCCTAAAACAGCTCCCTCCTTGCAATCTACACAATCCTTAGAAGTATTCTGTAAATGTCAGGGCAAGGAGAAAAATCATCATGTTCGGAGTTGAGCCTGTTTGACCAAATCAGGCTGACAATTGCCTGTGCTCCAGACTGCACAGCAAAGCTGTGCAGGTCACCAAGCTCCTGACAAACAGCAACACGGAACTAATTATGGACAGTCCCACCTCATGTAACAAGATTGTAAACATACATGTCTTGGGACAGGACTGCAGCCACATCAGTATGTGTTCTCCCACAAATCAACCAAACAGGCTCAAATTAATAACTATGTACAAAAGTGGAAAGCTCAGAAAAGCAGCCACATTCCCTCACTCACAAGAGCCTGAATGTTTTCCTTGAACACTCCCTCCTGTACACAGGTCAATGGGAGCACACACAGAAAACACCTCTATCCAGGACTCTCCTGGGAGCCAGGCCAGCTGACAGAGGACTCCACCTCAAGTGCACAACAGCAAACTGGGCTGATCATGCTGGGCTGCTGCCTCGGGAGTTTTGAGCAAAGAAGGACACAGAGCTCTCTTTGGGTCACCACAACCCTCAGCTGCACGTTCTATGAGAGCAACTTGACAACTGGCACAAACCAGCACAAAAGATACTTTTGGTACAAAGGCATGTCAGAACCACAGTGAATTAATTATTCTTGGCACTTAAGCAAGCACTAGCAGTCAAAGGTATCAGTATATGTTTTAATTTATTCCCTCTCTTATTGCAGGAAAAATGGAGATAGAGAGTTATTTAAGTAGTAACACCCAGTTTAAGATGAGCAATATCCAGGGCAGAGGAGAAAACAGGATAAGCAACCCCTTGAGTCTCTGGTCTGCCGCAGTAGCCAGAAGAGAAGCAGGGGAAGAAAATGGCACAGCAGAGGACTGGCACCACAACTTTGCTGCAGGATGCTGGCTCTACCAACATGAATTTCTTGCAGGATCCTATGCCACTTCCAACTCAAACATAGCCCTGGGATAGTGCCTGTCGCCTCTTTGCCTGTTGTTCAACCTCAAAAAAAGAAGTTACAAAACCCACAAAAACAACTTCCAGGAGCTAAGAGGAGAAAGCTGAGAGTGGAACGCTTACCTGACATGCCCTGCTTGGAGATCTGACGGTCATAGATTTTCTTCTCCAGGGTGTAATCAGAAACCAGTCTGTAGATGTGGCACGGCTTCTTCTGCCCGTAGCGGTACACCCGACACACGGCCTGGGCATCGTGGCACGGGTTCCAGGAAGCATCAAACACCACCACTCTGTTTGCTCCAATGAGGTTGACACCCAAACACCCAGCACTAGAAAATTAAGGCAAATTTCAAACAGCTGCCCATGTCAATTCCAAAACTTCTAGTCCACAAAGTGTATATGGAAAGTTTGCTCCAGTCAAATTTTAAACCCAAGTTTGGTTTCCAAGACTGTTAAGCTGTTGCAGAGGCCTAAAGCTGAAATTCTACATCCCTAGGGTATTCAGAAGCAGATGGCATTATCATACCATGGGGAGCATATTACAAAGGAAGTTAAGAACTGAAAATCCACGTGCATCCAGCACATCAGTATTAGCCCTCCCCTGTGCCCTTCTGCTCCAGCCAACTTACCGTGTGGACAAAAGGAAGAGCCAAACAGAAGTGTTGCTGGGATCATTGAACTGGTTAATCAGACGTTCCCTTTCTGAGGCAGAGGTGCTACCATCCAGTCCTGAGAAGGGAATTAAAGATACATGTAAAAGCTCTGTATGTTTGGGGGATTTCTATCAGACAAACCCACTTTCTGAACACTGAGCTTTGAAACTGGTTCCAAACCAATTCAAGTCATGTACTCCAGGATCTCAAGTGGACCACTCTATACCTGTAATATGCCCAAAAAGGCAGGTGCAGTGCAGCCAGCCAGGCTGGGACTTGATCAAGTAAATATTACTCAAGGCCAGGCCTGAGAGCACTACAACACATCCAGCCTTTTAAGGCTCTGTTTTAGGCAAGCTGGATAGCAAGCAGGAACAACAGGAACAGGAAACTCCAGGAATCAAGAGAAAGCAGAATTGTAAAGCCTTTGACAAACTCCCAGAGCACAGAGAGTGCCGGAATAAACGAGTGCAAGGGGTGTTATGTCTCTGTTCCTGGATAGCAGCTTGTTTCTGGCAGCTCTGCAAACATCAGGAACACTATATCCATCACTCTTCTCAGTCCTGGCCCGCAAAGTAGCCACACAAAGCAACAACCGATATCAGAGAAAGATTTAAAGCTGGGGAAGAAGGGAGAGGAATTCACAGCCTTGAGCAAGTGAAAGCATTCCACAGTGATTCTGGTTTTGGAAGCAAGATCTAACAAACAGCCAACAGGAAGGAAAAATTATCTTTTGCAACTTTAAAAAAGTAGTAGTGTGTAAGTGAGATGTCAAAGATGTCTAGCATCTTCTAAGTAAGATGTCAAAAGAGGATTTGGAAATTACTGTTTAGTTGCTATTCAACTGACACTGTCTTCCAAAACAACTGAAATAAGAACAATCTGAAAGAGGTTCATCAGAAGAATGCTTCAGCAGAGCATTTTCACACTCAAAGACAACTAAAAGAAGATGGTGGGCAACGTTCAGGAATTAGTCCTTCACATGACCAAACAGTGTCACAACAAAAGAGAGGAGGAATGGATGTACTCACTGTAGTAGTTGATGTTTCGGACCCAGTTATGAACTCCTCCATCTGAGCCTGGAGGACTCGGCATCGGTCTCTTTGCCAAAAACTCTTCAATGACAGATAAGGTGGACAAGCTCTGGCTGCAAAACCAAGATCTCTGTTCAGGAAAAAGACTCCCAGCAGCAGAAGTGGAATATCAGAACCCTTCCCCCAGCAGCACATGACAGTGCTGATGGTTGTCAAACCCTGTTTGTGTAGCACACCCCTCACTAGTAAATATGACAGCGGCAGAAGTATAAAATCCATGGATGAAAATCCACATTAATGCAACAAAGGAGAAAAGGGGAACTGCCACACCATTCATCCTCTGCAAAAATCTCCCAGTACTGGGGGGATCCCATTACTCCAGTATTTAATGACTATAGGATCAGTTGGTGATACTCTGCTTACCTGAAGACCAAGATCTTGTCTCCAAGCTTCACACTTTCCTCAATTAGGTGGAAAAGTAACACCATCTTGGGTGAGTTCTCCAGGACTCCTGTCTGGTAATCACACAAGATGTCTTTGGCCTACCAAGAAACGGGAGACTATTACAGGTGGAGTTGCTCATTCCCTGTTTAGTTCAACAATTCTGTCTCAAGGTGAGAGAAATAAATCATGGCAATGAGGTTATTTACATCCAGTTATTTGAGGTGACAATGTTACTCCCGATTACTGCTGCTACCTCCCATTCCAGAAGCTCCAAATGACAAACTACAATCAATGAGTGCCCTCTTAACCTCTCATGACTCTTTCATCTCAAGAGCTTTCCTCCATCCTTCTAGACTTACCACCATCTTATTTAGATCAAACTTCACCCTAGCACCTCTATTTAGAGTAACAAAGTCCACAGCCTTTTTGGTCAGATGAGAACAGTTACATAAGAGTATGCCTGCACTTCTACCTCATGAGAGTCACAAACTCCTCCTAGCACCTCACAGATCTGCTTATCAAGATGCTCTGTGGTAAACAGAACTTAGGAGAAACCCACAACTCAAACGGAAGAGTCTCCTCTTTGCTCTGCTTCAGAAAACTGTCCAGTCTTTCAGACTCTCCAAATAAAGATCTTCCCAGCAGTGACACTCACCCACTCGTAAGTTACGACCTGATTTGCTCTCTCCTGAAAAGGGTTGAAGCCAACACTCTGGAGGAACTTGCTATTAGTAGCTTCTCCAACTGGTGATGCCAAAGCATTACTCTCTGTTTTAACTTTAATTCCCTGAGGCTGGCAGCGGGAATTAGAGTTTGCTGTGCCAAGGTCATCCACATCCAAATCCTGCTCGTTTGCCAGATTCTCCTTTTGCAGAGCTTCATACAACACATCTGGATGGTTCCAGATCTGAAGGGATAAAGAAAGGAAATAGTTAGACTTGCACTGGTTTTCTGCTTGCCAATGACTGTGACCTGACAGCCCCCATAGCTATTCAAAGGAAAGAACTAATACTTCTTCTGGGCTCTTCTATCTTTAAGCGTGTCCAAGTCTTTCCTTGAGAACAAACCAGGAGGTCACCATGCATCCCATACAGCACAAAGGCAGAGGAAGCTGCCTCTTTGCACTAAGCAGGTAAGGGTATGGAATTTAAGATATTAGCCTAGATTGTTTCAGCTGATGCCAGCAAGTTTCTTGCACAGTTTGAAAGAGACATTTAACATCCCTGCATCCCAGCTCTGGAAGTAAAGACAACAAGACTGTTGAACCACTGCAAAGCACTCTGGGGAGAGATGATGTCCCTGATCAATCACATTTTCACCTCCTCTTTTTAGTTATATTCCCCTTTCCCCAACATATTAGAATATTTCTTTCCATCTTCTGCCAAAACCTACCTTACAACAGACACAGAAAGCTTTGAGTGGGTTCAGCCCCAGCCAGCCACTGTTGCCTGCGTCACGGAAGCGGTTCATGAACTCCGTGTAAAGGGCCCTCTGGATCTTGGACAGACGTACGAGAATGACATGTTCTTCCTTAGATGGGAGCTGAACCTTCAGCACGTTGTGGCCTCGCCTGTGGAGGAAATAAAAAGAGTCAGATAAATACAGGGAAGAGAATTTCCCAGTATGAGTTCCCTGTGGCTGCCTGTAGGGTAAGATTTTGACTTCTTGCCCACCCAGCTGCAGGGAGAAGGACGTCTAAACTGCATGTTTCTCTAATGCATGACACTTCTGAGATACTCTCCCTGCAGCCAAATACCAATTGTAAACACAGTTACAAAGATCTCAAACATTGCAATCTTCTAGCACAGGTCACAGAGTTAAGAGGGTGATGAAAGTCCTGTTTTCCATGGCAGCTGAAAAGCAGAAATAAGATGTAAAGTCTATTTTCAGCTCTGCCAATGATTAAGACACTCCAGACCAGCATCTTAGAACCTCATCTGAGAAAAAAATGTTGATTTGTTTTTAGAGTGGTGGAGTCAATGTCACTTTTCTTAACACTTTCATGAAACAATTCCAGATTCTTGGATAAGGATGCCACAAAGCACACATCTAAACTGGCTATTAAGCTATCAAAATAAACCTGAGATCATTCTAGGGCAGTTAGAGGTGTAATTCTCTATTATCAGAGTCTGTGGCACCAAAGCAAACCAACTTTACAGTGCGGCCAGCAGGGCCAGGACAGTGAACCTCCCTCATATTCAGCATTGGTGAGATCCCACCCTGAACCCTGGGTTCAGTTTTGGGCCTCTCATTACAATACAGTGAACTGCTGGAGTGTGTCCAAATTCAGGCAAAAAAGCTAGAAAGGGTCTGGAGCACAAGTCTGATGAGGAACAGCTGAGGGAGTTTGGCTGGAGAAAAGGAGGTTTTGGGGGGACCTCTCCCTGTCTCTGCACAACTACTTAAAAGTAGGTTATATCCAGGTAGGCAACAGTCACTTCTCCCAGGTAACAGTGACAGGACAAGAGAAAATGGCCTCATATTGTGCTGGGGAGGTTTAGATTGGATTTCTTCATGGAAAGGGTGGTCAGACATTGGAACAGGCTGTTCAGGGAAGTGATGGAGTGACCAGTCCTGGAGGGATTTAAGACTCATAGGTGTGGCTGCTGGGGATGAGCTTTAGTGGTGGCTGTGCTGGGTTAATGGCGGGACTTGATGATCTTACAGGTCTTTTCCAACCTAAATGATTCCATGATTCTGTAAGGGAGCAAGATTCAGTTGTACTGCATAAACCCAGCAAACAAGGCAGCTAACTCGTGCTGAAGGAGCTGTTTGCATGGAGCACATCCCCGAGAACCCCCGTGGACTCACCGCTGCACGAAGCCCTCGAGCAGGCTGTGCAGGACATGGCTGCGGTAGCGCATCAGCCGCACGTCCTGGGGGGTGCTGTCAATGCACTGCCCGTTCAGGATGGGCCGCTCAAACATGTTGCTGAATTCCTGCCGCGAGCCCAGGAAGTCAGGACGGACAAAGTCCACCATGCACCAGTACTCGATGAGGTTGTTCTGCAGTGGGTACCCAGTGAGCACCACCCGCCGGCGCGAGCGGATGTTCTTCAGGGCCTGCGAGGTGCTGGCATGGCAGTTCTTTATCCGGTGTCCCTCGTCACAAATGACCACATCGGGGCCCGGGCGAGACAAAGCCTTCTCAATCCCTGAGGACAGGGGACAATAAGTGTTACAGATGAATAAGACAAACTTCTGGTTTTATAAGGTCACCAGCTTCACAAAAGAGAGGTATTTCTGAAAGACAACAAAGCAGTGCAGAGAACAAGGCTGATGCAGGAGATAACACAGACACTAGCTCTGATTTAGCAAAATGTGGTAATGAGCTGTCCCTTGATTTCAATGACCTGCATTGCATCAAGTTGGGTGTCGTGTATCAAATCAGAGTGATAAATCTCACACTGACAAATCCCAGAGTTCAGTGTACTAAATTCTATGCTTAGTTGCAGCTCTTAAAAGAAATTAAAGACTCAGACAAAACTCTACAACCTTCTGCATCCAAAGACAATCTCACTCCACAAAGTTCTATCATGTCAGTAAAACTAAAAGCAAATTATAGGTTGTTTCCTTGTGCTGCCACAGCTGACAGCCAGCTGGACGCCAGGGTCACAATCCCCCTCCTGAGGGCTCACTTCCCACCTTTCAGAAGCTCCTGCTGCCGGTCTTCCTCATCCAAGTCAATAATTACAGGGCCAGTCTGTTTCTTTGTTCTCTTCTTCCTGCCTGTGGCAAAGGACTTCTTCAGTGAGAGGAGACGGTACATCTCATATCCCATCAGCAGCACACCACCTTCTGTCACCCAGTCATTCACCACCTTTGCACGTGCAGCTGTTGTCCTGTAAGACAAACAAACAAACTGTAAGCTTTACTCCCATTTCAGGTTGAATCACTGGATTGGAGTCTGCTGAAGAAAAAAACAGCCATTCAATTAAATAAAGCACTTTTCTCACATCAAACCAGATGGAGGTTTACAATGAAATTTCTTTAGGAAACAAACACATACAGAGGGGAAAAAAAGCCTTTTACATGCCATGGATAGCAGGACTGAGAATGACAAATCCTTACAGGAACTAAGGTGTAGAAGTTTGTCATGCAGAAAACCATATCAAACTCAAGAGTTCCCTTTTTATAGAGCTGTTATGTTTGCCTCTGCAAAAGCCATTTTCAGAATGAGCTGCCAATGCACATGGTTGTAATCTTCGAGTTGTTTATCCCCTGTTGTATCCTTCAATGTTCTGTCCCTCAGGCTTCCTTCCCTTCCAGCCTGCTCAGAACTGGTTCAGATCAAACTCTGTTTTTGCTCACTCCACCACAGTATATCAGATCCTGGCCAATGTGGATAAATACACAGCTGGACCAGCATCAGCAGATTCAAATATATCCCACCCAGAAGGTGAAGACACCAACAGGCAAGTGTATAGACACAGCTAATGAACTGAGAATTCCCCAGGACCACTGCACTGCCCTGATCCATGCAGGGAAAGTGACTCAAAAAGAAGAAGAGGCCCCTGAGCCAAGAGCTCAGAAAAGCTTTTACTGTCACCTACTTGTGTTCATCACTCAGGATGTGGACTTTGAACGTGCGGGGCTGGACCTCTTTGGAGTTGAAGTCAGCAGGAAGGTTTTCAGGTGCTGGGAGCCACATGTTGAACTCTGCTAGCCAGTTTTGGAGCGTATTCACCTGAAAAAGTTAGCCATGGAAGGATTAAAAACTCAATTGAGTCATTTGGGATTTTTTTAGAGCAAAAGCGAGATCAGGGAATGACACCCAGTGCGCCCAGATGGAAGCAGCAGCTCACAGCATGCAAATTCAGGAACACAGGGAATGATAGAGGGGGAAGAGCAGCAAGGATGTGATAGACCTTAATGAGTGATGGGACACTAATTAACCTTCTGTATGCAGAAAAAGAAGTAGTGCAAGGAAGCCCCTCAGCCAGCCCTTCATGTGGCTACTTACAGGTACAATGGCAAGAACAGTCTTTGCCTCTGTGTGCCGAAAAAGTACATCCAAGAAAGAGATGACCTGTATAGTCTTGCCCAGGCCCATGCTATGTGCTAAAATACACCCAAACCCACTGCTGGTTTTAAATCTCTCCAAGGACTCGACCAAGTTGTCATAAAGGAATCGGATCCCACCAATCTAGGCAGAAAAGTAGAAAACGTGTTAGAATGGTGGCAGACAAAAAAGCCCAGGATGGGTATGCATTTACAGAGTGGCAAGTACATGAGGACCATGAAAATGTAAAGGGGATGTTTCAAGTTCACAAAAGTACTCTAGTCTAGGGAAGGCTCAGAAATTCAGTATTTTTAGATGCTCAGGGAATTTATTGAGAATATATCGATAAATCAAAATTAATTGGTACCCAGAGGATCTGAATTTGGGCTGGTTAGTTTGCTTGTAATTTCATTGTTTTAAAAAGTTCATCTAAATAGACAAAGGTCTAATAGTGACAACAGCTGAAGTTATACAGAGCCTTGGCCTTCCTCTAATTCAGTTTTATCATTTGTGGATACACATCAGTTACCACCACAACCAGACTGGTCACAGGGCTCACCAAAGAAGTCCTGCTGAGACTCCTAGGCAAGCTTGCCTGAATTAATTGCATTTTCAAGGTTAACAAAGCCTACCTGATGAGGTTTTACTGCATGTGCCAGCTGGGGAGCTAGGAAAATGTCCTCCTCATTTGGTGGATGATTGATGTTGACAATGACTTGCCCCAGAGCATCTGACTGATTTAAGGCATCATTCACATGAGAGCCACTGCTCTCTTCGCTGCCATCCTCCTCCCCCTCATTGCCAGAGTCACTGCTGTCCACAATTTGGAGGGCATCATCCTCTCCTGAGCTCAGCTCAATCACTTCTGTAAAGTAACCAAAACAGGAGAGAATAAGGATGAAGTGAACTTGACATCAGGGTTTATTATAAATGGAGAAAACCTATTGGGAAATAAGGCTACCCCCAGCTTTTGCAATTCCAGCATGGCCTAAAGATGCATCCTGAACAAGCAGACCTGATACAGGCACACACCAGGCCCCTCAGACCAGCACATGACAGCATCAGCTTCCCTGGATTCCAAACGTTTCACGGAACTTTAACCTGGGCTAATCCAAAGACAAACATGAGGAAGTTTCTAGGAGTGTTTTACATTCTCTTCCATATGTTTTCTTAATTCCCAAGCCCAGACATGAATTTTATCTGCTGATGTAATGCCTAAGGATCACCAAGGAGTCCAGCTGAATCCATTTGGGACAAGAGACACAAAACCCACTTCCAGCTGCAGATCTGAATACTTAGATGCTCCTTTTACATGCAGCAAATGGTGCCACATCTCCTGTAAGCATTCTTCAGCAATGTGCTGAGGAAAGTTAAGTGCATTTATAAAGCAGAAATAAACATAAGTTCACAAGAGGGCCTGACAGGCCATTTTATAAATGTCATTTTAGGACTCACAGGCCAGAACTGCCCAAATAATTGGAAACCAATAGGTCTACAAAAATCTGAAGTAATTCACCACTGGAGCATCTGACCAGATGAAAACAGACTTGTGGCTGAATAAACAGCATATTGTGAGAAGAGCAGGCTGAGGCAATTGGTCACTTACCATCTTTAATGCTATTTTTTCCTTTAGTATCATCTTCACTGCCACTGCTGGTACTGTCGAGACAGATCACTTCCTCAGCCAGAACCTGAGGGGGGAGCTGGGTTGCCTCTGCTGTTCTGAAAACGATGTCCTCTACAAACATAAATTACAAACAGTAAGTAATTCATAATAATGGAGAAGGAGACAAAACTGTTCAGAAACCAGACAGTATTTCCTTCCACTTTAGCTCCAATAACTTAGTCCTGGAATTTTCCATAACAGACTCTCACTGTCTACAATCCTGCTATGACTCAGCTTCCTGGGTCACACTCTCCTCCATTCTCAATATGCTGAAACAATAGACCATTTGCTGATGGCACCCTCTGTTTCATGCCCTGACTGGGGCACACTGACCATGCAACATGCTAAAGCCCTTTGTTTCTCTTTTTCCTGGTCTCAGTAAAAGCTGTGTTTCATCCAGCAGAGAAAGTACCAATTGCTGAAGGGATGATAACTCTCTTTGTTAGTAGGGACACTATAATAATTACATCCCACATACCATAAACAACTTTTGCTGATCAAGAGCATTCATTTGTATGTTTAGGTGCTGCCATGTGGGGGAGAGGGTAATGGGGCCAAACAGCCCCACTGCAGTGACACAGCAAGCAATGACATTCATCTGGGACTGAATCTACTCTGCATAAGTGTTTTAAACAGCTCTTATTCCTTCTCCCACATGTAAAAGTGTTTTTAACACTTGCACATAAGGGAGAAAATATATTTCTTCAAGAGGCAAGGCTAACTCAAGAATTCCTTACCCTTGCCCAACATCCAGCTGCACTTCTCTGCCCCTTACATCTTCTGAAGCTGCACCATAAGCTAAATGACCAAAATGATGCAGAGACTGGGGAACAATGCAAGGTGACATATTCACCCAAAGACATGAGTGATGCTTAGCCATTTACACTGCCTGCAACTCAGTGCTTGCCCAAATATGCAAGGAAGGTCAAGGTTACATCACCAACATATGTGCACCCAGTCTATTGTTCACTATTCCCAGTAGCAGACACATGTGTTACCAGACCATTCCTAGGACAAACAGGATCTGGCATTTCTGTCAAGCCTGTTGATTTAAGCTCCCATACCAGCTGGAAAGACAAGAGAGCTCTGTTTCAGCGTCCCCCTACACACACTTAATATGTGTCAAAATATCTTCAACAACATTACCTGGCACCTTTCACCAAGCAGCCACAGTATCTTAATACAAAATCTCGGAAGTGGAACTGCCTACACTGAACCTACAGGTGGTATGGAACTGCTGCTCCAAGAGCTTACACTTGAAAGTCCAAGTGTTGCATAGAATCACAGAATGTTTGGGGTTGGAAGGACCCTTCAAATGACATCTAGTCCAACCCCTCTACACTGAGCAGGGACATTTTCAGTTACATCTGGTTGTTCAATGCCCAATCCATCTTGAGCTTACATGTTTCCAGGAGTGTGGCATATATCACATCTCTGCACAACCTGTGCCAGTGTTTTGGCACCCTCACTGTAAAGCAGCTCTTCCCTGTATCTAACTTGAATCCACCTTCCTTTAGATCAAAACCATTACCCCTTGTCCTATCACGGACAAGCATGGCACTGCCTTCTTCATCCAACATCTATCCTTAAAACTCTTGCTTTGGCTGGCATCTCCCAGTGCTTACCAGGAAGAAACTCCAGGGGTACAGTTGGTATAGAGGCTGGATAATCCTTCCGCTGCTGCTCAAGCCGTTTCCTTCTCTCCAACTCTTCCTGCTGGGCTGCTTTTGTCACGGCTTCCAGTTGGTCCTCACGCAACAGCTTTCTGAACATAGGAGCAAACATGATCTGGTTACACTCAATTCCTTCCAAAAACGTGAACAGCTGCACAGCTGTTGTAAGGATGATTGACAAGCTCCAGGTATTCTGTCAACCACATGGAGCAGGAACATCAACCCCAAAAGATATGGGCAAATTCTACAGCTATTTCAACACTGAGCTTCCCAACTACACTACTCACTCAAGGAAAGGACAAAAGTTTGACAGAAGCAAAGTAATGAAAGAAGGAAATATGTAAGTGGGTAAGCACATACTTAAACTAGATTACCAGAGACTAGTTCTTCTGCTTGAAATGCTGCTTTTTATTGATATGCAATTTATAAACACGAAATGCACTAAGACATGCAAAGGAGACATATGGGAAGAAAATGCATCAATTTCCCCACAAAAAGTCATCACCCTGATTCTCTTCTGATTGCATTTTCCAGAGTTAGGATCTCTAATGGTTTTAACAATTGTTTCAAGGCATTCTCTCAAAGCACCTTTCCTTTACAGATAATTTTATTTACTTCCAGAAGTTGCTTTCCCCCTGTTTCAGTGTCACATATCCAGTCCTGGATATGAAGATGCATTTGCTAGAGGAGAGGTGCAGTATAAGCAGTGGTAAAATCTAGCTTCCTCAAACTAGCCTTTAAAATCATCCAACCTCACACTTCAGGGACAACTCCTTCATCCTAATGAAGTCTCATTTTCCAAGGCCTATCCAATTCTTATTCCTTCAGCTTTAAGAAAATCAATCTGCACAAGCTTACGTAGGCACCAAAGACCACCAGCACAGGACATGACAGCCACTTGATGCCACAGGAGCTCCTGTTCCATTAGTTCCCCTCTGAGCTTATAAAATTCCCTTAAGCAAAATTTCCTAGTGATTTACCAGCTCACAACCTGTCCCAGAATATGTGGTGAATTACACAATCAAACAATTACTGCTTTATAAAATCCAGGTGAAACTGACTTCCAGCATTTCAGTTGCTAGTCATAGCATCAGCATTCCTGTCAACAAGTACCCAGGACAGTATAGGAAAGGACTGTATTTTAGGCTGTTTGCAATAGGATTCACCTCAGCAAATATCTGAAACTGATATTTATTTAATGGTGGTACTGTTTTTCAATTACATCTCTCAAAAGACAGCAGCAATTACACAATTTTTGCAATATATTCCATAACCAAATATTCACTCTTCTGAAATACCAAACAAGTCTGCACCCACATGCAGCACTCCACTCTGAGATCACTCTACTCCCACTGGTGAAATCCTAAGTTTTTGGAAAAGAAAAACCATCTGGTTTGCCAGCAGTGGCACAACGTAGCTGAGAAGCAAAGTGCAGAGATTCTGTTTTCACCACCATATGCGACCCGAGCTCTCTCTGTCCTGCTGCTGCTGCTGCTTACCTTATGTTCCTCCGCATGTGAGACGGTTTCTGAGCCCTCTTCTTTTTGGTGTCCTCAGAGGCCAGGCTCTTGTGCTGGTTCTGCAAGAGTTGCTCTGCCCGCTCGCTCTGAGATGAGGTAGTTGAAGTCGAGCGCTGCCATTCTCCATCCTCCGCATGCTCCGCGTGGTCACCGCTGAACACGGCTTCCTGGGGTTGGTCTGCAAGGGCAACAACATGACATGGGGACACTGGGCCAGGCTGGCAGCTGGCTGCTCCACGAGCATTCAGCAGGATTTGAGCCGAACAGGAACTGACAAGCCCTACTCGCACTCATTTGCAAGCATGTCACTCTGAGGGTCAAAACTGGGGTCCTTTCTGACAGTCAAAGAGAGTTTAAAAGTTTTACAGTGAAGGATCTGTCCCTAGTGAAAGCCAAGATTAACACCTCTCAACACAGCTCAAAAGTGTCCTGACAAGAAAACAAGGCAAAATTATTTAGGTCCACGCAGAGCACTTGCTACCCTACAACTCTGTTTTTCTGTTCTTCTAGAAATTCTGATTAAAACAAGGAACTTGAATCTCTTTTTCTGTGTTTCACATCAGTCAAGTAAGGCAGAAATTTCCATCTATATGACACCTGCATAACCATCTCCCAAGTCAACAGAATACAGTATGTAGAAGGTTATCTGGTTCAAACCCTGGGTTATAGCTCAGCAGGCTGCTCAGTGGATTCAGCACCAGGCTTCACTCTCACAGTTTAAATGGTAATTTCCAACAAGTTTTTGCCAAACAAAATGTAAGTGGCAATACTCTTTCTACATTATAAATCCCATGCATTCCTTTTTCTCTTCATTCTCCTATTTTCAGACTTCCCTTTGTGCTTGATTCCACTCTTACAGCACAATGTGAAATGACACCTAGTTCTGTGTGACACTTGGCTCTTCAACAGGCTGCCAGTGACCAAACTAATGTATCCAGAGCAAAGAAAGGAAATGTTTCTGTTCAAAAGCTTTCCTTGAAGCAAACTGTTTCTGACAAGCTTCTTTGAAGCATTTTGTCCCCTTGTGTCAAGCAAAGAGATACTCTGAACTTCATCTTGTAATCAGCTTTCTTGCTTACATTGTGTATCTGAGCTAATGACTGAACTGAAATGACACATAGATAGAACTTTGAAGGAAAGAAGACATCAGTGCAGAGGAATGTGGCAGATGAAGTAACACAGAACCAACAAGCATCACATTGTGACTCTGAGGGATCTGGAGACAGAGAGCATTCCTTCTCAAAATGCTGGGAGCTTAAATGAAGGATGCTTCAGTACAGCACATTGCACCTACAGCTGTCATGTTGATATGCCCATTAAATTAACCTCATCCCCAGTATCACATCTTAAAATTGAAATGACAACAAGGAGATTCACACCTTGTTCAAAAGCACCAACTTTTCAAACTTCCTCTCCAGACATCCCACCAGACCCACCCCAGCAAGTCTACGTCAGAACACATTTAGACTTCAGAGCTCAGCCCACCATGGACCAGCACCAGCAGAGCAGCTCAAACATTTCTGTGAATATCTATCTCTGCAAGCCCTCCCATACTGGAAAACCAGGTATCCACAGCTTACAGCATGGAACAGATCTCATGATGAATGCAAGGAGAGTTATGCATAGAAGATAAAGGCAAAGGGGTTCACAGCTACAAGCACAGCAGTTCTACCACAGCCAAGGTCTGGGAGCCCTGTCCTCCCACCATGCCTCTTTAGACCTAAAAGCTCAAATATCAAACAGCAGCTCACTTGTAGACAGAGAACTATGCTGGGAATAAACCAAGTTTCTCAGGCTTCCCAGACAACAACTCTGCTATTTGAGCTACAGACACATTTTAGTCACATTACCTGCAATTCTTCAGCACTGTTTCCTTCCCCCCACCCCTCTTGACTCCTGGTTATATAACTAGATCAAAAGATTGGATGAAATAGGGCAAAGGGAAGCAGGGGAGGCTGCACACGTGATCACATGCTCCGGGATGAGTCATTAAACCGGAGACAAACTGCCATGGTTACACCGCTGCCATCTCACCCTGGGCCCGGAGGACCTTGACAAGGCACCGGAGAGCACAAAGCCATGCTTGTCTGGAAGAGGAAGCACTTCCCTTCTCACACTCCTGCAATTGCCCACATCACCTTCTCCAGCAGCCACCCTGCCACCTGCACTGTGCAAGGGTGTCTTCAGGAGAAGGGTGATAATAGCAAAACCTAAAGGCTCAGGAGCCCAAATTATTGTCTCCTCCGTGTTTTCAGGTGTGTTGGCCAATCCCTATGTAGATTCATTCCATTTCTGCATTTTACCTTTTCTTTACTCTTAATGATATGTAATACGAGCTCTGGTGAAACCTACACACAGCTGGATCAGAGAGGGTTTTTAAAATACAATTCTCATCTGACCAGGAGCCTGAAGCTCAAAATTTGATGATAAACTGCACTGAGCACAAGCCCTTATCCACCACAGCCATGTCTGCTCAGGCCAGTGTTTGTCCTGTCAATACAAGTTCTGAGGTGAGGAACACAATCTGTGCGTCAGCCCACATCCCTGACACATAAGCATCAAGAGAGCTCTTCCACACTAGTGACATCTCCAAACATCTCACTGATTCAGCTGCAGTGGGATTCAGGGGACAGCCGGCTTCCCAAAGGCTGCTCCTATCCTTGCCACCACCAAGAATGAAGCTTTTCACAAAGTTTAGCTAACACAGTGTTAAAATCAGAAGTCTGACCTTTGCAACAGCTCCCACCACACCTGTGGCATGAGCTGGCAGTTACAAGCAGGAATTGTTTTGCTGCTCCTTTGCATTAAACACGTGATTATGTGCACAGCCTAAACCTAACCCAGATGAAAAGCATGGCTCCCTGCTGCAGTCATGTGGCTGCTCTCCAACACGGTGAGCTTCAAGCCCTATAAATGGGACCCACACTGGGACAGAAACACATTAAGAAACAATAACTACACACACCAACATCTATTTTGTATAAGAACAGGTCTGATCTTCGGGTTGGAGGGAGTGTGGGAAGAAACTCGTTGAACAAGTCCCATCAGGTAATCAATGGAATAATCCTGCCCCAATTTTGCCAAACCTACATCTACAACAGAAACACAATTATGGTTTTGTAACAGGAGCTCAACACACTACTCTGACATGGTTACACAAGTCGCTTTTTACACAACACAAAAAATTCATCAGCCATGTTTGCATGTTGACAAACTCTCTGATCATGCTGGAGCTGCTGTGCACTCTAGGAAGACCTGGGCATTTATCCACGTTGCCTGCTTGAGAAGAGCATTGCCACCAGCCTGGGGGATGACAACCCAGCATAACCCTGCACAACATGATGAGCCACATCAGCAAAAGCAGGCTCAGGTCTGCCTGGCAGAACACAGCCATAGGCCAGGTGTGGTTGTCGTCAAGGTGCAAATCCATCCCATGGTTACACACTGTGGGCACCAAGAATCACCCAGTTCACACCAGCTTTGTTCCATGTTTAGCACTGTCCTCAGCACATCTACAAAGGGGATCTCCCAAGGGAAGTGGTGGTATCATCAATGCAGCTGCTCCTTCCGGTGGGTTATAGCTCTCTGAGAAATGCCCAAACAGTTCCCAGTGGTTATGGACACCTGCACACACCCAGGTCCTGCAAGGCAGCCTGAATATCAAGAAGGGAATGACTATCCTTTCTCATGCACTTTAGAGGTGTGAAATGTGCCTGTACTCTCAAAACTCAACAGACCTGGTTACAGCTCAGCTCTGGTTTGTGCTACAGGCCAGAGGTTGCCAGTTTTCTTCACTCAATAAGCAGCAGCAAGCACCACCCCCAGATATACATACAAATAGGGGGAGGTGTTTGGTTTCTCGACACTTGCATGTCACAGTATTACAGTTTAGAAGTGTCAGTAAGAGAGTCGTGACTGCTGTGTGTAACACTGCTTCAGATGCTCCCTGCATGGTGTGACTGCCAGAGCTGTCCCTAAACACTGCACACAGCTGTGACTCACGATGTGTAACACAGCAAAAGATTTGTCCCGCAGTCAGGCACCTCCTGTTGCAGCCAAGCTCACCTCATCACCTCCTTCTCAAACTTCTGTTACAACAGCTCAGGATACAGCCTGGAGAATATTCGCTAGATCATCGATTCAGCAGTGAATTGCTCTCGTCAACCTGCTCTGCAAAATGGCTCAGGTTGCTGCAAAGTGTCATGAAGCAGCAGGTTGTTTTGAGGTGTGACATTTGTGTAACTAACACTGTCTTCTGACACCAAGGTAAGTGAAAAACAGTGTAATAGCCAATCTGTGCTCCAAGGCAGGCCTCAGTATGTCCAAGTGTCTGTGCATCCACAAACAACAGCAACAATCAAGCACTCACAGGAAATTCCCATTCAGAAGATCTGAGGGTCTGCTACCTGAGGTTGCTGCATAAGAAGATCCAAGACATTCTTCAGTGGACAAACTACTATGTAAGTTGGTGACTTCCTTGCCTGCTCAGTTACTAGCCACTGGTATGTATACCTCCTCCTAGGAGACCAGTTTCATTGTGAGGGTAACTCCAGTGACTCCAGGAAAGACATACCACTGAAAACCAGACACTTGTTTATTTCTAAAATCATTTCACTACAGAAACTCAGGATACCAAACAGGACAATTTTGCTGAGTGTTTGGGCATGTTTTCCTGTCCTAAGGACAGGGATGTGCATGCATGGTGAGGAAGGTAACTGCATGCAGAGCAGCGAGCAGTTAATTCTTACTTTGGGAGCTTTCTTTAGTCCTGCACAAATAACAAAGAGCAGTTAAATATTATTGCAGGCCTTCTGGGAACTTCTATGCAAAAGCCTGTCAGAGACTAGCTAGTACTAGCTAGTGCTACTACAGCCGGTACTGAGCTGTCAAAGCAGGAATGGGAGGAGCACTGAGGGATGGCACAAGAAAGTCTAATTGCACAGTTCCAGCTGCAACTCAGTCCCTGACACACTGAACTATAACTGGAGTGCCAAAGGCTGGAGGAGAAACTCTGCCGAGCAAGCCTGACTGCAAAGGCTCTGACAGCCTGGAAGATGCTCTGTGGGGTTATGTGAAGTTTCCCCAGTGTGCTGGGAAGGTGATACCAGAGTGCAGCTGTATCTGGCTCACAGAGAACAGAGGTTCTCTAACTGCAGCACAGCAATCAACTCAGGGGCTGACAATAGCCAGAGTGCTCCGGCTCATCCTGTACTCAGCTGTGCAACATAAATTAAATACTTTCAGAATATTCTTTGTATGCACCTGGTACAGCTGTTGCGTGGATGCCATGCAGGAAGGGAGAAGTGGAGTCTGCACAGAGCACCTCTCCCAGAGGTGCGAAAACACTCACGCACCAAAAGGCTGGGCTGGAGGCAGGAAATTCCAGAAAGCCCCTCAAGTACGGTGTAGGTGGAAGTAAGGGAAAAGCTCAGACTCCCTTCCTCCAGGCTTTACCTGTTGCAACACACAGGAGAGGCACAAAGCCTGCACACATCAACACCTGGTGCTTGCACCCGAAGCTTTGGGAAAGCCACCCCAGAGGGGGTCGGAACGGGACAGAGCAGGACACAAGCCCGCCGGGAACTCGGGGCTCTCCGCGGCAGCCGCCGGCACGGCAGCTAATTAGCAACAAGACTTTGTTCTCCTCGGAAAATAATCGGGCTCAGTCTTCGACGGCAGGACGCCCCTCCCAGCCAGCAGCGCTTAACAAAGCCCTAATTATGTAAGTATTATATAACCCGGCACACCTGCCCCCCCGCGCCGGCCGCAGCACCCGCGCTCGGCCGCCCCTCGGCCCTCTCCGGTCACCAGCAGCTGCCACCGCTGCCAGCACCACAGCCGGGACCGGCCTTTTGTCCGCCTGTCCACACGGGACCGCGGCTCTGGGGGCTCCCTGGGCAGACACTGCAGCCCCAGGCCAGGCTGGCCCCGCTGCCCACAGCAGGGACCGGCTCCCCACGCTGCTCGCGGCCGCGGTGTCCTGCTGAGTCACAGCCACGGCACTGCCAGGCACAAAGCGTCCTTCGGGCTCTGCCTGCTCCCAGGGAAGCTTCCCTCACCTGTCAGAAAGCACGTACATCTTCATTCCCCTTGCTGATTTATCTAGGAGTTAACCATCCCAGGTCTGTCGTTCATACTTGTCACTGCAACCAGACACGGAGTCTGTCATGTTGGTATAACAAAGAGCACTGCTTGAAGTCTGAGTAATGTGTTTTTCGTTTCTCTAAGTATTAGTAAAGCGATCACTTGCTGTGGGTTCAAGACACCTACGTGAAATCTGCACACTGCTGGTGAGGGATGGCAGCTGCCTCTGTCCCCAGTGCAGGACCAGGGGATGGAGGGAAGAGATGAGTCCTGAAGAAAAAGCCACCAGCACCGACTCTGTGGGCCAGAGCATGAGGACGGAGCTAAACCCTGAGCATGCACAAGTCAAACCCATCTCCAGTCTCCTTTGGCAAGAAATAAGCCCAAATCAATGGAAAACTTTAAAAGATAAATTACAAGGCAGCACTGCCCTTCTTTTTTCCTTCAGACATCTTTGAGCATATCAGTTGCTGGTGAGGTTATGCTGCAGAATAGAACTCCTTTCCTGGCCTGAAGGAACCCTTCAGGAACAAAAGGCAGCAGAATTGAAGGGCAGGAGCAAGGAATACACCACCCAGAAACCAAAGGGAAGGGAAGCAGCCAAGAAGTGCCGAGAGGCACACTGGGCTATCAAACAGCCAACTTTGGTGACAGGAGATATATCTTCTAACCCTGGGATTATGCAAGCAGAACCAGGCCCCAAATACCCAAGAGATCTTGTTCTGGCTGGGCCTCAATGCTGCGGACGCTGAGACCCGGGTTACATAAACACCAAAGAGCACTTATATAACTGTTGTATGGCACAGGCTCGCAGCCTCTGGCACCCCATTGCCACAGGAGTGTGGCAGGTACCTGCTCTGGCACCCAGGACCTCCTCCTGTCCTGCACAAGCCCCTGAATGCAGCCCAGGAGAGGTGCCCATCAGGTCATCCTTCCTTCTGCAGGCACCACAGGCTCAAGGTTACTCTGGAGCCCTGGGCAATCCTATATCCATTTCCAGCTCCAATATGCTCAAAAGAGGGTTGTGAAATTTCAAATCAAACTTTTTCATAGTGCTTTGATTTGGTAACACCTGGAGAGATACAGAATGCTGCTACCTGCCATCCCTCTTCTAGATATGTAATCCAAACTACTTTTCCCAATGAAAGTCAAACCTAAACTGTTCGCTCCTGCTGTGCCCTCTCTCCTCGCAGACACGGTGGGGGCATCAGTGAAGACAGGGAAACAAAGACAGGAAAAACACCCACTAAGGTAGCAAGGGAAGCAGGGATCAGTCCCATTTGTCCTTTAGTCAGGGGTGTGCGAGAGCAATGAGTTACATAAAACTACTGCTCTGGAGTCAGGAAGTGTTTCAGGCTGAGTGCTGGAAGTTTTCAACAAGCTGTGCGCAGGAGGGAACTGAAACCTCCCCTTTCTGGTTATCCCAGTTAACTAGTAACCCAGAATAGAGTTTTGTCAGCCAGATTACGAAAATTACCATGGGGATCTAAACCACAAGTAACCGGATTTAACCTTATTTCTTTTCACAACAGTTCAACTCTTTTTAAAAAAAGAGAAATATGATCTAGTTTATTGTGGTGGCTAAATATTGATTTAGGTAACAATGATAAACTTCCCCTTTCCAGCTTCAGAAAATAGATGCATACGGGGGCTTGACACATTCCAAGCACAGTGAATCCAGCTGGCTGCTACCATGACTCTTCTAGGGATAAATTTCAGGGACTAAGAAAAGAGGACGAGTAGGGGAGCAAGCATTCTGCATTATGCAATGATTACATAAGCATTAATTTACACTAGGTAGCTGGGAGTTGTAGCTTTATACCAGCATACCCTCAGAGCAATGAGAAATAATAAAGAAGGGATTATTAATGCCACACACTTCCAAGGCCACCAAAATGGCAAACAAACAAGCACCAACTGAACTTTAAACTCTGCCTCAAACTCACACCACAGCTTTGCTCAGGACCTGCTAACAAGGACAGGGAGAAGACAGGTGACACTCACTCCTAATTTAAAAAAGTAGCATGGGAAATAATCCCAGCACAAGGCATCCTCCAGCATCTGAGTCCTCCTTTGTTGTTGCTCCTGACGGCAATGGTATAAGAGAGGAGTGATTTCAAAATTATAATCGTGTCATTTGTACCCTAGTCAGTGTCAAAGGAGTCCATGGGCATGATGAGCTCCCCACAGTAATCTGTGAAACACCCTCCTGTCCGTCTTGCAGAGGAGGAAACTAAATCAAAGCAATCAGGTAGGTATCAGTGCTGAGTAACTCAAGTTATTGGCTCCCTGTCCTGTGCTCTAACCAAAAATTCTCTTTTTTCCTCTTAAATATAATTTCCTACTTGAAAAACACAAAACACAGGTGTGGATTTTTTTTAGAACTGTAACAAAGCACAGAACTTCAGCTACATTCCTTTTTCCTGCCTCAGCCTCTAAAGTAATTTCAGAGGAATTTTTAAGGACTCTGTTTAATGAGGGAGGCATCACTTGGGAGAAAAATTCAAATTGTTGAGTTTGAGCCTGTGTGCCACCGCATTCCACTGGCACTTCTCCCATCAACTGCAGCCAGAAAAGTGACCGAGAGCACTGGAGAAAGTTAATAAGACCAGGATGAAACACCATCGCTGAAAGAACAATCTGCTTGTAGTTTTCTTTTCCAAAGTATTGATGCTGCTAAAGGAATTTGACAAAAGGCTGCAAAGTTGTTTGTGGCAATCAGACTCACGCAAATTGAAGTCACAATGTCACAAGGACCCCCCACCCAAAATACTCAACACTCTAAAAGCCAAGCACATAACAGCCTGGAAAAGAAACAGGCACTCTTCCTTCACAAGGTTGCTAAAATCACAATTACCTCTGTGGTCAAAAAAGAAATACATTTGTATTTCAGGAGTAAACAGGGATCTTTACATATAAGACATTTTTCTCACAGGGGGAAATGTGGGGATAGGTAGTGTGCTGCAACAAACCTTGATTTACTAGCTGGTGGGTGCTACCATAAATAATTAAAATAATTAAAATGTGCTCTAGTTTTCCAGAAACATTTTTAAAATAACAAAAAGGTATCACAGCACTGCATATATAGGTGCTTGCTACTTTGAAGACCCAAAAGAAGTGTTCAGGCACCTTTAAGTAAGGAAAAGCCATATAAACCAGAGAAGAAAAGAAACATTGCTTAGTGGTTGAAGCACAGAACCAAGGAAGAACATGATGCATAAGTTCTGCACAGACTCATTCAGTGACCTTGTACAATTTATCATCTCTCTTGGGACAGGACAGTTGTGCAGAAGTGTGATGGAGACTCTCCTGGATCCACCAGCCAGAACAGAACCTCATTAGATCAGTTAAAAAAGCCTCCTCAAAGAGAGATAATTATCTACTGCTAGACTGTGGTGGGGACTGTGACAAACCTTGCCCCAGACTTTACAGCTTCATGAGTACAAAGAGGAGTTAATTTGCACTTTTGCTCTCTTACTTTTGTTCAAATACCTTTCCACACAAAATTTTTGAAAGGCCTCTAACCTTGTATTCTCCCTTCAGTGGTGACCTACAGTCTCACTTCCAAAAGCATCTTTCCCTCCCTGTCTTCTCTTTTTATGTGTATTATCTAGACTAAGTTACATAAGCCACTTGTATCATCACCCAGATTCCTCATTTATCCAAACTCATTTTCTACTGTAATTCCTTTCTTTTCTCAGTTCACACTCTCCCAGAATTAACTTCTTTGTCCTGCCACCACAACCAGAGAAATAAGATGGATTTTTTTTTTTTTTCTAGAAACCCCTCTTCTCACTAATGGGTAACAAATATTGCATGGCTTTTTTCTCTAAAAACTCCTCATGACAGCCACACTGCACTTCTGTAATAAACCAGGAATCCAGAGCTGGAACTCCTGGGGACCATTTTTGATTACTCTGTTAGGTTCATAGCATGACTTTGGAGGACATTTGCCACATGAACAAATGCAAGAAGCTTGGCACCACAAAGTACCTCAACTCAGACTAAGAAGTTAAATTATAAATTTAGAAAGTTCTTCAAATCTGAACTAAGTTTTTTTTCAACACACAACATCCTCCCACCAGCAAACAAATTAAGTGGCAGCTATCCCCAGACTGTAAACTCCTGTTAGGATTTCACCATCATCTTCCATTTGATAGGGGGGAAAACAGCCAAGTAGCTTTTAGTCTCTTAGGCACTAATTAGGGGATCTGGAGCAAGCACCAACAGCTCTGCCTGGTGCCCAGATTGCTGCCCAGTCAGCAAGTCACCAAATATTTCACTGACAAAAGAAGTTCTTGAAACTCTTATCAAGTAGGAGGTTGCAGGGAAAGTGTACACACAAAGTCAAAGGGTGTGGGGGAGAGGACAGTGGATATAAAATGATACTGCTGTTAACAACTGCCTCCTCTCTTGGAAAAAATACCTTTCACAGCATTACAACACAACAGCAGCAGAAACGTTAACAGCCAGACCCAGAATGTCACATCACCAAAGACTTCTGAATTACAGGCACAAAGGAAGAGTGAGGTTCCTTTTCACGTCCTCTCCATCAGGCACGGGAAGGCTGTGAAATCCCAACCTCTTCCATCCCTGCCTGGTAGGGAGCACATTAAAACCTGAGACCTACAGAAGAGCCTTGGTTCCTGATGCTTTTACTAGCCACAAAGTGGGGTGCTCCAGCCCAGGGGTAGGAAAATGAATGGCCTGCAATAGGAAAGCAAGAGGGAAAAGAAAACAAGGGAGAAAAAGAAAGAAAAATAGACCCACAAAATCCCCCACCTGTGTCCTACCTGGAAACTGCTGAGACTCATCCAAGAGTAGCATGCTGCTCAGTGCACCGAGGCGAGCTCTTTGCCTGCACACTTGTTCAACGTGGCCTTACACTCTCAGCTCTTCTGCTATTCTTGTCTCAGGGTCTTCAGGACAAAAGTTTCCAGTCACTCCTGACAACTCCTTATCTCTGTCCACAGCGCAGTGAGCACTAAATCCACTCTCACTGGCTGTTCAGTTCGCAGGCGGGAAAAGACTCCTGATAAGACAGTCCAGGGTATAGGCAGGGAAACCTGCACTTAAAGTTTCTGAAAATAACTTTGGTAAATAGCTCCTAGTGCTTGAATCCACCCAGCTGGTGTGACGAGAAGCAGTACGTATATATCCTCCCTGCACCCAGCCGAGACAGACCAGGGTCACTGTTATATAACTAGTTAAATATGCCTCGTGTTCAGCCTAAATAAAAATTGTCACTATCTCCTCCCCTGCTTGGAGAGTCAAACAGCACAGCCCTGCCCGAGGTAGCTGCTGCTCCACTGGGGAGCGATGCCCGGAGCTGTCCTGCCGGGACGCTTTGGCTTCCTTATGTGCTCCCCATCAGCGGGAGCAAGCTCAGTTATGCTGGGAAAAGAGTTTTAGAAGAGAGAAGAGGAGCAGGGAGGCTGAGTGGGTGTGTACGGGGGAGGTCTCTCTCCTCTGGAGCAGCAGAGCTGTACGGATCAGATCCCATTCACTCAGCCTGTGATCCAGTTCAACTAGTGGCAGAGACCAAGACTGAGAATAAAATAAAAATCCTTACATAACCGTTCAGGCTCCAGTGGGGCCCCGCGCAAGGGGAATCCCAACAGACAACAGGAGCTCAGAGCAGGGGACACGCAGGAGCGTAATTCTGCTTCGAGTTTCAGAGCACGTAAGGAAAAGTGGGTGGGAAGGAGATGCAAAAAAGGAGTACAGCCTTACTGGCTTTGAAAACAACTGTGATTTTATGAGGTATTTGCATGATGCCTGCTAATTTGCATGAAACTTGGACAACTGAGACTGAAACTTGAGCAATTTTAGGGAGCTGGTAACCTGTTTGCACAGTAACAGGTGGAAGAGCATCCAAGCAGCAGCTTGTAGACCACTGCAAGTTTCTTAGTTTTTTCAGGAAAGAACTTGTCAGAATTTGTAAGTGAGCCTTTGTCACAGTCATTCACCTGCACCAGGGCAGGCACAAGAGAGAATAAACAAGTACAAAATAAGTCCTTTAAAGCTGTGGTTGAACCTCTAAAGTCTATCCATCCTGCCTAACCTTCTTCAGTGATACAGAGACTTTATCCATGTCCAATGTCACAGGCATATTTAATGCCAGTAATAAACAGCAAGCCTGGGCTGAGAGACAATTAGCTCGCTGGTAGTGAGCATTTGTCCATGTAACAAAGTCAGCTGTTTATTGAAACAACTGTTGAGGCAGCACTGGGAAAACCAGGACATGCACAAGAAACCCAAAGCAGGCGGTGTCTGACCAGCCCCAGAACAAACCTGCAGGACTCCAGGACAATGAGCTGCACTCACAACAGCAAAAGCTGATCTAAAGCAAGCACAGCCAGGGCAGAGCCCAGTTCCCCTTTGTGTTACTCCAACCATTTTTATTTGACCTTTTATTTGAGAGGGTAGCAGGGCACTGCAACTGCTTGCTGCCATCAAAACACCCTCAGTGCTTCAGGGTATATCACAACTTTGAAACAAACCCAAGATGCTTTTTCATAATTAGAACTATATAAATTCTACAAAGACGAAAAAAACCAACAAAAAACCAACAAAAAAGAACTGTATTACAATTAAAACACTCAGTTACAAGTCAGCCTTTCACCTATGTCACAGATTCAAACAGCCTGGCTGGCACACAATGTTTATCAAGGAGGAAAAGAGGGACAAATATATCAAAGAAGTGCATAGCCAAGAATCTTGTAACAGGCCTTATAAGGACTTTGTAGGGCTGGAATAAATAAGCAAACATGACCTCAGCATCTGACCTAACAGATTTATGAAACTGGAAAGCAAGATTTAAAAACAAGTACTGGGTAAATACAACTGGGCATTTGCAAAGCATGCAGTGCTGGTTTTGGCTGGAAGAGAGTAAATTTTTTTCATGGCAACTACTATGGGGGGCTTTGGATGTGTGTTGGAAATAGAGTTGATAATAGAGATGTTTTTGCTATTGGTGAGCAGGGCTAACACAGAGTCAAGGCCTTTTCTGCTTCTGACACTGCCCCACCAGTGAGGAATGTGGGGATGTACAAAGAGTCAGGAGGGGACACAGCTGGGACAGCTGACCCCAAGTGGCCCCAGTGATATCCCAGCCCATATGGTGTCATTGTCAGCATATAGAGCTGGGGAAAGGAGGAGGAGGAGAGGGGGCATGTCCGGAATGATGGTATTTGTCTTTCCAAGTCATGTTACTGTGATGGAGCCCTGCTTTCTTGGGGAAGGCTGAACACTTGCCTGCCCATGGGAAAGACTTGATGAATTCCTTGTTCTGCTTTGCTGTTAAACTGTCTTTATCTCAACCCATAAACTTCATCACTTTTACCCTTCCAATTCTCTCCTTCATCCCACTAGGGCACAATGAATGGCTGTGTGGGGCTGAGCTGCCAGCTGGGGTTAAACCACAACACATCCACATTACAGCAGTCAAGCACGAGAAAAATGGAAGCTCTACATACTGGGGGGAAAGAAAACCTATACCTGTCCTTCTGCAATTAAAGGGAATTTTCTTCTTCATCTTGGTGTGCAAAAGGAAAAAGGAAATTTTTCTAGCTCTTCTACTCACAATAACCTGCTGGTGAGGCCACCACTGTTAGCCAGTATAAATACATATTCACACAACCAAGAATTAGATCTGCCTGAAACAGTCAGTTTATAAAATGATCTCCTCATGGAAGGTTATCTTGTTACAGATAAGTCCATTTACTGAATAGCTTTTCTATGAGGCCAGTCTTACCAGTAAGGAACAAAATTCTCCCTCCCCTATAGGGTCTGAAATCTTACTCAGCTGTCACACTTCACCTTCTCATCTCAAATCACAGGCTCTTTGCAATTGAACAAACTGTGCTGTACATCACAAGAGGCTTCTCAAAGAGCTTTTATCATGTGAGAGATTCCCTCGCTAACAATTTAGGAGATTACCTGTTTAAGAAACCCAAACACTATGAAGTTTGTATTTTCATACTTGACTGTAAAGTGTTTCAGGACACTAGTTCCTCTACACAGCAAAGAACATTATCAAACTGAAGTCAGTTAAACTAGATAAATTTCAACAAAATGTCCCAAAATGTGCATTCCCTTCAAGGCGGAGTAACTCCTTCCCTAGTCCCATGCCTGCTGTCCACCTTGAACCTCTCAACCCCTGCTCCACAAGCTGAGCAGCTTCATGACTGCTCAAGCTCTGATCCAAGCCTGGCAAGGACAGCATCAGAGAGAAGCACTGTATCTATGATATGCCCCCTGCTCTTGGTCCCTGCAAGCTGGGGTGGCTCCCTTCTCTCCAGGCTGTTCATCCTCATCACCACCCCATTAAGCAGAAGAGACCTTCCTTGCCCACCCTCAGCTGCTCCATGCTGCACAGCCCCTTCCCCACCCCACAGCTTTCTCCCAGCCATGCTCCACATCCACCAGCTCCTTCTGCACACCCCACTGACCTCCACTGCACAGGGAAGCTGCTATTAAACCAAATTGTTTGTAAGTTACTGAACATGAACTAGGCTTGACAGGCACATTTCACTCTTGATTAGCACCTGCTAGCAGCACATACACATATCATTATGGCCACTTTCCCTGTCCTAGTTTCCATGTTGTTTTAGCAACGCAGAAAACATGCAAGAATACCAGGTTTGAGTTGGACATGGTATAAGGTGCTGTTTATCCACCCAGAACAGCTCACACAATCACACTTGGACCCCACAACACTCTGTGTTAGCAACTGAGTATTGCTGGGCTTTGAGAATCATTTGCTTTTTAAACAAACTCTGCCCTGCAAATAAAAATTCTTTTTGATAAGATCTAAACCAACCATGGAAAACTAGAGGAGTTTTTCCATTGACTTTAGTGCATTTTAGACTGAACCATACCACATAAAATTTGGTTTTTCCTCATTTTATTCTATTCATATAAATCTTGGTGTCTTTTCTTTCACAAACTCATCTAAATCATAAGTGGGGGGATGTTGGGAAGTTGTACATAATGTAACAAAAATCTAACTGCACGAAACACAGGAAGTGACACAATGCAGTGCCTCTTGCAAATGCTTTTCACACTGGCACTGTGGCAAAACACACTGCTTGAGATTCCAAGGCTTTCAAAGGTTGTTTAACTGTACCAAACAAAACAAGCTGTTACCAGACAAGACATAACGATTCAAAGGCGAAGAATTTATACTATAGATATTTATCATCATTTTAATCAAAATTAAAATCCATTGAGTTACAATACCAAGTACAAGAAACTGATTCCTCATTTCTCTAACTCGCTACAATTCTCTGCTGATGTAGATGACACAACATATTTGTGCACCACTGAAGAGCTTTTTGGTACAACTTTAATTTCATTCCATTCATTTTCAGCTATGTGCAAATTTGATATAAATCACAAGCTGAGTACACTTTAAAATTGCTTCTAACAGTTCAAGTATTTAAATACATAGATGAAGATTACCTGCAGATGTTTCAATTGCAAAATTTCTTTGGACACAGATTTAAACTAGAAGTTTCTGTTCACCTAGTCCAAAAAGATTTTATCTTGTAGCTTTCTCCTGCCTCATTCCTATTTGCATATTTGCAAGTGAAAATAAAGTCCTCTGACTCCTACTTAGAATTTTTTTGAGGCTGAGTCAGTGAACTGCATATTGAAGAAAATGTGAACAAGGCATTTTAAATATCTGCAGTACAAAACACTGTTAATAAAAAAATACTTTGATCCAAACAATTAACCAGACACTTCTAGAAGTTCAGAAGTTCAGTGTTGCAGTTTCTTTACAGCCAAAACAAGAAGTTAAAAACATAAAGGAAATAACTGTGATGTGACACTATGTTTTAAAAACTGAAGAATATTTCCAATTTAATTAGAACAGCTCCTCACCTCCTTCCACACTTTCATTTAATATTACACTTATATAACATACCTACATGCACATTTTATTTAACCAGTCATTAAAACCAGCACAATACCACACAAATTAGGGGAAAATTATATTAAGGACCCCTTGCACAGTTTTGAACTCAGATGAAAATCAAAGAAGTGTTTCACCTAGTACATTTGAACATAGAATGGGTACTGCCTAAAATGTAAACCAGACGATTTTCACTTCGGCTTCTTCACACTCATCAGGTGAACTTGGCAAAGTGACTTTGCCACTCCTTACCTGTTCAAGAGGGAAAATACCACATTACAAATTTGCTAATTAGTTTCCATATGATTTCATCACCATTACAGAAGTTGCAGATGAGGGAATACAGTATCTACTAGCAATGGCGAGGTGTGGCACAAAGCTGACATGGGGGAAAAAGGCACAGAACAGGTCAGAGGAGCAGCGGGACTGTCCTTTGTTAGAGATTCTCTGGCTCTATGCAAAGAAAAAAAGCCAATATTTGGCCAATAAAGCAAAGCATATCAGAAAAGCAGGAAGACCCCTTGGAGCAATTCTTTGCTCAGTTAATGACTTGCTCGCTCGTTGACCCTGCTCCCCACACCTTAATGCTACTCTCACATTTGTGACAGCATTAAGAGAAGAGATAAAAGGGAGGCAAAAAAACCATTTGAGAAACTCTATATACGTATATATAGAAAATGCAGAGCCATGGACGTGGGCTGCTCCTGAAGTGCACAGAAAGATTCCTGTTTTGTATTCCATCATACGCAATAGATCAAAGGGAAGGAGGGAGCAGAGGCGGGAAGCGTAGCTGGTTATAGCAGCACATCATTTCTCGGGATCTGCCAGTCCCCGCGCCCCATTGGCGGCTCTGAAGGAAGCAGAGCTCTGGCGTCACCACCTCCTTTTAAAGAACTAAAGCAAGTCATTACTCCAGGTTATGTAACACTCAGACTATGCCAGACTTCGTGCCACCCTCTCAAAAAGGCAGTCGCTGTCAGCCTGCGAGGCGGGCAGGGGAGTCACCGACGCTTGCTTTCGGAGCTTCCCTTGCTCGGGATGCGCCGGGGAGCCCGGGAAGGAGCCCTCGCCTCCGGACAGCGCAGGCAGCCGGCAAAGCTCAGCACCGAGCCGCACCATCGGCACTCCGCAATGCCCTGCGCTCCTCAGCATCTCATCCTTCCTTCCCACAGCCGCCCTCAGGCCACACCTCACCCTGCTGAGAATAACCTAGTTCACAGGGTTAGCTGGAATGCTGGAGTCAGTCAGTAAAGCTCCCGAAGCCCAGGCACCACTCCTCCCACACTCCTCCCTGATTCACTGGCGAGCAGCCTGTAGACAAAGGACCTCCACCATCCAAGCTACCCCAACACTACACAATGCCCACACAGCCTTGGGAGATAAAGCATCCAGCGCCAGCTCTTCCCAGCAAAGCACACAAGAGGACTTTCCTTTAACATCACTATTTAGTGGGTCCAATAAATCCAGTTCAAGGATGCAACAGGGTCTGCACAAGGTGCTGGGGACAGGGACCCTCGCTGGCTGGGCAAGGCCAAGCCTCTCACACTGCATACACAAACATCATTTTGCTCTGACACACACACCGTGCTCCCAGGAAACCACCAGGACAAAAACAATGGGTAAAATCTGCAGCCTTCTGTAATGAAGCAAAGATCCCAGAGAATCAGTGGGGCTTTTGCCTAAATGACAGGCAAACCTCCCCTGCAATTTCAATGTAACCCTTCAGAATTACTCAGCAACCAGGTCTAAAACTGTGAATGCTACCATCCCTGTCTCCTTCCACCTTTGAAACCAACTGCATATTTTGTATTTTATTCAGCTGGATCGTGGAAACATAGAAGCCCACCAGCTCATAATTTTTTGGGTCTTAGGGAACCAAGACAAGTATCAAACATAAGGTTTGTGGACACAGAGAGACTATGCTGAACAGACACAAAGCTCTTTCAGGAACTGAGGGGACAACAAACGCCTCTCAACCCCTTAGTTATAGTACATGTCCTGAAAAATGCATCCACTTTTTGCAATTGGAGGCACATTTACTGAGTTACCCAGAACCATCTGAGGCTGAGCCAAACACTCTGTATCTGTATGATAAAGTACATTTAAACACTCTGATCCGTAAGGATAATTTTCTAAAGTAATGCAGTTTCCTACAACAACTTGATTAAGTTTAAACACATCAATAGACAGGATACTAGTTGACAAGTAAATTCTTTTACAGGTGATTTCTTTCATACCTCTATGCTACCACACAAGCCATCCTCTTTGCAGGCAATTAATTGTTTGGAAGATAGCCTACATAAAGTTACTATAAGCACAAAAACTTACCTGGCTTTTAAAGAACATCAAAGTGTGCAGTGAACATGAAAGCTCACATCTGGCTCTTCACTAAGACCAGAACCTTTGCATAGGCAACAAATCTAGACTTGAGCAGAGGTTTGTTTCCCCCAGGATTTTCCCTTCCAGCTCCCTTGGAAATAGTACTGGTAGGCTCTAGAGGGAGCTGCATCCAGCCCCAAGTAACCAAAATAAAAGAATCTACATAGAGAAGTCTATTAAGAAGGAAAAAGCGAGATTATGTCAATCATCACTCTTCCCTTTCCCCAAGAAATCCATCTTGTGCACTGCAAACATCCACTTGTAGATTAAACTGCAGGATTATGATTTATGGGGACTCACCACCCTGGCACAGGCACATACAGAACAGAGAAGAGTTTACAATTAAAGCCTTCCTCATTATTGTCTTCAGTGATTTTCCAGATTTAGGAAAGACCTTACTTCTGTTTCTTTCCATACCTTTTGCTCCAACTCATCCACTTTCAAACAACACAAAGAGCCTGCTCTCCACTTCAAGTTTACTCTAATGGGCTTGTGCCTTTCCTTAGCCCCAGCACGTGCCTCCAGCTAAACAAGGACAGGAGATCAAAGCACACATCACCAGTTTGAGGCAGAAAGCACATAGAAACCAAGGCCACTGTGCCACACACTGAAGCAGATGGAAGCAGGGCTCCTCAAAGAGCAACTCAGTTCTCTGAGGCTGCCTCGACCTTGGGATGCCCATCGGTTCTGGGTGCCACCTGGAGAAACAGCTGTGAAAGGTCTCTTTCTAAAAGGAGTGGAGAGATTAAAGCATTAGGTACCTAATTGCTTCTCCTCTTTTTAAGGAATAAACTAAGTTTTCTAGCAGGTAGGAGGGACAACTTAAAACCAGTGTTTCCTAAAAGAAAATGCTGTGCAGTCTGGTCATAAGTAGAAGGCAAAAGGTTTCAGGTTGTTGGAACAAATCTCTGTTTACCAGCAGGATCATTCATTTCAGGTAAAAAGTGCAAGGAAATTACTTTGTTATAGCAGTTTCTTTTTTCTCCTCCTTTTTATCTACAGCAAGATCAGCCTTTCTAAATACGGATATAAAATGATATGGAATATTATATTATTTAGCAAGATAGGAGACTGTCTCCATACTATGCCTCTCTCTCAGTTTCACACAGGTAAGTATAACATGACCTAATTCATAAGAATAACTACAGTCAAAAAGCAAAGCTCACATGTTTGAGGAGGAGCCGCCTGCAAGATGAACAGATTTATACCAAATTTCCTCTCTTCCCCAGTAAGGACACAAAGTTGCTCTGTTACCAACCACACACATCCAGCTGGGGACTCCCACACAGCCCAGTTTTGTTTTGTTCCAGCATTTTGTTGGGGAGAAGAAAAGATAGAATGTTTTGGGGTGGGAAACCCATAAATAACACCATCTCCAAAATGAGCAGCAGATCTCTATACCTCAAGGATGCATTCATGTATCATTCAAAGAAATATCAACCCTCACTTCCACATTTAAAAACAGATTTCCAAAATAATTTCAGCTTTAATAACTACAGGTGCTAATGAACTTCTACTAAGTATGGTGTTAACTACTCATCAGATGAGACAAAGAAATTGCCCAGGCAGCTATGAACTGATTTCCCTTTCAATGCAATTGCACTCTACAATGATGATCCACAAAGAGCCACAAAGGAGCATCATATTAAACAAAATCCATACTTGCTATCATTTCATGCCAACATTTTTTCCTCAACAACCAAGTGAAAATTGTAGGAAAAGCTGGCCAAGCAGACCCCTTTAAATGAACAGACTTTCCTCTAGTGAGGGTTCAAGGGAATCTTTTCAAGCTTGGATCAGCAGTGGCTGCCACGTGAAATCAAGAATTCCTGCCTTGGTACCAAGGAGGGAAGCTCAAAACTGTGAATACCAAGTGGCAGCTCAAGCTCAAGCAGAAAGCAGCTACTGAAATACATTGTGGACCATGCTGCAGAAAGAAAAGGGTTGAGCTATCAAATGTCATAACCAGGATGAGCAGTTTTAAGAGGCTAGGGTGAGGAAAATTGTCTCTTTTGCCTCACTCACCCCATATGCCAATCTCTCATATGTTCTGAGATTTCCTGATGCCCTCACCCTAACAAGGAGCAGTACAAAATATCACTACACCCATGTCCTCCTCTCCTGGACTTGCTGTTCTGTACCACCAACCAACTGTGCTTCTCATTCACTCCTCTTTAAGAGTCTGGATGTCCACAAAACCCCACACAAACCAGTCTTAGTTTGTTCCAGTACTTTGTCAGGGAGTAGGAGGAAGAGTATGAGTCTGAGCTGGGAAAAGGGAGCTCCGCTCCAGTTCTCTAGAAGTCAAACAGATGCCACAGAGCTCACACTTTCCCAACCCTAGGAAAGAAAGAGGGGACAAGAAAGGAGAAAAAGTGCACAACACAGGGCAGGAGACAAGGCCAATTCCACAGAGTTTGTCTTATCACAACAGTATCATCTATATGTTATTATTTGGTGTTGCCTGGTATCTTTGTACAATAAAAATTGCAGCACTACTGTAGTACTGGGAAATTGTCCACTAGTCTACCCTAAAAGCACTGATTCCAGCCCGTCTGCTGTACCGTGCACCCTGCAATGCAAACACAACCAGAAGCCTTTGAGGACAGTGTCTGAAGGCTCGTGCTCATTAAGACATCTCTGACAGAACTGAACAACCACTTCTACCCTGAACTCCACTTTTAGAAAGTGTTTAACCCATATACTCAGAGGTAAGAAAACAAGCAACTTGCCATCACTATTAATAGCAGAATTACAGCAATATGTATGAATAAGAGATAATGAATTCCAGAGACATCAGTCAGAATAATCCAGAGACATTCCCAAAGCAGAAAAACAGAACAGTACAGTGGGATTCATTCAAACACTCAATAGCTTTCCTTGGGAATGCTCTGAGGTATAAATGATCCATGCATTTGAAATTACCTCTAAAATCCATATTGGAGATTTGTTTCTTCTTTGCTGAAATTAGCTTTTATTCCTATAGAGTCCTACACAGCCCTGAGCAACCAGGATCAGAGAAAAAGTGCAGGACTTGAAACAGTCCTTTATCTCTACAGTCATCAGTATATCACACTTCTAGTGAAAATGATTTAGGGAGTTAAAAAAACGTTCCTAGCAGTCACGCATTGCTATCACAAAATCAAACATGACAAAACAGGTGCTGCAACCCACAAGTGATGAGAAAACAGATGAAGTGGGCAGGGATGACAAGGCTGGAAAAGCAGTGGCAGCCTCTGGCTAGAACTGAATCGTGCTGCTGGGATGGGGGTGCAGTCTGGCACAGAAGGGGAAGGGGCTGTGTCAGAACAGGTATGTTCTGGAAGGAACATTCTAGGGAAAAAAAGACTAAAGCTGTAAGAGCGCCTACACATGATACTCAGGTTTATTAACTGGCCACCACTGATGAAATAGATAAAGGATGTAAGCCATGTGGCTATTAGCTTTCACTTCCCCAGAAATATTCAGAAAATTAGCTTTTCATGCTCTTTTGTTTCCTTGAGGGCAGGAGCAAAGGTTGAAGAGCTGTGTTCTTCAATATTGAAAGCCTGTACTATACAAACTAAACTCTAGATCACCTATAGGATAGCCTATACTAAATGCAAACAAAACTGAGAAGAAATGAGAAAAATGTACCAAAACTGAAGATAGCACTCAAGTACCAGAATGTAAAAAGAACTCCTAGAAGTCCACAAAACTGAAACTACACACAAAGATAAACTCCACACACAACACGTATTAGAAAGACAAAAACAAGTTAAACATACAAAACATAAGTCACTGCTGAGTCTGAGATGATACTATTGATCATCACCAGGTGTGGATAACATGCTATCAGCACTGGAAAGTTTTTAAGTTATTTGAGCCACCATCAATACATGGAAATCCTAAACGAAGATACTAGTTTGCAAGCAAACTGTAAAAATATTACTTTTGTAATTGATATAATCACTGTTATTTAAAACAAGTAATCAGTTTCAGTTTGGAGGAAATCCTTAGTCAGCCTGTCATCCCTCTAAGGAAATAGCTGTGCAAGATTAATAATCATCTAAAGCTTATAGTTCCAGAAATATGTACCAGCCCATCCTCATGGAAAAGATCCCCCCAGGATCCCCAGTGAGATCAGAACAACCACAATACCAGGAGGGGAGGAGAACAGTACAGCTGGGAATTGGGAGAACAAAGTTTTAACAGAAATTATCAAAATTAAGCTTTTTAAAAGCTTCATAATATAAACATTAGAGCACTGCATCCCTTCTTATGAATAAAACTGTCTGTTCCAAATATGGTCTTTATGAATGAGATTTGTCTACAGAGCGACAGGACTACAAATATCAGATGTGCAAAATAAATTGAACCTCTTAATTCTGAAGCTGGTTGTATTTCACAGACTAAAGAGCAGGTTTATATTAGGTCTAAGGTGATACAGATACCAAATGACATTTTGGAGGCAGTGTGTAGCTGTAAGGAGGTATCAGGAAAAGCAGACTGGACACCCTCACAGAAGGTAATAATTATATATCTAAGCATCCAGAAAGCATTCTGATATTGTGGCAGACAGAATTAAAGCTGAACAATCTGAAATATCAGAGGCAATCTAGCTTTACTCAGTTCATGGAAGGAAGTTTTCCCTTGTACCTAAAGAACCACCATAAAAACATTTTATGTTAGTTTAACAAAAATTCTTTTTTCCATTTTTCATTATTTTCTACATTTGTTAATTTTTTTAATTAGTTGCTACAAATATATAAAAGAAACATGTTTCTAGTGTTTAAACAGGAAAATAAATAGCTATCATTAGCAGCTCACAATGTTCTGTATACCTACATTGATCTTGTTTGCTTTGGAAAGAATACTCCTGACAAACAACTGTGAGTATTCACTCACAATAATACAGAGGTTGATCATAAAGTACATAAATCTATGACAAAATAACCATGGGGAATGGCATACAGACATTCCCTTCTGTTAATAAAAGTTTGGCAACCATGTCATACTTCCTCCTGCTCCACTGGCTGCAGGGTCCTGTGAACAAAGTAAGATCATCATCACCATCTGAGACAGAGTCATCTGTGACCTTGTAACTCTCATTTGTGTTGACATTGGGAATTCCCTTGCTTCTTACCTGAACCAACACTTCCATTTCTGCTACTTTTTCATTAGAAAAAGCCATCGTGAGAATAAAAAAACAAAGAGGAATACATTTTTTTGTGCAAACATTTTTATAAAAGCATTTAAACGCAAATCAGCATCTTTAAGTAGTACATGGCTGAAAGAATGTCACAAAAAAACAAACAGCACTTGAGGACAACAATTTATTTTGAAGCCAAAAATTCTTTAGTAACTAGAAGAGAGAGGTATTTGTTTTTGGCACATCCTATGCTATGAAAAGGAAGACTACTCTCAGTCAGTTTAAGTAGGTGTATTCAAATACCTGCATACCCTTTGAAGTTATTAAAAATTGCAATTTTAAAGGAAGCAAATACAGTCTCCCCTTAGGCTCTGGCTAGTTTTGTGGTACAAAGAGTTTGATGGCAAATTCAGCGTGGAGAAAATTTCCACCTGAACTCTGCATTCCTGTCCATGTGCCTTAGAACATCAGCCCTTCTGGACCAACAAACATGTCTATGATCATGCTGGAACTCAGAACAGCTATCTAACACTCAAATGTAACCTGCACAGCACAGGGACACAAACACCGGTACCAGCCCTGACCTGCACTGGTCCTCCCCTGAAGAGGAGAGCAGGGCAGTAGAACTAGGTGAGGACAGCACTTCTATCTTACTTACTTACTTAGCACTTCTATCTTTCTGCTTGTAAACAAACAAAGGACAACCCAACCTGTATGCTGGCAGAAAACATTCCCTAGCTGTTAAAGATGATATTGTGAATGAGCAATAATTGCCCATAGCATCCATCAAATTGTTTATGTATGGGGCAAGCCAATGACATAAATACATTTATTTTCACCACATCCTTTAAATAATACAAATAATTGTAAATTGACTTATTTACTTCTTTATATAATTGCTTCCCCAAAATTTAAAGCTATTAAAAAAATTCTATCCTCCTTACAATTTACACTTGTGGCTTGTTCTCATAATGGAAATACTTTTGGCCAGGAGATCATATTTAACATACATGAAATACCTTTTTAAACTAAGCATCCACATAAGGACTTCTCCCTTACCAAGAGCTCGGCAAATCCTAACCTTACACAATCTCCCAAAGGGTGGCAGCTACTTTCCTATAACAATGTATATTCCCAACTCCATTCACTCACCACTTTCATCAAGTAAGTCCTCCTCGTCATCCCCATCATTGTCCTCCTCCATCGCCTCCTCCTCATCTTCCTCCTCCTCCTCTTCCATATCCTCCTGCTCCAAGTCCGGGTCCAGGTCCGGATCACTCCCTGAGATTGACTCGTCTGACATGATTCCCAGTGGTGCTCCTTGTGCATTACCTGCTCATGTTCTACCGTGAGGCAGCCCTGGAAGGACACAGAACAGGTACGTGAGCCCAGCAAATCCCAACTTGGAGCCCCAAGGCTCAACATCATAGCAGGATTACTGCTCAGAAAAAACTAAATCAGCCTTTAAAATAACAGACTAAGATAACAGACAAAGCACAAAATCCTGTGTAGAAAGCAGATGTCATAAGAAATGGATCATAATGATACAGGCTCAGCATTGAAGAATCTCCATCTCTTCACTGGTATCCTTGGCATGCACACAGCAGGAAGATTCCTGGTATCAATGCAGAGATGCAAAAATTGATAAATAATGTGAACAATTTCAGAACACTACCATCCCAACAGGAAGCATACAGAAAAGGATCAGTGTCAGCATCCCCTCCGGATACCTGTTACCCTGATCCTTGCAAATACCATCACATGTGCAGATATGGCTCAGACACAGAAACCCCCTCCTGCCTCAGCTGTACCCACTGCAAAGGTCACCCAGCTCTCATCACAGCCTTGCTGAAACAATAAAAACAGTGTTACCTTCACAGTTCGGGCAGAAGACAACAAAGATCCAATTCTAAATGTTGAACTCCCTTTGTAAAACATGGCAGGAAGAAAAGGAAACACAAAGGAAGGATGGATCTGATAAAATTTGCATTTCCTTTCTCTCAAAGTTATGCCTGTGCATAACTTCTCTACACCAATCCAGTTACACCAATCCAGCTCATCACAGCAGAAATTGTGGTAAAACATAAAAATGAAGCCTGAAGAGAGGACCAGGGCAATCACAAAGTCACCAGTTTATCTGTTCAGATCATGCACTGTCACTCCTGGACAGTGATGAGTTCTCCTGAGCACTCCTCTTCCATACACAAAGAATGATCCTAAAGGAGCTGTGTAAGATAGATGAAAAGAAACACAACCAAGAAGGAAAATAAAGAAGGCATCTTGATCTCAAGGAACATAAGCAAAGGACGTATTCAAAGACCAAGCTGCAGAAGAATTACTACCCACACATTCTCCAGAAAGCTATAAAGAAAGATGAAGGAAACATTTTCTCATCACTCACTTCCCACTGCCCCTACTTATACCACACTTCCACTGTAAACTATAAAATGTTTGAGAACTGTCAGCCACTTAAAAACAAACAAATGTTTGAGAACTGTCAGCCACTTAAAAACAAACAAACACTAAACCCAAACTTCTAAACAGATAAGGCAGTTCAAATATCTTTAAACACTTAAAATTTCCACTTAAATTTCATTTTAAGCTGTGTTTCAGCAGTTACCAGATTAACTCAAAAACCTGAAGGTTAAAGACAACATCCCTGTAGCAGGGCTGAAATGTAACAGTTGAATATGCTGAATTATTGCAGCTGAAGTCATCAGCTCCTGCTCTGCCCCTCTCAGCTCCTCAATAACACTGAAGAGTGTCAGAAAGAAAGTAAACACATGGAAGAGAAGGCTTTGCAGAGATTGGCTTTGAACAGGAAGCCTTTCACCACTCAGTCCCAGGAACACTTAACCACCAGGCAGAGACAACTGAAGTCCCTCCACTATTACATGTGTCACACAAAATAAGTTGGCTTAGTCAAGCAGATGGCAGAAAAGGCCAAAACCTGAATTAGCTCAAGTGGAACTGTGCCAGTTTATACAAGCCAAAGATATTAATTCAGCTTCTGTGGTCTGCTGGTAGGCAGGTATAAGCCCAGTTGCTGTCAGGCTGCTGCAATACGGTCACCTCCAGCATCCCTTGTTTTCTGATGTCTGGTGACTTTAGTCAAGGGCTGCATACACAAAGCCATCTATTATCAGAAGTTTTTCCTAACAAATGTTGTGCTAAAGTCTATGTGTATTTCAAAACAGTGCCTTAATTTTTCTTTTACACAGAACCAACCAACCAAAGAAACACAAACACTGCTAATACAGCAGGAATGAGCTCTCCTCTGCAAAAGCAGCAGTGTTGTAATGTCATTAAATGCTCCAGGTCAAAGAATGACACATGATACAGTTTCTCCTATCGTATCCTCCTGTGTGTCATTCTCTCATGTTCCATCATTTCTCTCAGACCTTAAAATAAAAAAAACACAAATCAAAACACAAAACATTCACTGAAAATTGTTTAAAGGCAAGGATATGGGGTCCCTGTATTACTATAGATAAAATCAAACCCAGTGGAGAGCAGGTCTCTTTCAGACTGGAGCACAAAAGGGCTCGATCTAAGCTTGATTTTAATTTAGAAGTACATGTTCTGTATGAGCCTGACACCCTCCCGGCAGCCCCAGCCATACCCAAGAGAGTTAAACAGAAGCTTTTGAAAAGACTGAACAAAATCTTGCCGAGCTGGGTGAACCAAAGATGGGTAACTCCTGTGTGCCTGCTGTGGTGCTGCTGTTTGTCCCTGTCCCTGTCCCTTCCCTGGTCCCGGAGCGCTCCCACCCTGCCTGGTGGCAGCAGGTACGCGCTGCACAGCCCGCAGCCTGCCCTCGTTTCTCACACCCATCTGACCCACTTCGGAGCCTCCCACCAAGGGGAATTACACAACAGGGCCAGATTGTGGCTGCCACTACTGTTTTATGGCTGAGTTATTCCAACCTGCCCCATCTCCTGCCTTTGCACACGCAGGCACGCTGTGCTCAGTGTTTAATCGCTGGAAGAAGGGCACTTTGTGAGAGATAAACTGATTACCTGCCCCTGGGATCTTCCCAGTCCTGCACTGGATCGGCTGGGGGCTGGTCCTGAGTGGGATGTGTGCCTGGGGAGGGCTACAGCTCCAAGAAATCCATATCTGCACCACCCTTACAGCAGCCAGCCTTGCAGCACAGTGCCTCAAGAGTAGAGAGGCTGCTGAGAAACCAGGCTGGGATATTAGAGAGAAACACTTGGAAAAATTCCTCTTGCTTACTCAGGAAGGAAAAAAGAGCTGTCATGTTTATCCTACCCAGAAGTTAAACCCTGCAATCAACTGCACATCAAATTAACATCCAAGACAGCCTCTCTCATGTATTATGTCCTGTCTTTCAACAAAGATAAAAATAGTTCTGAAGTTTTTCGGGCTTTGCTTTTTTAAGGTAGAACACTTCAGATAGTAAGTAAATGCCATGTGCTGATGACTGCCTCCTCCTCAAGCCTGCACAGAAAGGAAGCCCACTGCTAGATGAGGAAACCTTGACAATTTGGACACATTTCTGTTGTCCTCATGTTTTTTCTTTCACTCTGCAAAGCTTTAAAATCACTTCTCACCTATAAAGTTGAGAGAGAAATGTGAAAGCAACTTTTCCCCTTCTACATGATAGTTGTTCACAGCAGGGCTGTGTATGCCACGAAACAAACTCTCAGGTGAAACAGCAATCATCAGGGAATGTGGGAACTTATGGCATTTCTGTACATAACTTTCATCAGAGGATCTACCAGCACTGTAAATACTAAACCATTATTTAATTAACTATTACAAATACCATTGAGTAAAAAGCAAGGATGCAGGACAAGGCAGAATTGAGTCCTTCCTCACTTGTACCTACAGAAAGCCACAAAAGCCAAAGTGACTTTACAGAAGCTACACTACAACACAAGTGATTTAGGCACAGGACATGCTTCTTCCTGAGCACACAACCATCCCATGCAAATCCCTTCAGAAAGGGCAGGTTTAACACTAATGCTGCTCCAGTGCTGAACAGTAAAGAGGATTCCATCACCTCTCCAACCTCCAGCCAAGCCCAATATCTGGGACTCATCAAGATTTGTCCCTTAAAGCCTGTTTTGTAACCAAGACTTCACACTTGCTATTGTGGTGCCTGGCCATAAAAACAGGATCAACCACCCTGGCAAATCACAAGAGGATTTGCACAGACAGTTTCATAAAACCAGATATTTCTAAGTCTGTACTGCATAATGCTCTTCAGTGTCTGTTACACAGTCATGCTTTATGGCAATAATAATTTCCTTTTATGTTTTTCTTTTTTGTTTGGCAGCAAAGGAGTAAAATGGTTGGTTGGGGCCATAAGCTTCCTCTCAATAGACTCAGCTCACACACAGACACTCCAAACTGGATGTGTATGAAGCTAACTGCTGGCTCCTCAGAGGAAATCTCATCTGTGTGTTACACCACTACCAGCACCATTTTGGTAGCTCATAGGCAGCCTTTAGTATCTAGCAGAACATGGCTATAAAGCACACAACTGCATGAGTAAAGGAACTATGAGCTTAGGCTTCTCTATGACAAAAAGTTTTGTAACAGTTTGCAAGCAATAACTCGCAATGTTATTGCAAAATAACAGTATTTCTCTGTTTCACTTAAAAATCTAGTAGGAAATAAACCTGAGATCAGTGGTTTTGAACAGTTTGATTCTAACAAACACTAGAATTCCTCTAATTTACATTATGCAAGATATTAACACCTCTATTAAATTCCCATGTAAAAATGGTGTTGGGGGAATCACCTAAAAGGATAAATATTTTTTCAAAAAGGAGTCAAAGTTTTACTACTCTAGTCCAGCACATCCCTATATGCTTTAAACAAAGCAAAGCAGCATTTACTGAAAAATCAAAAGGAACTTGCTCCCCTCAAATTGCATTTAAAGCCATCCTCAATTGATTACTTTGTGATTTAAATCTCTTCTTCCTTTGCAGCCTGAGACTGCTGAGACTCCAGCAATGCAGTTTCTCTGCCGTAACTCACAGCTAGCTGGTGGCCACACGCTGCTGGCTGGGAAGGAAGAAAACAATTCTCCTCCTCCATTTCATCTTGTTCAAATCACAAACAAACCAAGTGGCACTGATCCCCTTTAACTGATGTGTTCTCCACAGGAATATTAAACTGGAGGAAGAAGAAGCAGCCTGTGAAACATAAACTGGGGAGTATCTGCTTGTCCTGGACCACCCTTCTGAGGAAGGCAAGTGTTCTTCTCTCCACTCCACATAAATATTGGACAATGGATCCAGTCTTCACCCACACTGCATGTATTACAGAGCCCACTGTGATTTATGGGGAATAGGAACTGAGAAAAAAATAACAGACTGCTTTTAGAAACACATCCATACATCAGTTTTGAGAGAGCTGAAGGACCTGCTCTTTTATTCTCTCCAGGCTAACAATCTCCCTCTTAAAAGGCACCACAAAACTAAAGCCAGCCTGAAACTGGTTGTTCCCTGACAACATAAACAACAAAAGCTGCAGCAAAAAAGGGTGGGAGAAATTAAAAAAACCAAACAAAAAAATCCATAAAATCAACCCATGAAGAAAGAAAAGGGAGAGCTAATCCTTCCCCTCTGCTGCCATGACAGTGCTGGCACTGAGAATGTGACAATGAACATTACATAAGGCCTGGCTCCCACTTGGATGTGAACAAAAAGAGCCAGCATGAGTCAATGGCAGCATCTGTAGCTCCTTACACAAGCTGAGCATCCATCACCTGCAGTGGGAGCCTCCTGCCAGGCACAGGCTCCTCCTGCAGCTCGGGAGGGATGTGGAACACCCTACTGCTGCCAGTGACAAGGATTTGGAACCCTTAAAGAAAACCTGAACTCTCCATAAGATGCCAGCATTCCCTTCCCCACAGACTTTGGGAGGTTCTTCACCTCTGCACACAGCCAGCAGAAACAAGCAAATGTTTTTGTGTCCGTATTTATGTATGTATATATAGACATGTATATAATTATCTGCCTAATCACTGATACACTGCTTCTAAAAGCAATTTTGTTTAATCATATTAAAGCAGAAATTGACTTCCTGTAAATCAACTCTCTCCTTTCAAATACTCAAAAAGTCCTCACCACTGAACAACCATAAAAGAGCTGTTTGTTTTTTACTGCACAAAAGTTCAGTCTACCTGAGCTAAGAAGCATGTGATCAGTTTTGCTTCCAGTAATTACTGACATCTGGACTAATACCATCACAAAATAACAAAAAATTTCACTTACTTCACAGAATCTCCATCTATGTTTTTAGCCTTTTCAAATTCTATATAAATGGTACTTGCATTACCTGCTAAAGGAAACCTTCCCTGATCATTGTTGCTTTCAAAGCAAACAGCATTTCAATACAAAAGCCACTTCTGAGTGTGTTTTACATGCTTTGCCCATGCTACTACAGCTATAGAAAAAACAACCAAGACCTGTGTAAAGAGTAAAACACAGAGGAAAATATTTCAAATGGTGTGGAAAACTCAACAGTAGGGCACAGTGTGTCAGGATTCCAAATTACATTCAATACATTTTATACAGCAGATTAATTTGGGAAAAACTTGCCTACCTTGCATTAATGATAACCATTCTCAAATTCCAAAGATAAGTTTGAAAAGTCAGATCTTGGGAGAGGTGTGCCAAGCCTTCTCTTCGTGAACACCCAAACTATGTCAAGATGTGAGCCAATTCCCAAGCAGGAAAGACAGAGATAACTGGAAGATCCCTCTGGAATTTAAACTCTTGTCATCCATAGGAGCCAGAGAAGAAGTTATGTAATAAATCAAGACTAAATTACATAAACAAAAGCAGTGGAACAGAGAGGAGTGAAAAGGCACGGAGCTCTTCCCCTCTCAAGGAAAGATCAGTCACTCTCACTCCCTGAAGACAAGCTGTGATTTGGTCATAGAGACATGCTGACACTATGGCTTACCTCCTTGAAGGGTATCCCTCAGAAACAGACTGGGATAGCTCATACAAAACATTTTCATCTTGCAGGATGAGGAAAATGGCAAGTTTTCCAAATGTTAAAAAGTCTAATTTTATCCTATTTTCTCATCCACACACTCCTCTCTTTGCCTCCCAGAGAAGCACATTTCCTTACAGGGGAATGATTCACTGCCTTCAGCTGTGTCCCTGCTCAGGAAATGAGCTTTCCCAGCAGCAACAGTGCAGGGCAGCCCACCGCCCCTTGTGAGACAGACACCAGTCACATCACACACTGGCATCACCAGACACAGAGTAAACACAGCTCAACTCTGCCTTGGGTCACAGCTCTGCATTTCAGTACAAAGATCACGGAGGGCTGAGAGCCTGGTTTTGGTGCCTCATCCTTTTCCCTCTTCAAAACTCTACTTTAAATCTGAGGCTTATGTAGTTTGCAGAAAAAGGAATAATTCCACAAGGGTTTGTTCCTCTTTATTCCCCACCTCACCTCCAGCAATGATAATTACACCAGGGATGAGGAAGTATTACTTATGCCACCTACAGTTTACCAAAGAAACTTGAACATGAGCAAAAACAAGAAAGAGGAAAACCAAAAAATCCTGAAGTAGGAGGAAATGGAAATGAACAGTTTTGATCTCATGTGATATGACAATTAGCATATGTTAGACCCAATTTCCTGCCAAGCGATCAGACATTAAACTAATTTTTATTGGATTCCAGTGTAGATTAAAATCCATTAAAGGATTAAAAACTGTCATAAACTTCTTTCAGAGTCATTCCCTCCCTGCAACATTGCACAGTGCAGAAGAAACTTAATCTTAAAGTGCCAGTTCTCTGGTAGTTTTGAGAACAAAGTAACCAAAACCTGCTGATTTTTGCCTTTCCCACTAAACAGGTCAAAATGAAACACTTACACTGATCCTTATCTATCCTGCACAAATACATCTGCTAGGATAACACTGAACACAGACACTACAGGCAGCTCACATGGAAAGCAACTGGAAGAAAGAGCCTGCTTCTGTCCTTAGTAATGGAAGTGTCACTTTGGTTGTGCTTTGCTGGCTAAAATCTTCCCAATGGTTTGGACAGGCCTGAAAGGGAAAGAATGCAGCTTACTGCCTCTCCCCACACAGCACAAATAACCCAACATGCTGCTGAGGGGATTGTTTAGATACACACAAAAATCACCCCAACAGAGATAATAAATATTATTTCACAAAAGAAATAGACCTATGAGTCTCATGATATGCATATTACATGTTCAGCTTACAGAACTGTGAGTATATGACTCTACATACTGGAGTTTACTTCCAAAAGAGCTTTAAAAGCAGCACAATGTGAGCTGGGCTAAGGAGATACACAAATATTAGCAGGAAGATAATGTATCCTGAGGGACACCATACCCTTTTGGTAAACATATCCAACTATTCTGTCCCAGTCCATGCTGAACGGGATATTAACTACCAACCAACACAAGCATAGCCAGTGTTAAGCCGGGATGGAGCAACTAAAAAGGGACATATAAAACAAATTACTATAAAACACCATATGACAAACACACACCACAACAATCATCCAGAGAAGTAGCTGCTGGCTAACAAACACAGTTTTTTTAGAGTAAAAATGTCACTACCTCCCTAGTGTATAAATCACTTAATGTTTGTAAATGCTAGCAATGTCTTTTGCAGTACTTGTTCTTACCAAACACAAAACACTGTATATTCACACCCATATAGAATCCAAAATGTTACATTTCCAAGATTCAGAAGCAGAATGACAAAGAACATTCAGCTGTGATCTTCAAAAACCCACAACCTTCTGGGTATGCTTTCTCTCAAAGTTAAGAGCAAGTCTCAGTCATTGCTTTCCCCCAATGACCACTTTTTCTATCAAAGCTCATTCAACGTTTGCAAACACTGCCTGACTGCAGCTGTGCCTGGTGAACAAGAACAGGAACCGCAGAAAGCCAGTCTTCTTGTGTCCTATAGACTTGTTACTGTCCCAACTGAAGGCAACCATATGTCATAAGAAGTCAACATGCCCTCACTCAGATGCTGTTATCTCCTCAAATACAACAGGGATGCAATGTCTTGCCTCACCATTATTCATCTCCCCTTCTTTTCAATTATTAGTTAGATTATTGAATTATTAGTCTTGAATCGTAGAACTGTTTGGAAAAGAGCTCTAAGATCATAGAGCCCAAGCACTACCACAGCATCATAAAGTTCACCACTAACCCATGTTGCAAGATGCCACACCGATGCGTCTTTTAAATCCCACCATGGCTGGTGATTGCACCATTTCCCTGAACAGCCTGTTCCAACACTTCACAACCCTTTCAATGAAGAAATCTTGCCTCATATCCAATCTCTCTGGCACAGCCTGAGACCATTTTCTCTTATCCTGTTTCTTGTTCCTTGAGAGAAGAGACCAACCCCACCTGGCTACAAGCTCCTCTCAGGGAGTTGCACAGAGCAATAGGGTTCCTCCTGAGCCTCCTCTTCTCCAAGCTGAGCCCCCCGTGTTCCCTCAGCTGCTCCATCTGTCTTGTGCTCCAGACCCCTCCCCAGCTCTGTTCCCTTCCTGGGAGAAGATCCAGCATCTTGTCCTGAGGAGCCCAAAACTCAATCCAGGGTTTGAGGTGCCTCAGCAGTGCCCAGCACAGGGGCCAGTCACTGTGCTGGTCCTGCTGATCACACAGTGCTGGTGTAAGCCAGGTGCCACTGACCTGCTTGGGCTCACATTCAGCCTCTGCTGACCAGCACCCCAGGTCCTTTCCTGCCAGGCAGCTTTCCAGACACTCTGCCCCAGCCTGCAGTGCTGCAGGGATTGTTGTGACCTTCCTGCCCTCCAGATCAATGCTCCTGCCCAAACTGGCATCACCTGCAAACTTACTGAGGCTGCCCTCCATCCCCTGATCCTTTAACTAACTGTTAAAGATATTAAATAGGTGTGGCCCCAATAACAAACTCTGGGGAGCCCCGCTGGATGTGCCAGCTGGAAGTGGCACTCTCTGGGCTTGGCCAGTTTTTTTGTCCAGTCATTTAACCAAACTTGCTCCTTTATCTAATTGTAGGAATTCTTGATTATTATTGACTTGGGCTGAAGTAAGAAATTTGTGTAATAACTACAACTCTTATTTTGATGGGAGATTTTGGGTACAGTTAACAGGATTCTTTAACAGGGGAAACTAATTACATTGCCCTTCCAAAGGAGATTTACTGGCAATGCTGTAAAATCTCAGTCACTTCATTCACAGCTGTCCCCTTGATAGGAATGAAGGAGGCAAATGATAAAAGTTAAAGACTTTCTCATCACAATAAAGGGACAGATATTTACAAAGAGGTTCCACACTATCACAGAGGCAGAGTATCTCATTCTGTTAAAATAAGCATTTGACTGACCAGAAGTATTGATTTAATTGAAATATAAGATCTCTCTTGCTTTTTGTGAGTGCTATGGTAAGTACAGGAGAAAAGCCACCTCTAAACAATTTTTTGTAAGGGAGGAAAAAAGAAAGCATTTCCCTACAGAGTCTGTATGACTAAGCAGCTCACCCACTTCTCCAGTGTTCTCTACTCATTATCTGGGTCTTATTTCTCTCAAGCAGTTAATTATTGTCATTATAAAATAAACAAATTCAGATCACAGACCTGAACTATTCCCATACACTGGAGAACAGGATGTGAAGTTCCAGTTGACAGAAACTTAAAAATGCTGGCTAGGGTGAATCGCACTATGCATTGTCCAGAATTAAGAGCTACCCCCACCAAAAAAAACCAACTTCTCCAGGAAATTCTTCTCCAGAGATAACAAAATCACATACCAAGACTGAGGGAAAAATAATAAAAAAAAAAAAGTCTCTTCTGGGATAACAGCTTTTTCCCAAATATCTGATCTCAAATGCACTCCTTCAATTCCAAATCTTCTCTATTCCATGCAACAATCACCTTGACATCCAGTTTTCAAGGCAACTGCTGCTCCCTATTTAGAGCCTGTGTTACACTTCATTTGTAAGGTTTATTTCTTGGTCCTGCTTCCTAAATTTCTTGACACCTACAGACAAGGAACTTATAATCCAACTGATGTCACCATTCCTACAACTTCTTGACTCAAGAAAATATTCTTTGTTCCTGCTATCTCCTCCACCCCAACATCCCCTACAAATTAAAGCTGATTTTTCTTACTTCCTATGCCCGGATGCTTGTGTTTGGTTGCTGAAGTGCATTCCATAACCCAGGCACTTTTTAAAGGAGGGAATATACTGGTCTTGCACTATTTCAGGAAAGTAGAAGCCACAGCCAGCTGCCTTTTCACACAAGTGTTAAGTAGCAATGCTGCAAGAGTAATCAAACCTCTGGACAGTTACATTACACTGGGAATGCTGCTCCTTTCAGCTTCCATCAGTGAGTGATGCAAAGAATAAATGCAAAGACTGAATAACAGAGCTCACTACACAGAAGATGGCAACCAAACCCGGATACTAAACACACCAATTAGAGAGACAGAGACAGGCCTTGACACTGACAGTCAGTCTACAGATTTCCTAGGCACCAGAAGGGTAATAAACATCTGCCCTTGATTAAATTACCCATTTTCCCTCTTGCTGACTGCAGCCTCCCAGGCCTCGGACACGTTTTCTGCAGCAGCTGCTCTTTTCCCAACTCACACACTGCTCCTACACCATGCCAGCACGACCCCTCTGTGTGGCTGGACAGCAATCTGATTCAGCTGAAAACCTACCTGGAAGCAAAATTCAGTTCCCAAATGTGATCTACCACAAAGTTGCATGAACATCTGTGTGGGCACAAAGGGAAAAAACAAACAGTGAGAGGGTAAGAACATGCAGCCCTGGGTACAGGCTGATTAAGCTGGAGTCACTGTCACCAAGGCCATGCTCTAAGCAGACAGATACTGCTCCAGTGCAGGTACAGACAACATTTCTATTTGAGAAAGTGAGATAGTCCTTGTGACAAAGCTTCCTCACCTTCAAAACTCCAGCACAAAGGATGGTGCATGTAGCCAAGGTGAGATAATCTTCCCAAATGTCTCTTTCTTCAAATAGTCATGGCATCACTATGTAGTTTGTGCAAACTGGTTCTGAACTTCATTTTGCTGGACCTTTTCAATTGAAAAAAACAACGCAATTGCCACTCAAAGCACAGAAGTTTCATAAATTATATCATGCAGTCAGACACCCTTGCTGTGCACATCTCTCTCCCCACAGCAAATACTCTTAAACTGCCCAAAGCTCAAAGCAAAATACACTTCCTCATGCAAGTGCTTAATACGTAGTATTTTTAGTGAGAGCCTCTGTAAAATAGGTCCTTCCAAACACATGTGGGCACCAGAAAAGGCAGGATAAGGCTCTCTTTTAGAGAACAGGAAGATAAGCTGTCCCAACCTTGATACACTGACAGAAATTTCTCTGGGTCAGGGCATGTCCCCTCCTAAATGCACTCAGGGGAACTTGTTAAAGGAACACCTCTATGGGATGACAAAGGGAAGTGATGCAATCTGTACCATGAGAGCAATCAGGTAATTTCAGGAATTTACTTTGGCCATGATGAACACACCCCCATCCCCTGGGATCAAGGGCTGATTTTTAGTACTTGAATAAGACAATCACTTTCTTTAGCCCTCTGCCTTTCTTTGTTTTCTTGTTGCATCTTATTATGTCTGGGATAAGTAGATATTCCTGGGCTGTCCTAGAACATAGACCTTTCTCCAAAATGCAGCCAAGAGCCACTGTGGGGATCTGGCCATAAACACATGTGTGTATGTAGCCTCTCATGCACATCCCCTGTGTTTGCTTTGTGTTTGTTCCAGTCAACACTTGAACTCCACCCAAAGTGTTCAAGCAGGCATAAACACCCTTGGCATGAGGTCCTAAAAGTCTTCTCTCATCCTTACTTCTCACAAGAATGAAGTTGCCACTCCAGAGACTACTGCTCTTGGTCTCAATTTTCTAACCCAGGCCACAGGGAAACTTTTCCACGTTCTATAGTTTATACTAAAAAATGTCACAGCCAAGCATAAATAAAAGTGAGAAGTGACAGGTCCCCTCAGCAACTATGAGAAACATACCTGTCTGATACAGGATACAGGAGGTGCTCCAGCACATTAAGACCAAATGAAATTTAAAAACCTGAAATCCTTGTCTCCTGAGTTCTACAATCTCCTCCAATCCCCAAAATCTTATACAGACTCCCAGACAATTAACTCTGTTCACCTTCAATCTCCCCTGCCATAAAGCAACTGCGAAGAGAAGCCAACAGATCACTGCAGGGAGGGGGGGAAGGTAAAGAAGCTGTTCACGTATAACCACTTCTGTCTCTCTTCACTGCCTTCCTTCTCTGTCAGCAAAATGGGTCAGACAAGATAACAGAAAGGAGAGCAAGAGATGCAGAGGAGACACACCCCCTCCAAGCTGCAAGGAAATTGAAAGATAAACAACTTCCCTCAACAGAAGGATTTACCTCTAAGTCTTCCTGCACAGAGCACACCAGGAGGGCAAAAAACGACAAATAAAAACCAATACAAGACCTTGCCAAAATAATAAAGTAAGTTGTAGAGGGGAAAAGGTAACACTTGGCCGAAAAATGCTGCAAGGAGGTAACTTCTTTCAGGATACTCTCTTCCAGTGATAAAAAGTCACTTCTTACAGTGCTGACCCTTCCCCAAACCCAGAGGTCTGGAACAGACGGATTGTATCTGATGCTTCCTGCAGCATCCTTTCTGCACCAGTGCTGTGGGTGCAGGCACAGGTTCCCTGCTGAAGTCGAGGCAGTGCTTGAGGAAAGGCCACCCAGGACAATCTGCCATGAGCAAACATCCAGCTCCTGCATTTCCCACGGCCCTTCCTCTGACACATGACTGGGCACACACCCGTCCTGTGATGGGGAAAAGTTCAGGATGTCTGGAAAGGTGCCTAGAAGCACAAGCTGCTGTCACAGCTAGACTCATTTCCATTGTACTTCCAGAAGGGTTTAGGAAAACATCCCAAACCAACTGTTCACAGAGAACCCACAGATAACCAGTAATCTTCCTAATGGCCAAGGCAGAAGAAGACCCATAGTTTTTTTCTCTGTACATCCTTCACTGCTTTGGCAGACAGGACTCAACAGAAACCATTCCTCTGGTGGACAAGGGACACACTGATTTCATACTAGCAGAGACACACAAGGCACAACATCCTCATGCATCCACACTCAGCTACCTCTGCCAGCAAGAGCACCAATGAAAAAACAATTTCTACATTCACTGTTAACAATCTGTGCCTTTTTCCCAATTTTAAATAACCTTTTTAACTTCCAAGCACTGGCTGCTATTGTATCTTTTTTCCACTAAATTAAAAAGCCCTTTAGTACACAGCCTATTCTGTCCAAAGAAAATTGAGAAACTTTTAAATATCTTATGATAAGCCAAACTGATTGAGCAGTTCAAGAAAAAGTTTTATAATGACCAGTTTAATCCCTCAAATAACATTGACCATTACATCTTTCTTGCCTTTGAACATCTCTTTAAAAACACCAACATTAAACCTTGTCAAAATACTCTGCAACTGATTTCACCTCTCTGTCCTTATTCAGTATTTCCTGTTATTATGAATGTACATTAGTATTAAAAAATTAATTAGCTTATTTTAAGCTCTGAGGACTCACTGCCATGTATCTGCTCTGCTCCTGCCATCCTTTACAAGGTCATTGGTTTCTGGAAGCACAATTCTGTACTCTAAACCTACAGCCTCCAGTCTTTCCCATAACATGCATAACATGCTCCAGCTCTATAAAAACATTTGGCCATATTAAACCCAGTTACCCAAACAATTCAGAGGACACTGTACAGCTGCTGTTCCTTCTTCATGCTTCACCACTCAGGCACAACCTTTACATAATCCACAAATTTGAACAGCTCTAATTTCATGTTTTCTTCCAGGCCACTGACAAAAATACTACAAAGCTCTGGACCTACTATAAATCCCTGAAAAAACCCTCCATTCATATTCTATTTTCCACATCTACTGCTTTTAATCCAGTTGTTGACTCATAGATCATACATGAAACTGTATCTGTTGAACAAGATTCACTTTTCAACAACACCCTCATTGACTGAAGCAGTCATGGGAATACAATTACCACACAAATCCCATTTGTAAGTATGTGTTTGATACAAGAGATTTAATTAGAATTTTTTGATCTTCCAGAGCACTGCTACTCCCCAACCACGTAACAGAGTCTCTTTTGCTTCACTAATTTTGACTAAATCCCACCAGCAGCCCTCCTCAATCAATTCCTTTTTGAGCAACACTCCGTTTTCCATGTTGACTCAGCAGGCAGTCAGAGCACCTGGGCATCACTATCCACTTCCAGGCTTTGTACAGGTACACAGAATTTATTTGGTTTGGGGTTTGGTTGGTTGTTGTTGTATCAGCAACACACAGCTAGAGAAATTCACATAAGAACAATACATTTTAACAACCTATTTGTTCTGGATTCAACAGCTCCAAATATAACAATGCTGATTGATGCTGATGTTCTGGGTAAGACTTGAGAAACTGGACAAAAATCTTTGGTGAATTACCATGTCTCTAAAATGTCATTTCCACAGTTCTGTTGGGCTAGAAAAGTTAGATATTTTAGATAAAAATTCTCACTGTGAAGAGAAGAAAGTTCTAATCAAAATTATGTTACTTCTGCCATGTTTCAATGATTTCCCCTCCTGTTTGCCCTACAAACTCTTTGAACCCAACCAGCCAGGTTCTGCACTTTCTGTTGGTCAATTCTGTCCTTGTATAGGTCTACTTTCTCTTAATTAGATCAAGCTGGTTTACCACAGAAAACATCAGAGTAAAGTTTTCTGCCAAATCAGTACAAAACCCCTTTAATTGCTTTTGTAAGTATAGTGCCTCTCTTACATAAAGCATGTTGTTTTGCATTTGACTTGACCAAAGTCCTCCTGGTTCAGTGTACGTTTCAATGCATTTGTTACCCAAGAAAGCATGTGGAGTTTTTCCACCTTCAGTTCCCTACCTATCTGCCATCAAAGTCCACCAGCACAGAAACAGTTACAGTGACAGAAGAGAAGTTTTGTTAATATGCTTAATTCTTGGCTAGCCCCTGGTAGTACCATTGTGTGTGCACATGTACAGGAGGAGGAGAAACTCAAGCCATACCAGCAAGAAGCTACTTCACCTCATCAACTCTCCTCTGTTTCAAATAGGTGTCCAAGAAGCAAATGGTAACTGCACTTCACAGCTCAGAATTTCCTCTTAGGATTTAGGGCAGTAGCAGAGGACATTGTTTGCATGGTTTGAATGCTGCACTCGTGTTTATACCACAAGCTGCACTGATTACATCTAACAGATTTCTTCAGCCTGGTTTCAAAGCACCTGGCTAACAGTCTTCTAAAGATTTCTGCATCTTTGAATGACATCTTCAGTCATGAAGTTATTCAGCACTTTTCCCCAGCACAGGATCAATACTTTTTCAGACAAGTGCCTACCAGCCTTTACATCTTCTCCAATGCTTGAATAACTGACTGTCGCTAATACCAAACTTGCACCATTCTTCCTTTCTTTCTTTGTGCATTTTAACTTGCAGATACACTCTCAGAACAGCAGCTTTGGAAAGAGCTGACAGGTTACCCCAGAGGGTTTCAAATCACTGCTCCTACTTGAAGGTTTTAGAGCATGCTGAAAATGCTGCTATGAGGTCAAAGTGACGGATGTAACACTTCAAGTGAGTCACAGATACCTTTGAAATGCCACAAGATCTTGGGAAGTGTCAGACTGACCCCAACTCCAGCATTACCACTGAGTAACAGCGAAATTTCAATTGCCACAGCTGCCCTGGGAATGAAAAGCACTGGATCAGCCTTAACAGGACTGCACAGAAATTCTGCTACTCCACATCAGGCATAAATTAAACCAATCATATATCGGACTTTCAAGAATTTGTAAAAGATTCTTTTCTAGAGAAAATAAAGTATCTCTATATCACTGAGATATTTTTCAAAGTAACATATCTTACTGATATTCTAATGCAGTTCTATATCTACATGAATGAAAGTAATATATACGTTTTCACCTTCTTCCCTCCTCAAAACTTGTTTCAGCTTCAGACATATCAATTTTGTCAGCAAATGTGCAGTTGGCATTTGCTGGTTACCACACACAAAATACTGATCAATAACTCACTATTATTTAGAATGTCATGCCACCAGCAAGCTGGTTTTAAAAAACGATAACTTAAAACAAACAACAAAACAATACCACCATATTCTCAGAATCATCTTCTAAAGATGCCTGTTCAACAAATTTACCTTCTCATGTAATTCCCCCTTCTTTCTTCTCTCAGTATATAATGACCCTTGATTTCATCAGCTAATTCTGTCCCTTTCCCTTTCTCAAACAACAAATGGTTGTTTATGATTTCATCATTCCCCTTTATCTTTAAGATTGTTTCTTAATAAGCATAAAATCCTAAAAATTAAATGTGAGGTTTCTGAAAGTCAACAAGAAACAAAATTTTCATTAATTGTTTCAAATTACCTAAATATCAGATTCTGCACAAGTTTCCGTCTGTGCTGGCAAAAGCACTCAATAAGAATTGAACTGGGGGCCAGGGGAAACCTCAGCTCTCTATAAATGATTTTTATATAGCCAAAATGTTGCTTAAACACAACAGATTCCTGTCTTGAGATGAGCATTCTCTGAAACAAGTTCAGCTGTAATTAACTCAACAATCAGGTAAATATAATGCAGAAATTATTTTATGTAAGCAGAAAACATGTCTCAAAACTATATCTGTTCCAAGGATCTAGGAATAGCAAACAGTACTTAACCTCTAGAGAATTAGTTTTAAAATAAGAGACTTTGTTAGCAGAGAATATTTACCCGACAGGATGTTGTCCCCCAAAAAAACTTCTCAGCATATGATGGAAACAAGTTCAAAGAAATCACAGGACATTGTTGCAAGGTAACTAATATCATTCTTAAAAACCTTGTACCCAACTGTTTCATTCAACTCACATCCATAAACCACCGTATTTGAAAGCACACTTCCTGCATTGTTACATTCTGGATTTGATCAAATGGGATTCAACCCCAACCCCATGGGAAAAGTCTGCCACTCCCTCCCTGGCACAGTAACTTGATGCATCTCAAAGAAGTGTTCGAAACAACATTTTGAGAAACAAAAGTGAAGACAAGGCTACAGGCAGATCTGTGAGCTGGGAAGTCAGGATAGGTGTGACAGGAGAAGACTTAGGAAAGGGAGCCAGGAAGCCAAGAGCCACACTAGTGACAACTGGAATATGTGGAAAAGGATGGAACAACTGTTCAGCGCTACAGGTGGTGTGAATTTACACGTGTGTGTACCTACACAGGTGTGCAAATGAATGAGGCTCTCTGCAGAGCTGTGGGGCAGGAGGGACAGACACATGGGTGGTGAGCTCCTGTGTACAAATCCATCCCTGCACACAGGAAATGCAGCACATGGTGATGGCACTGGGCTGTACCAGCAGGAGCACAGCCACCCTGAGCCAGGGGAACCATGCCTTCCTGGCAGGCAGCACTTTCCAGAGCCACTGGAAACACCACAGGCAGTTTTGGGCACCCCCAGAATATGACAGGCACTGATAAATCACAGTGGGTTTGGTGGAGGGCTCAGAGGGACAGAGCTGTGTCAAGAGAGGCTATGGGAGATGGGAAGGTCCAGACTGGAGAAGAAAAGGCATTGGGGAGCTGACAGCAGATCTGCTGGACCTACAGAGGGTCTGTGCACGGGGGCACACAGCAGGACACCAGACACAAACTGCAATGGTGCGGGTGTGACCTGACCCAGAGAAAAGGTCTTTCCTGGTGAGGTCGGTTCTGGTGCTTGACTGTCCTCACAAAGTCCTGGTCTAACCTTGGTGTACATCCCACTTTGAGCAGCAGGTTGGACTAGACACCTCTTGAGGCCCTTTCCAGTCTGAATTATTCCACAATGTCAACTTGCATCCCAGAGAACACTACAACATCCTGCTACAAATTTACTATGCCAGGTTTTATCTTTCATATCTTCACTAAAATGCAATCACTATCGAGAGGAGACAAAACTCCCGCTGTTTGGTTCATCTCCTCACAAAAGCATAGGTTTCCACCCAGGCTCAGCAAGAGCCTTGAGTGTAAAATCTGGAATTTCAAGAGATTTAAGAGGTGCAGAAGTTACCAGTTACCTGAGTGCAGTAGAACCCAGTGCCTAAACATTCAGAGCTTTTTTGGGAGAAGATGGTGTTTACTCTTAGGCAGAAAACGTCACACATCCACAACAGCTCTTCCTTAAAGTAGCAGCTGCATGTTTCTTGAAAAGTTCATGTTCAGCACCTACCCTCAAGGAACAACCCCTACATTCTGATGCTGTAAAGGCACAGGGCAAGAAGCTGCATTGTTCTCTCTGTATATTCAGCGTGTATGGCTCCACACCTGGGGAAAGAAGCCTCTCTTAGCAAACCAAAACCATGCCAGCTCCCACCAGGAGCACTTGCAGTGGTCTAAGCAAACTGGTTTGATTTTATTCTTCTGCTGGATGCTGCTGCCCCTAGAGCAGAGCTACTTAAACAAAGGCTGTGTATTCTAAATTAATTGATTGTGCATTGAAGTACACAGAGACCACTCACAAGGCCCATTACTCCAAGACAAGAAGGGGTGCTATCGCCTTCAACTAGGCAGCAGAACATCTTGAACCAACACAGAAGTTTCTGCAGCGATTTCCTACAGGCTAAGTGATTATTCACCAAGCATGATGCTTGCATAACCATACAAATGATATCCAATGTTAACAAAGTTATAAAGACAAGCAAATGTAACCATCTTGTTAGCACAAAAATAAAAAAAATTAAAAAGAGGAAAAAAAAACCCAGTTACTTCCTTTTGCTGTTTGGTGTTCTGGGTTTGTTTTTTTGTTGTTGCCGTTGTTGGTTTGGGGCTTTTTGGGTGTTTTTAAATCAAAATTCCCTCATCTGCACACAGACTGGAGGGATGTAATAAGAACTTTTTAAAGCACTAGTTTTGTACCAATCGACTAAGAGACAGGAAGGGATTTCAATGAAGTTTATGAGCATCTCTCAGATGTGAGCACTGAAACAAAGAGTCACCCAAAACCTATTCCTCGGAGGGAGCAAGTTAAAAAGCTGTGAGACAGGATCCGGAGAGGAGAGGTGACAGCATCAGCAGCACCAGCTCAGCACACCGAGCCTTCCCCTTGCACAGCTCACAAGCAAGTCTCGCACAGACAATAAATTAGGACTTTGCATGTCTGTTTACCAGTGCCATAGACCGTGTTTAGCAGTGCCACAGATCACTGCCGCTCGGCCACAGCGGAGCGTGACAACCACAGTGCCCGGGCACCGCCAGGCCCTTCCGTGTCAGCACCGCGCTGCCAGCACGGCCGGACACCCGGGAGCCACGGCACCCCACGGGGGGCGTGCGCACCCCCCGGCTCCCCCACAACCAGAACCTCGCTCAGGCCCCGAAGCTCGGCCAGGCGAGCTCCGGGCCGGCCGGCCGCCCCGCTCCCGGCGGCGGGTGCCGCCTCAGCCCCGGGCCCAGCCCCGGAGCCCCCGGCTCCTCGCCCCGCACCGGGACCCGCCCCCCGGGCGGCCCGGCAGCACCGCCCCTCCGCCCTCCCACCCCCGCAGCGCTCCCGGCCCCTCGGACCGCCGGAGCCGCTCCCCCGCCGCCCCCGCTCGGCGCCCCGCGCACACCCCCGGCGGGGCGAGCGGGCCTCTGCCGGCGCGACCCTGCCCGGCCCGCTCCCATTGTGGCGGCGGCCCCGCAGCGCTGCGCTCTCACCTGGGCGGCGGGCGGGGGCTGCGGCCCGGCGGCCTCGGGAGCTGCGGCCGCTCCGGGAGCTGCGGCCGTCCCGCCGCCTCCTCCCGCCTCCGCCGCTCCTCGGGCTCCGCCGCCGCTCGGGGCCGCCCCCCGTCGCAGCGCCCGCCTCGTCCCCCGGGCAGCAACAGGCGCCTCCGCCGCGAAGGTTCCGCAGGGCGCAGAAAGGTTCCCCCCGGCCCCAGGGTGCCGGGGCTGGAGCGGGGTGAGGCGGGATGCGGGGCCTGGGCTGCCTCTGCCGCTGCCATCGGCTGTGAGGAGAGCGACTGCAGGGCGCAAACCCCCACCGCCCGGGAAAGCTGCTAATTAGCCACAGGGACCCGTGGTCATTAAGGCTGGGTAGCTTCGGGGGCCTCTCCTGCGGCCGCCCTCAAGGCAGGGTCAGTAAGAAGCTTAGCTCTGTGCCTTGGCCCATCAGGTTCAATCCGTCCACATGCATAAAAACTCATCCGGCTCCGAGCCCCTGCTCTAGCGATGGGCTCTGCACAGGAGAGAACTTGTTTCTCGTACCCAGTGCTACAGGACCCATTTATGTTCACCACTGCTGTTCCCTGTTCTCCTGCCACCAACCCGGCTCTGCTGTCTCCACTCCCTGCCCACAGAGACTGGGCAACCATCACTGAGCCCACCCAAACCCTTCTCCAGCTCGACATTCCCACTTCCCTCAGACTGCTAAACCCCAACCTTTCTGCAGCCTCCCCAGGGTTCTTTAAAATTCAAGGTCTGACATACCTGAGGTATCCAAAAGCACGGGCAGCGTTTCAGATGCCAGTGCTAGCAAAAAGGTGAGCTTGTTGCTCATCTCCATGGGCTGGCTGTGGTTCCACAGACAGAGAGCCCAGCATGGCACGGCCAGGACACTGCTGACACCACCCTAGGATGCTCAGCCTGCACAGCAGCCCATGTTCTGTGTTTGTCTGTTACAGGGAAGAAAAACGACAAGGCCAGCAGAGAAAGTATTTATCTGGTGCCCCATGCTTATACCAGAGCAATGAAAATACAAGTGAGAGACATGTCTGGGTCTGGATATGTACTGGCAATGTGAGCATCAAATGTAGCTCAACTGTGAGTATTTCAGGGGCCTCCTGGAAGGGAAGCAAGAACTGGTCCAAAAAAAAAAAAGTCACAGAGCTATCTTACAAACAGTGTGCCCCAAGGTGCTTGGCAAAGGCATGAAGGGATCACAGGAAGCCTTTACCCTTCTAGCCATCTAGACACATCCAAATCCTCTACAGAACCTTCTGCTGTTAAACTTGGTAAGAAAGTCCAGATTTTCCTTCCCTGCCTCAGCCTGTCACACAGGGGAAACCTTCAGAGAGAGGGATGGTGGCAGAGACCTCAGAATCAATGGATCAAGTCCAAATTAAGGCAGGCAGAATGCCCCCAGCAGAGCAGCAAGGATCCTTATGGGCTTTTATTCTGCATGACAACAGCACAACGTGTTAGGCTTCAGGCATTTGCCCCACAGCAACACGGACAAGCACAGCCTAGCTAAGGGTGGCTGCTTCCCAGAGCACTCCTCTGAGCACTCCAGCAGCTAAGCACCTCCTCCTTATTTCAGGCAAGTTAGCTAAAACAGAAAGCCTAGAAGGTTATTCTTGATTTCTGTAGATGTACAGCCACTCTCTTTCACAGCCAATGAGCCTTTGCAGTGGGACACCCATGTTGTCTGGTGGACACATGGGGCTGGGTGTGCACAGGGAGCTGCCTGCACAGTCCCACTGCAGAGCTGTCCCTTCACAGCTCCACATCTCCCACACTTCCCCAGCAGGCAGCTCATGGTGCAGCCTCAGGACACCCACTGATGCTACAACCAAAACCACTCAGTTCAAGCAGCAAGTGTGGGTTAAGACTGCTGGTTTGAACACTGAGTTACAGTGCTGGAGTGACACCATCCAGAGAGAACTGAGGGAGCAAACTCAGGTGTTATTTCTCGAGGAAGTACCCTCAAGTCCCATCACACACAACAGCTCTGGCTCCTTAAACAGGTACCAGCTGTCCTTTACCAGCTCTGGTAGAGGATTAGTTTGTAGCAGTGACTCCTCCCAGAATAAGAAAATAAAGAAATGGTCTGAAATCTTCCAGGTTGGATCAGTGGTTGCCTCATAGCTTCAGTGGAGCAGCCACCTACACAACCCCCAAGTGCTTTGGCTGCCTTTCACACATCAGCCATCAAGAGAAGTGCTCTACACACAACCAACACTCTTCCTCAGGCCACTGCCTGGTTGCTCACCACAACATACGACCTCTGCCCTTCCCTCATGTGCTGTGTCTCAGCTGAGTATGACAAGGCACCTGCAGCAAATTTTGCTCTAAGCTGGGCAGGCACCCAAGCATTGGGAAATTCCTGTAGCTGGGTGTTGGGAAGCACCAAAACAAAAGGACAAGGAGCACTCCTGCTTTGCCAGGCTCCTGCTCTAGCAGTTATTTCAGCCTCAGAGTTGACAATTAGCTTTTACAAACCCATGGACCCAAGGAGAGACCCATAAGGTCTGAGGAGTAGTTGATTTTGACTTGCAGATCAGTATGGGGGGGTGAAATATGTGAAGAGCAACAGAACATTCCCCACCTGTCCCAGGCTTTCTCCAACACTCCATTGCATTGGGTGTCCTCTGGAGATCCCTGCACATATCCAAGGAACGGCAGAGCCACACCTCTAGGTATAAATAAAGCTGACTGATTGATGCCCTACAACTGGATCCCAAAAGTGCAAGGCAGACATTGTCTTAATACAGGAAAGGCCATCAGATTTCAAAGCAAGGGCTTCAACTTCTGACTCTTTAAATGCTCATATCATTTACAGTCTGAATGGGGTTCTTGGGCAGTATCAGTTACATGGATTAGGAGCTGTAGAGGACATAAGTACAATTCCTCTTCCTGAGATTTTTACAGCTTAATGGACAGGAAGCATTGCTGATGAGCCTCCAGCTTATTACACTATGACCAGAATCTCCCCATCTTCCCTTTGTGCTTTTTTCTGTCCTAGAATCACTGTCAATTAACAGTACACAAATAAAACCGATGTCATCCATCTCTCCTAAGCTGCACATGCATTATTCATCAAAATGCCCTAATTGATTCTCTTCTAACCATGAGCACTTCTGTACTTGGCAGTGTTCTTCGTGTTCAGCAGAGCACAATTTATGAAGTTTTATTCCACTTGGAAAAGGCACTTTCAAAGTGGTATCTTCCATGGCTTTTCTGATCAGAACATCGAGTTTGATCTCAATGCATACAGACTTCAGTCCTGAGTTTTGTGCCCAGATGAAAGTGTCAATCAAGTAACTGTGGTGCACTGATGCTCAGTGTCCTGACTGTGAGGTCAGTACTGTTCTGGATACTCTGGGCCTTCTTCCCCATAACAGGATCTATACAAGAGGTAAAAGGGAAGATTTGAAAAGGACTCCACACTTCTGATTAAATGCTCGGAAATGTGTAACCTACAAAACTCATAGGGAGCCAAAATGCCCTCGCAACAGCTTTCCATGGAAGATATAGAAGCATATCCTGAACTACTCAGCCAGAGGACAAGACTTTCTGAAGCAACCATAGAGCAAGAGAAAAATACATATTCCATTTACATGAGGATAACTCAGCTTTGCCTTTGGCACCTTGATACTAAAATACCTCTGGATTCTTTCATCCGAAGATTTGACCAAGATTTCTGGGATCTGAAAGCCTGTGACAGAATGCTTAGAAACAGCACATACTATCAAGGTGCAGTCACACTCCATGAGTGAGATGAGCAGGCCTGAATTTCACTCTGCAAGTCAGCATATGACACCCTATACAAAGCAATTAATAAATCAAACCTCACCATTTGCCCAAGTGTGTTTGGTTTGATGGGACCATACATCACGGCAATTTCTTCTCAAGTACTCCAGTGACAGCACAATTCCTCCTAAGGTGGGTATGTCCCTTCTTAGATCCTTCTCTTTCAAGTGTGGGGTCTAACCTGTTGTGTCAACTGCCACTGAAGAGACACAGACATCAGTGTGCTATGGTGGCACTGGAGACCTTCTGTGGCCAGGGATGTCACACAGGGCTCTGCATCACACCACCATTCACCATTATCCACACTGAGATGCCTCCTTTTCTACATGCCTTTATTAGTCTCTGATATTCCTCATTTCTCTATTTGGTGCTTGTTCCAGATGCTATTCACTGATTCCTTTGCTTGCTGCTGCACTGTCCCATTGTGAAGGAAGGGAGGAGTCCCTCACTCCGAGCCCATCCCAACTACAGGATGGGAAACCTGATGGTGCTGCCAAGCTGTTTTCATCCTGAGAGAGGGGCTCAAACAATCCTGCAGGGGGAAGTGGAAAATCAGAAGTTCACTCCATGTCTAATATCACAACGTAGCATTGAGCTTTGTGCTGAAGGATTTGGTCAAGGAGTCACAAGGGAGACACAACTCATAGTAGCCTGTTAGGTTTGTGGTGCTCCAGCCTCACGGGCATTTATTTAATCAGCGTCATGAAATCCAGGCTGGATTTCACCTGCACTTCAGCAGTCAGGCTGCAGCCTCCTTCTTCCCCCGCTAGAAGGGGCTGAGAACCAGCGACTGCAGAGCAGGAACAAGGGAGCTTATGGGCAACTTCAAGGTAAATCCCATCACACCAACCACTTGAACACTTCTTCTGCCTGTTGGGCTCTGCCCAATCCAGAAGGGATTCAGTGTCCCTACAAAGCAAGATCTCTCTGCTTGAAAGTTGGCGCTTTGGTTTCTTAACCCTATGGTGAGCTGCTTTGGGGAGGATTTCAGTGCTGAAATGCTATAACGTCATTGCATAACTCAGCACAGCGCTGCTCACTTGAATCACTCTTCATTCAGCCTTCAACACTCCATTTTCAAACATTGCATGCAGGAAGGTAAAATAAGGCACCACTTCTTCCAGACGAAGCTGGAAGGCTTTATGGTTTCAGGAAAGTAAAGAAAATGGCAAAGATGTTACGATACAACACGAGGGAGAATGATCTAGACAGGGTGTTTTGCTCATAGAAGAGGCAGTTTTATATTTAAAGAATTAAAAGTAATGAGTTTACAAACTAATACAAGGCAACACCTTATTAGCGGAGGTCACCCAGCTGCTCCTGGCAATGCTCAGAGCAGGGTGCTGGTTAAAACCAGGCTGTCACTTAATCACCCACTCCAAGGGTGATGTCTGTGAGGCCAGCAGTGAACCCCAGACACCCCCCAGTGCTCACACCTCCCACAGAGGGGGGCAAAGTTAAACCCACAGCTCCAGCACATGTAAATGAATCACTGAACTACCCTGTGAAGGCCCATTAGCAAATTCACAGCAGGCAGCCCCTGGCTGGTCCTTACTGGGGCCACAACCAACTTTTGAAATGCTCCAAGGAGACAAGGCAAACTCCTGCCAAGAGAAGAGCTGGGTCACAGGTCGGGGGGTGGCTTCTGTTCACTTGGCTTTTGCCTGTAGCCAGCTCTACTTTTCTGCCATTATCTGTGGGGCAGGGAAGATTACACAATGCACAACGAATGTGAGTAGGTTTTTACTGCCAGTGCTCTGCCATCTATAGCAGTTCATACAAGGGGCATTCCCTTGTGAGGACACTGTCCCTGCTGGGCTGCAGATGTCAGGGCATGGTGTCCTTAATGCCCTGACCAGCCTCACCTGGGACTTCCACCCACGCACCCAGTCCGCCTCCTTAGCACAGGAGCTCAATTTAAAACCCAACTCTAAGCATTTAGTCTTGGTCTATGCCTGCTTTGTTTTGCTGGGTCTGTCCTGAAGACCTTTTTTCCCTTTTAACTTTCACTCTGCCTTGTGTTTGCTACTGATGGGGAAGTGAGGGACTATTCAGCCTCTGCTCTTCTCCCCATGGTTAAAGCTGCTGACCTTCACCTTCAGAGTGTATTGATGAAGATCCTGGGGTTTTACCAGGGTCAGGGAGGAAGGCTGTAGTTTGCTTCAGACTGAGATTTTTTTTTTGTTTTGTTTTGCTCATTTCACAACTGTATTTTAATTGATTAGCCTGAAATTTATCCTTACCCAAGGGTGGCACAAAAAGGAGGATTTTTAGGAGATGAGAAGGATATATGCAATTAAAAGACTAATCATAAAAGACTTTTTGGTTTTGAGTAGATATGCAACAGACGTAAGGACTATGAGTGGATTATCAAGGTTTGAGAAGAGAATTTAGTGCACTTCTCATATTAATGCTGGTAAGACCTACATTTGTTTCTTCCATCTGTAGACTCATCCAGGATTTAATATTAATCTGCAGTCATTAAACAAGGTAGAGAACTTTTCTCTGCTTTTCAATACACTTTCTACTCTTTTGTTCTTCATATAGGAGCTAATCTTTTGTTCATTAGAACAGTTGTAATCACTGCAAATCTTTTAGGCAGCCCTTGTGTAGGGGTTGGTGTTGATTTCACTTTTCATTTATTAGCAGTAATACTTCTTTTTAGTATCATAATCCTGAAACAATGCTCCATGTGAGAATCCCTGATCACACACATGATTAAGGCAATGAGTGGCACCAGGAGCTGCTCCTTTCCCTACACTCCCCTGGTATCCAGGGGATCCCTCCTGGATCCCTGCAGGCATTGCCCACTCTCCACCACTTTGTTCTAGAGGGGTATAATATACTAATGGCAAGAACTGGTGTGCTTGAAAGCCACAATTCATTGTGCTGTTCATCCCAGCACCTCTTGTGTTTGGGAGAGGTTCTTCACAGCATTTATTTCTGCTTCTTCACCCAGTGGGAATACCCTGGTGTAGTTCAGTGCTCTCTGCAGCGGGGTGATATCTGAGTTTTGAAATGGGCAAACAGCATAGTAGCTGTTTTTCCTCCACAACAGGTGAATTCACTCACTTGAAAAGCAGTCCTTGAACAGCAACTGTTTAAACTACTTTAAACATTTTCTTTTTCATTGACTCTTCTGGCTTTACAGTTGTTTCTGAGACTAAGGGACTCTAGGCAGTTTCTGTTTCAAAAGCACATTTTCATTCCTGCAAGGCTCAATCTCTGGGGCATGATTTAACTAGGTAATTTTGATGGTGGATATATTTAAGTAGGGAAATTATGGAACTGTATGTATGAAGGAGGTAATTTAGGGCTGCCTATATGAATAAAATGTCCTGGTATATTAAATGGGAAGCACCATTAACACAGACTTCTTCACCTGCATGGCTGGAGCTACCATGGTGAATGACTTCCCTTGCTCAAATGCAACAAGATCTGCCAGCTAGGCCAATGCAGCAGGGACAAGAGGATGATGCAATCAAGAGGCTGGAGAATAGTTTTTGGAAACTTACTGTTTACAGGTCAGAATAGCAGTTAAGATGACTGCATACCTGTTGTAAGAGCTTTGGAAATTGTCCTGGGCCTCCTTTCAGGGACTACCAAGGGGTTATGAAACACCAAATGGTTCTTTTTATAATGCAGGGACATGTGTTCAGCATGTGGGGAAACACAGCTCAGATCCTTCCCTTTCTCCAGCTTTTGGTAGAGGAAGCAGCCTCTAGGATTCCCCTCATCACACTGTGTGGTGACCCAGCACAGGACCCATGCACATGTCCAAATACACTTTTTCTGACTTGCAGTTGTACTGTGCTGCTTCCTTGCTCCTTGCCACTTACCTTACGACCCTGTTGAGAACAAAAGTGGGAAGTAAATTAAGCCATATAACTTATATTCCTGTCTGCACTCTGGTCTAGCCCACATAAAGGATGGTTTTGAAAAATATTAATTTGCTGAAGTTAATTGGCATTAGGAGAAGGAAGGTATAAGTATGAAATAACTATACAGAAAAACAAAAAGCAAATTAATCAGCAAAGTGTCCACTGCAGCCAAGCTGCACACACCCATGGAGAGGTGGCTGAGCCTGCAAACCCTGCATAGCAACCAGAATTATGTGAAGTATTAGGGCAAAATTAAAGAAAAAGCACAAAAGAGGAGACAGAAGAAGGCAGACAATGGCAGAACTGCATTGGAAATCAGCCAAGTGACAGGAGTGAATTTACCCAGGCATATTTGTGTGTACCTGCCACCAACTCCCCAGCCCTGCTGTGCTCTGCCATGGAGTCACTAACAGACAGGATGTGGGCAGAGGAGCTGACAGCCCTGCTCACTCCTTTACACAGCCCGTGCTCCACAGGGCAGAGCAGTGGGCAGAGCAGGTTTTTCCACTGATAGAGACGCCTGGAAGACCAGCAGCCAGAGAAGGTGTTTTTGGCACATCTGCTGGCAGATGGGCTGGAGGCAGGGACTCTGGCTCTTGGATGTCTCAATGTTATCAGATCTGTGCACCTCTCCAGGCTTTGCAGGAAAATTTCAGAGCTCTTCAGCTGTTTCAGGCTGGAGATAATTCCACAGCGCACAAGCTTGTTTTTCTTAGTCATCTTTCATTTTCTTAGTCATTTTCAGCTAGTCCACACCCTGGATTTAAAATTGCTTGTGTACAGTCTGGGTGCAGAGCTGAGCAGGAAGATTGCTCCCAGCTGGTGTCTGCGTGGGAAGGAGACTGCTGAATTCCCAAGAGAGGTTTGGGACACGAGTACTCCCAGCAATTCCCCAGCATCAAGTGATTTGAGATGGGATGAGAGGCACAGACCAGAACTGGCAGACCTGGATGCTGTGGCCATGGCTGAAGCACAGGGTGAAGTCAAAGAGTCCTTCCAGAAGAAAACCAGCTCAGGGATGTGGATGCTGCACCTGACACTTACATGGGGAAGAGGGGAGCTACAGCCCTCCCTCCAGCAAATCCTCCTCAACCAGTGCTGAATCCCTCCTGGGGATTATTCCTAACTGAGCAAACCCCCCTGCCTCAGACACTGTTTCCTTAGGAAGGAAGGTACAAGCTCTGGAATTTGATAATGTCTGCAGGGTGACATATTCTCCTTTGTGCACACGATAAGGGGTGCAACTCCACCAACTACAAAATCTCTGTGGTACTGAAGTCTTGGCAAAGGTTCAGCCAGAGAGGACCAAGAGAGGAAAACTGCATTAGGAATAGGAGCAAAAACTTTTCTTTTTAAGTGTGAGGTCTCTGCAACCAATCCAGCAAGATAAAAGGTTTTGTGAACCTGCCCGGAAGAAGGCTGATTTCTTCCTTCTCCTTTCCCATTTTCCAAGGCTCTTGGGAGATAAAGTCCAGGCAAAGAGGGAACTGGAGGGAACTTCAGAAGAGCTTTAACTGTGAGACCTCAGCACTCCCTTTTCTCTTTATGACAGGGAGAGATGGGGAGTTGCATGGTTGGATCTGGAAATGTTGCTCTGAAGCAAACACTGAATATTCACCATCTGGATGGTGGGTAACCACAGCTCAATTGTAAAACTTTCCACAGCAGGCAATGTTGTTCCCTGGAGCTCTCCCCTGAGGATCTATCTTGCAGGGAATTCTCTCCTGCTCAGGGCAGTTTTCTGTACCCCAGGAGAACGTTAACAGTGCTAACAGTAAGTAGCGGGAGGAGGCTGTGTCTCCAGGAGCTCATCTGGCCTGATGCACCTGTCTGCTAGAAAACAGGCTGGGAACAATCCCAGACAGCCTGTTGGGAGAGGCAGGGATGAAGAGAATTCAAAATGTCTATGGTGAAATCTCGCCTTTATTATCCTAGTCACTAACATCCCACATATTTCAAGGAGACCAGCATTTTACTCCCACGATCCAAAGACAAAGCAAAATAAATCTTGGGAGTCTTAGCCACAGTGCAAAACTCTGATTTATAGAAAATAGCATCCTAGCCCTGAAGAGTGGCTAAACACGCCTTCTTCTTCTTTCTTGGCTTAAAGCTTTGCATCTCTATTGCTAAAATCTCCTGTGAGTTCTGCTGTCCAAACAGCCTGTAAAAGCCGTAAACATCTCTCATTATGTCCTCCCATCTTTTTAACTTCTCTTTGGGCTAAAGCATTGTTTTCCTTGCAGACTACACAGAAGACTGCTGCCCAAGTACTACGTTAAATGCAATGAAATTATGATAAGCACACAAATATAGGCTGTGAAATAAGATAATACAGGGAAAATTCCTGTTGATCCTATCCAGTTGTACTGGTGATTTGGTATGTTCAGTAGCTGAAATTTTTTTTTCTCTGGAGGAGATAAAAGGAGAGGCAAGATAAAAAATCTTGGGGAAAAAAAATTTTTCCTTGGAGTATGACAAAATGATTCATCCAAAATGTTCCTATTTCATAATTAGTAGCTTTTTATTGCAATTTAACAATCATATTGCAGCAGGTAGGGACAGACACGTTGTTGCAAATGCACAGTGCAATATTTGAATCAAGTGCACTCCCCGGCTGTGCATACATCAGTTCTCTATAACTGCTCTCTGATGACACTGGTTTTTAATATTTGTTGTTCCTTTGCATCCAGAAGCGGTAAAAATGTGTCTTTATCAGAAACCTCTTTCATTACATCTGAGCTGCCCTTAAACCCAGCTCCAGAAACAGAGAGGACATTCAGGTCATTTTTCTGATTATCATTTATCAGTGCTGGTTTTAGAATAAGGATAAGGATACAGCACTTATCTACATCCCAAAAGGAAGAGACTGCTACATAAAATACTCTGCACCCCTATAAATGCAACTAAATGTTCACAAACAAGGTTCCCTGGAGACCAAAGCCGATGAGTATGTCCCTGCTGTTGCTAACAAAGCGTGCTGTGCCCTGGGAGGCAGTGGGATTTTTCTCCCTTGTGGATTGGCATCCAATTTGATTCCTAAAAATTCAATGCTTTTCCCTTTCCCTTCCTCCATATTGTCAGGTGCTTCTGATTGATTTGGGCAAAGAAAATTTATGAAGCTTCATCCTTGCTCTATTTCCTCTCCACTGACTGGGGATATGAAACTCCTGGAAGGAAGAAAAGACACTGTCATCATGAGGGAACAAGTGGAAGAGGGAAGGGAAGAGCTTTGACCTGGTGCTGCTGTCTTGATGTGGAACTTCCAGTTCAGCAGCAGAACCAGAACTTTGTTAAGTCACCAGGATTTCAGGGATCTGGGTCTGCACCAGTTACATCGTGCCCCAAGGACCACCTGCATTCCTAGGCACCTGGGCTTGGAGGTGCTCAGTGTTTCAAGAAGCTGCCCCCAAATACCCCTGTCTCAGAATGTTTCTGGGGCTGCAGAGGCTGTTCAGGATCAGGACAGCACAGAGAGAGGTGTTCCTAGAGGAAGTTATTCCTTCTGGGTGAAAGGACATGACCTATGTCATGACAGAGAAAAGCTTAGGGCAAGAGTCCTGGGTGAATCCCAGCACAGACTCCCTCAGCTTTTACATTACCTCATTTCAGCTGGGGATTTGCCCCATGTCAAAAGCTGTTGGATGCTTTATGATGCTAAGGGACCTTCAGAGCTTCTTCCTAAGAGTGGCTGAATGTGAGAGCCAAGTGTTCAGACTTTACAGTGCTTCAGGTCCCAGTGTTTGGGCAGTGCCTGCAGTGGGGCCACACACATGTGGCTGCTCAGAGTTGATATCTGTGGAGCTCCCAGAGCCATAAGCACCACCACAGACAAGCCAAAAATTAGGATTACCAGGAGATGCTGCATATGACAAACACCACACAGTTTTTATTAAGACCCTTGGTGGAACCTCTCTGTGATAAAACAACTCATGAATACAAAATTAACATTTGCACCTGTTTCTGCCATCATTACATCCCACTTTCACCAATTTCTTATTGTTTCCATGTGCATCAAAAACTGAGATATAAACACACTTGACCTAATTAACTCCTAGGGAGAAGTGATGAAGAAAGCAGGTATAAAATCTGCATTTAAGGCCTGATAAAAAGGAGAAAAAAAAAAAACCAAAACAGAAAAAAATAAACAAACCCCACCTTTCCCTTAAAAAGGCTAGTAGTCTTAAAATTCTACTGGTTCTGTTTAGTCTTTGTTTTTTAAAGCTGCTGTTGTTAGAAGTAATCCCCAAGATCCTTATTGCTGGAAAACATAAGGAAGAATTTGTTTGTATTCTCTGTGTGTCTTGCAGGCATTTCACAACATGCTGTGTGTAGTCTTTTTTTGCTCCCTTCTGTATGAAGAGTTTTCTTTGCTGGTTGTTTCCTATAGTAACAAAACAGATTTAAAAAAAAAGAAAACCCATGTTAAACCACAAAAACGAGCAAGGGATTTTGTGTAGTGCCTGAAATGAACTTTTAATGTTCCCAGTTAGAGAAATGAGTTTAGTCAGGAAATGAAGTCTTGTTGCCATGATGACACTTTCTCTGTATTAACTGCTCCCCACTTTTTTCATTTTCTCCCTTGTATACTCTCTGTGCATGGTTTATCTGTGCACTTCCAGTCTCCCAAAGGCTCTTTCCTTTCATAGCTTCACACCCCTGGATAGCTCATCTATCACAGGACACACTAATAACCTCACTTTTCAGTAATTTGGGAGAAAGGAGAGGTATGAAAACCTGCTTGAAGTTTCTGGGTGTGTGTGAGAAGCTGAGCACAAAGCTCTGAGCAAGACTGCAGTAGCAGCATGGTCAGGATTTGGGGGCCATGCTGCTGAAAGCAAGGGGTGTATGTCAGTGCATTCTTCATGCAACACTGATCACTTTGTACTATTTAATTTTTTTGTTGACTTTCAGCCTGCAAACGCAGATGTGCTGTCACTCAGATGCTCAGCTAGGCAGAGTTGTGTGCTCTTGGCATCACACTGAGTGTCTGAATGGAGCTTTTTGGCACCAGCCTGTTTGGAAAAGAGCTTTTTTGCCTGCTCATGTTCTAATTAGTATCTGAGCTGATGAACGACATTCTTCTGCATTTCCACGTTCCTAGATATAGATCTGGCTTCTCTGCTCAGTCTGGGCTAAGTGCTCAGGGGGAGCTGGCTGGGGAGCCTGTGTCTGCACTGCTGAATCCACACAAACACCAGGAGAGCCTGGGGAGCAGCCTGCCTGATGGCAAGTCCTGCACATGCTGTGAGTGTCCAGAAAAGTTAGAGCAGTTGGCCACGGTGAGGTCCTTAAATTTTCAAGAGTGAACAGCTTCTACTGATCTACAGTAATAAAGCAAGACAGTGGTAGCTCATCCACTGACAAAATGTATGTCTCTCCCTGTCCTCTCCTCGTAAGTAGTTTAGCTGATTTTAGTTTGTGTTCCTGTTTTAGCTCCAGCCCAGAGAAAACCACCCCAGAAGTGTTGCTATCACGTTCCTATCACTCTTTCCCCACAAGCTGCCACCCTTTAAATCCTTTTGCAATAGGTGCCATCAGCCTGCTGTCACTGTTCTCCTCTGTCTTTGTATCTCTGCAATAAACTTCTCCTTGAGCTTTGCTCCCAATGCTCCCAAATGCTCTCTCCACACACAAGAAACTCTCAGAAAAGGTGGGAACTGCATTCCCTGGCTCAGCGCCCACCTCTGCTGCCCCCCGTGCGTTCCATTGATGAGAGAGCCTCCCCTGCCTTTCTCACCGCCACTCAGAAATAGCAAAGGAGCCCAGGCAGAATTCGACTGAATGAACACATTTTGCCTGCCCTTTTACATCGATGTCTCTCTCCAGCTGTTGGGTGGTTTTCCTCTGTGTGTGTGAGCACACAGATGGCTCCTCTAAGCACCTCGGCCCCGGATGATTGCTTTTTAATTTTTGCTTTGGGTTATTTTGAGCTTTTTCCTCTCCTCCCAGGAGGACGCTGGTGAGGTGTGACGGTGTCGGTGTGCCACCTAGTGATTGAACTATTCCCTTGTCGCACATCATTTATCGAACACTCAGTGCACCTATTTTAGCCCCATTTGCCCACGCTCACCTGGCCCACAGGTAACCTGTGGCAATGCCTGCAGCCCCTTTGCTCTGCTCAGACTGTCCAGGCAGAGGGAATCCCACTGGTTTACCCTGCTTATTTCACTTGGTACCCTTTTTCTCCCTTTGTACCTCTTTCTACTGTATTATCTGCATCTACTGTATTATCTGCAGTCACTCTGATGTGGGCAAGAAATGGGAGATCATTTGAGGGGTGCTGGCTGCCAGCTTGCAGGTCACCCATGGCCATAATCGAATCCATCAGGCAAAATCTTTGTACAACGTGAAAATTTAGCTCTAGATACAAGTCAGTCAGATGCTCTGGGGTAGTCTAGACAGTGTTTAAAGCCCTTTAGGCGTGAGGGGTACCATTGCAGATATTTATCTGTTTCAAATCTCATGAAACCACTTGTGAACTATTTGGGCAGATCCAGGCTGGGAGAGCAATAGACATTCCTAGGGTTGGAACTGAGGCTTTTCTGTCAGGATTTTGTGCCCACTCCCCGGATTGCCAGAGGCACACAGGACACTGGCAGGATGGAAGGGGCAGCAGAGCAGTGCATGCAGCCGGCTGAGCTCCTCTGCTGCCCTGGCAGACTCTCTGTTCCCAGGTGCAGCTCCCCAGACGTCTGACCCCGGCTCCCGCAGTCCCCCGGGGCATGGGCGTTGCAAAGAAACACCCTGCAGTTTACAAACAGCTGAGCGGGGCAGGTTCAGACCCAAAGGTTCAGGTCTCGGCATTGTACCCTTCCCTGGATGCTGCTGGGAAATCCAGCCGGGTGCTGGGTGCAGCTGCAGAGGGATCCAGAGTGCTGGGAAGGGACTGAACTCTACTGCTGGGCTCACTATTCACCTGCTATGAATCATCCAGCAAAATGGTGCTGCAGAGGCTGGTACTGCTGGGTCAGTAACCACTGTCACAGCTTCCCTTCGACAGGAGCTCAACTGCAGGGAGGAACACGGTGACAAGCAAACTGAGTCCCACAAGAGCATGGGGCAATTAATGAAAGGCCAGGTGTAGGAACTCAACAAATTTTATCACTGTAGGTCTGTGTTGGAGGTCAAGGTGAGAAATTAACACACCTAAAAGCCTAAATAATCTGTCCTCTCCTCATAGGGCAGCTGTGGTGAGGTATCTCTGAATGCTGAGAGCTTTTTGATAATGACCTTATTCTCAGAGCAAAGGTCTGTTCAGGCAGAAGGTGAAGCTGCAGCCTGGAGCCTGGGTCTGGGGCTTTCTGCCTTCTCCAGCAGCTCTGAGAGATGAAGCAGCCCAGACACTTTTCCACCTCTAGCTGTACTCAAGGCATCCTTTGGAAACACAATTTGTGTCTTCCTGGCTTCTCCTCTGATCCCATAGCTAATTGTCCTTAAGTCTAGAAGTTAGGGCCCCATGAAATAGATTTATCCTCTCCTTGTAAAGTACAGTACTGTGGGGTGATGGGGAGAAGTGGTTACTTTGCTCAAGGAGCCTCAAACTGTGATTCAGCCATAAATCACTGCTACTATCAGTTGGCCATCCTGTGGAATATGTTGTTCTTCTGGCAGGGGAGCCCATGGAGATGAACTTTCTCTTCCTTGCACATCACAGGCCTCTCTCTCAGCTACAAGATCCCACAGGGTAAGAGGTGCCAGCTCGCTACTGGCCTCTCACATTTACTGCTCTGCAATCCATAGCCATATTTTGCATTTGTTTTGTGGGCTTCTTTCCTTCAATTGCATCATTAAGGTGAGGTGTTGTGGTGAGGGTGGGGGCTTAGTACATCCAGCACTGCAGGATTCCCACTGTTGCACTCGTTATCCTGGAGTTAATCAAGACTGACAGTCTAATGTAAGTGTGGTAGCAAAATTTTTACCTGTGCAAGCATTGCCCGGGGCAGGGATTTATGCAGCTGCAGTGCAAGAAAGTGGATTAATGTGGACACTGTGGGACATCTTAGGTAGGAATAGTGCTTATGAAGCTTGTCCTTGAGAGGGAAGACTCTCTTTCCCCTTATTTACTGATTTTTATTGGTATTTATTCTTCTATGAGAAAAACTTCTGCCAGTACCTGGGCAATTACTAGAGCACAGCAGCACAAAGTGGTATTTCATTGCTTTCATGCTGTCTTGTTCCTGACAGGTGAGCCAGTAGGACTTCCACCTGCCCTGCGGGAAAGAGAATGTTAGACTGAATCCTTCCCAAATATCTTTGAGGTGTGGAAATGCAGGAGCTGGAGGCCTGAGCATTTTGAGCAGTTCGTAGAGGAGGCTGTGGCAGAGGCAGGAGATGGCTGCAAGCTGTGCCCTGTGCCAGCAACGTGCCAGGCTCTGGCAATGAGCAGCAGGCTCTAAATCTCCTCACCTGCTCAGGTGAGCTGGGAACTGAGCACCATTTTCTCTGAGGAGAGACCCTTTCATAGATATGGCAGGAACTGGAAACCCTAATTTTGCTCTCAGCCCTTTGAATGGGGGGATGAAGGGTGGGAATGTGGACCTTGCAGCTCCTCCTGAACAGCCCTGTGGCTGATTCAAGTCTCCCAGGTGCCTTGCATGGGGAGAAGAAGGTGGAGCTGTGGATGTGATGATCTTCCCTGGATAATAATACCGCAGGCAGGCCTGGTGTTCCTGGATGCTCCAACCAGCCATGAAGGCCTGAGTGAGGAGTGTACTTTTACAGATCTTCCCTTCAGAACGGGTAACTTTCGCTGAGAGCATGTGGCTCTTCTCCATGGGTAACTTGATACAGACCATGCAGAGTAACAGTTCATTACCACTGTAAAAGCACACGAGAGCAGGGATATTCCCACCGTGGAACCAACAGACAAAGAAAAACAGTCCCAGAGGAAGAGAAGACTTTGCCTGTGGAAGGCACACAGGGCGGGGACTGTACAGTGCTGAAGGGTTTCTCTGCACACAGACTCTCTCTCATCGCAGGCAGGTGCATTTCTCCTGCAGCGACAGAGGGAAGGATGGGGAGGGAATGAGCTCTCCGGAGCTCATAATGAGCAGCTGTAGAAGGCTGGGAACATGGGAAGAGAAGTTTTCCTGAGACACTCAGTTCCTCCTTTGTTATGGTGCAGAGCAGAGGTGGGTGTTCAGTTCCGCTGTGGGGTTTCGCTGCAGCTGCCAAAATCAGCCTACGTTTAAATGTGAAGAACCAGGACGATGTTCCTGCCCGTGTCGGAGATAAGAGCAGGAATCACTCTGGAGCAGAAGCCGAGCTCCATTGCAAGCTGCCCTCCTCTCAAACAGCTCGCTGTCCAGCTGGAGGTGACCTAACAGGTGAACAACCCAGTGGACAACATTCAGCCTTGAGAAAGAAACAGCGGCCGCAGCTGATGATAGTCTCGCTGTGACGCTGCAGGGCGGATGGCGGCGTGCCCAACAACACGCCGCTATCGGGGCGGACACGCGGGTATCGGGGCCGACAGCTGCTGCTTGGAGGCTCCTCCGCGTCACAGAGCCAACAGCCTCGCCCCTCTCACTGGAGAACACCTAGTAGAGCACCAACCCCGCCGCCACCACAGGGCTAGGCAATGGCGGCGAAGCCGGGAACTACAGCTCCCAGCACCCCCTGCGGGACGCATGCGTCCCGCGCGAACTCCTGTTCCCGGCAGGCCGCCCGAGAGCGTGGCCCCCGCCCCTCTCCCTCACGGCCGTGACGCGCTTGCCGTGACGCAGCACGGTGACGCAAAAAAGTGTGCGCCCTCCACAGCGATCGCGGCCGCCGCGGGGTGCGCGGGACCGGCAGCAGAGGCCGGGGGCGGCGGCGGCACCGCGGGGCAGCGCGCAGGTACCGGGGTAGGGGCGGGCGGGACGCGTCGCTGCCGCTTCCCCGGAGCCGGGCCGGGCCGGGCCGGGCAG